>JACSYO010000506.1:400000-512500 GCA_016806645.1 Ophiodon elongatus | reverse complement strand
GGCCACAAATACGACACGGGGTAATTTACATTTCACGGTCACATTTCTTTGACACGTGTGATGTCCTCTTGTGTTTCAGTACGAATACGCTCTGAGACACCTCTACGCTCTGGTGAACCTGTGTGAGAGAGGATACTCTGCAGACAGGTGAGCTCCACTTCCCTCCGAACAAGCCACTTTATTAACCTGCCTCGGTTACATAAGTAATGCGATACTGGTTTTCAACTATATGAAAACTACATAAATTTAAGTTGACACAAAGGAAAATGTAGTTATTTGTCCTTTTTCTTTTTTTTTTAAATGTGAATATTTGATACTGAAACCAATTTTTGTTGTTCCTCTGCAGCATCCAGCTTGCGATGGACTCCGTGTGTCCTTTCACCAAGTAAAAGGGGTTTTCTACAAATCCACGGAAGTCTCCCGTCAAACTGCTCTTTCCGTGTGGGACGGCCGGGGAAGACGGAGCTTCTCTTTGCACTGCTAAAGAATCAATCTGTTGTGGAGTTGACGTCATTGTTTTAACACACTAACTTCGTTTTTTTTACTTGTGATGTTTTAGTGATTTTTACTGAGAACGTTTATGATGAGTTTGCACTATTGCTGTGAAAGGTTTGTGGATGATATTTTACTGCCTTTTGATTTATTTTTTAGAACATAGGATTGACATGGAATTCATGTTAATTAGTTTTGCTCTGAGCTTTATCTGTGATGTGGACGGCCTGGCATGAATGGTTGATGGACATGTAACGGACAGACCACTAAACGTTGAATGTTTGTTGAACCTCAAGAGACTTTGTAACAGGAATCTTGAAATAAATCTGAAAGACCAAAACTGCATTAAAAAAAAAAAAAAAAAGACTCGTGAAATGTTTTGTTTTTTTTACCTCTGACCATTCAGCACATATTTTTAATATTTGTTAATATCACGTTTTTTGGGATAACATTACACTTGGTGATGCTTCACACATTAATAACATTTATTTATTTATTTTGGATTTGTATGGTGTCCAAAGGATTCTACGTAAAACTATTTTCCTGTTATTAAAAGATCTTTTTTAAGTGTGTCACACAACCTCCTTTAGAATAAACTGTCGGCTTTATGGGAGCTTGTTTCAACGCCTGCTACATTTTACAGAATATTTCCGTCTGACAAAAGATTTTAAAGCATATTTAGCATCCGATTCTTTTCCCACATTGCTTCTTCCTTATTATTTATGATGCCTCGATAACATCTTGGTTGTCCCCCCACACACACACACACACACACACACACACACACTCCCAGATGGTGTTGTACATCGAGGCGTGTGAGTCTGGGTCAATGATGACCGACCTGCCTGCTGACATTGACAGTGAGTTAAACTTTACCTCTATTTGACCTCTAACCTTTATTTAACAAGGCACACAGTAAATCCTGCTTTGATGTGAATGCCAACCTTCTGCTATCAGTTTTTTTTTCATTTCGGTATTTGTTTTATTTTTTTTTATTTTACTTTGGTTATTTATTTCATTTTATATATTTATTGCATATATCATTTAATTGTATGTAATTTAGCTATTCAGTCCTCCCCCTTCCCTCCCCCTTCAATCCTCCTTGTGGAGTGCATGTGTAAAGGTATATACATGTGGGAAGGTATATATGGGTTTGCTGTGCGGGTATGTATGTGGATGTAGATGGTTGTGTATATGTAGATGCATATGTATCAGCATTTGTCGGTGTAGATGTGCATGTATGTAAAGGTTAGCATTTATACTCGCTATAAGCTAAACTATTGATACTAATACTACTGTTTTGATTATTTACTATTTATTTTATTTTATTATGTTTATTTAAGTCAAGGCTTGTTCTGTTGTGTTGAAAATGCAAAATAAAAAGTAAAAAAGAAATAAGGCACACAGCAGTCCGATTTGTGGACTTTGCTTCAGTTTTTTAATGTTAGTGTCCAGTCAAACAGCGGAGTCAGCATTATGGCCTGTGTTGATTTAGGAGCCTCAATATCTCTGTGATGTGCTTGACCCCATGTGATGATTAACAAGACATATTTATTTTGGATTTGTATGATGTCCAAAGGATTCTAAAACTATTTTCCTGTTATTAAAAGATCTTTTTTAAGTGTGTCACACACAACCTCCTTTAGAATAAACTGTCGGCTTTATGGGAGCTTGTTTCAACGCCTGCTACATTTTACAGAATATTTCCGTCTGACAAAAGATTTTAAAGCATATTTAGCATCCGATTCTTTTCCCACATTGCTTCTTCCTCATTATTTATGATGCCTCGATAACATCTTAGCTAGTTTATATGTAACTATACCTAAAAATAAAAAAAAAAGATTACACACAGGACACCGTTTCAATTGCCAGACAAGACAAATAAGACATTTACGCTCCTGTGATTGGCTGGTTTTAATGTTAAAAAGCATCCTTGTCTGAGAATTTGGCAACGCACTGCAAATGCTTGATGTAAATAACAAAAGCGCTTTGACTTTAATTGTGTTCCAGTGATAACGTGAACGACCGCCATAATAATCCAGATGCATATTTAAGATAATGTGAAAAGGGGTCATCCTGTGAAGTATCTTCACATCTACTGGATCAGTTGGCTCACGTGCAGACGTTCATGGTTCAGAGAAAAATAAATCCTCTTGACTTTGATGATCCCCCTGACTTTTCCTCTAGCGCCACCATGAGGTTCACATGAGCAATTACTTGCAAATCCAGTTCCATTCCCATCTGTAATGAGCTCTACTGTCTCACTGGCTTAGACAGATTTGTTGTTGTTATCGCTTGAATTGACGGCATCACGCATGTCAAATAACAAATGCTGCATTGAATAATAAAACTCTACGTGAAGTAATGAAATTGCGCTATCTAGTGGATAGTTTCTGAATCTTGAAATTAAAAAAGGTATGATGAAGCTGAATATAATTTGTGTCGAGGTTCTTTTTTTGGGGATTTTGTCTTTCTGCTCCTGTGTTTGTTATTACGGCCCTTCATTATTTTACTATTCATAATGTTTGCCTTTTAATTACTTGCAATGTGTATTTGTTGATTTGTATTTGGCTTTTTATTATTAGATATAGATACCCACTATTTGATGTCTGGCTTTTCACTATTTGCTCTGAATATTTATTATTCTGGAATTTTTCAAATGAAGAAAATTTGTAATATTTTTAGTTTTACTTTTTTTTTGGAGAAAAAAAACCACATTATACAGATCATATTATTTATTAAAATATGTCTAGAGGCAATGTTAATATAATTTGTTAGTTTTTATCCTTAAACTTTTCAGTGTGAAGTATCATGTTGGAGTAACTTTGCTAAGAATATTCTTTGGATAAAGGTTTGGTCATTGCCCCACAAATATTGTATCACAAATAAGACTCAAGAGTTTTAGAGTGTTAACCTGCAAAGCATCTTCTCAAGAAATTTAAAAAAGATTTAGATATAGATTGTATCTTTTGCACAGCTCAACCTGAAACTGTGCCTCATCTTTTTTTGTGGCATTGTCAGTACTCTTAAAAAGTTATGGGAAAATGTCTCAAAATGTATTAGCGTTGTTTTGTACAAACATTTTGCATTATTTTATGAACATGTTATATTTGGATTATTTAGCTATGACAGAAAATTTGAGGAAAGGGCATAAATCATAAATGTATTGATTATCTTTGCCAAATTCTATGTTCATTAGTGTAAGTTTACAAGCCAAAGACTCATTTTTTGTGTTTTTTTTACGAGTTTGAAATGTATCTAAAAACTCTTAAAGGCTTTTCCAACAAAAAGGCCATAAGAACAGTAACGACATGCATTGCCTATGATATATGTTTGTAATCACACAATCAGAGTTTGTGCCTTAGTGTCCCCTTTTTATTTTTATTTTATGCTTTTTTTTTGTCTGTCTTTTTTTCTCTCTGCAGTTGCCCCTCTGGCTTTTTAGTTTAAATGTATTTTGCCGTTTCTTATTGGAGAGACAGCGAGTGCGATTACTGACAGTGGCAGGCGTCAGTCAGGTGGTAGGACTGTGGCAAGTCTGTGGCAAGTCTGTGGCAAGCATCAGTCAGGTGTCACCACTAGGGGGCTGCCTATTGCCACTAGTCAGAGGAGTGTGCCTCCCTGGGCCCCCTCCACTTGTATTCACCTTTCTTCAGTGATTGAAAACACAACTTCTACTGACATTTTATCAAACCACTGTTCTTTTATAGATATGACTGCAGTGTCATTTTTTTCTAAATATCTTCTTAATTTCTTGGGTTTCATTCTGTCAGCTGAGCATGTCGTCTTGTTCGTCTCGGACTGCCATCAGATGTCAGACGATTGCCACTGAGATGATTGCCACTAGCTGCCACAGATTGCCACTAAGATGATTGCCACTAGCTGCCACAGATTGCCAGGTTGTACCAGGCTGTCAGTAGGTGGCACGGTGGGTCTGTGGCAGTTTAATTATTCCAATGGAGGATAATGGGTATCACGAAGGTGGTTTACAAATGTCTCTGTTAATAATAACTATAATGCTGAATATTAAAACCATACTACTACTTTTATTTATGGTAATATGCATGTCAGCACCAGGGTCCAGATATAACCATGATCCATGTAAACCATGGTGGCAATAGTCGGGCCCCTAGTGGTGGCACTTCTGTGACAACTATTGGCACTGGCAGCTCGTGGCACCTACCGACACCTACATACAAGGAGAGGACAAGTGGAGATATTATTCGACTTGTATTTAAAAACGTTTTTATCTATACTTTTACATTATAATAAAAAGGATGATTTAGATCAATTGTTGTAAATGACTATTAAAGTAATTATTTGGAAAGAGTTTATTTTGTTCCTTTTTGTTTAAAAATCTGCGAAATCATACATAAATGAAATGAATGAGAAACTAAAAAATCACAACGAGGTTGCTCTCAGGATGTATACAGAGAACGGGGGCTCAGTAGACTCAACTAAAATCATAAAAACGGATTTACGGCAGCTGACCTGTCGTAACAACAATGAGCGTTCCCAGGAAATGTGGCTCCGCCCACTCAGCTTGGCAGTTTCTTCTTTTTTTTTAATTTAATTTTTTATTCTTTATTCAACAATTGAGCATGTACAATTTCATAAATTCTCAATAAGAAACAGAAAATTACATTTTAATACATTTAAATGTTTTTAAATGTATTTAAATACTTTAAATGTATTTAAAGACATTTAACGTGCCGCTGTCCTGACGCCTGACTGACGCTTGCCACTGCGGTGCCAGTGCCACAAGGAGGATCTCGGCCTTGCTGTCTTATCGACCATTTATGACATTGTACATGTGAAATTGTTGAATAAAGAATTATAAAAATAAAAAAATAAGACTGTTACGGTTGAGATGGTCCCCCTCGCAGGACGGGTAGGACCCCTACTGTAGCTTTTCTTTAAGTATGCCTGACGATAATATATAAATGAACATTCAAATATCCACTGTTTTCTTTTAAAGTGCAATTGTTCGCTTTCTTTGATCAAGAGAGTGGATTATGTGTTATTTTAAATAAAAATGTAATTTGATATTTAAATGTGATTATATACAAGACATTAGCATTTAATTCTAAGCAGGCAAGAAACTCTGATACCCGACTCCGTGGAAGCCGCCCTGGTGGGGAGGCGGCCCTGTTTCGGACCCGCCCTCCACCTCCCACCCGCCCCATGAAACAGGAAGATAACTTGGCCGAAACCCGTCTCGGTAGCATGAAAACACGACACGGCAGACCGTAGAAAGGCTCGACCGGCAAACAGACTACACACAGAGACATTACTAGAAAGACTTCTCAACGGCTGGTCGTTTTAAACTGTAGCTGTGACGTCAACGGCTTTAGCTCGCGACGGTAGCTTGTTTGCTAACTTTCACGTAAACCCGGATTGATATTCTCCCGCAGCTGGTTTAGGGTTGCGCAAGACGGCTGTCAAGAAGTTTCCTCTCGTTTTGTAACTCTGACATTTTCACAATGGGATCCAGAGCCTCCACGTTACTCCGAGAAGAGGAAATTGAAGAAATTAAGAAAGAGACCGGCTGTAAGTTGATACAAGAATGTGACATTAGCTGTCTTTCACTGTGACAGATAACCTAAGTTAAGTGTTGAGCCTCACATTCCTTCAGTGAAATTCCAAAACCACGTCCTTTAGGAAGCTACGCTAATGTAATGTATTGCAAGACCCTCTTGACTGTAACGGGGTGAGAGTGCACACATGCATTCTCTGAATGATACTTCTGGTGTGGTGTAATGAGAGCTGGTATTTAGGTGAGAAGTTATTTATTTGTGTACCCGTTATCTTCTGGTGATCTGGACTTCTTTGGTCTCCTCCCTGCAGTCTCACACAGTCAGATCACCCGGCTGTACAGCCGCTTCACCAGCCTGGATAAAGGAGAAAACGGCACCCTGAGGTGAGCTTCAACGTCATCAACACGTTAAAAACCGGCCTGATGCTGTGGCTGATATCGGGACATTGTGATTATGTAATCTATTCTGGAGGACCGATTGGAAAGTTTGATGTCTTAAAGCTTTGAATTTGGGAAAAACCTTGCTTGTGTGAGTAGTGATCCAAAGCAGTTTAACAGTGGTAGACCAAACATGGTAATTATCTCACTTAAAGCTTTGCAAATTGTTTTTAAATGAAGATGCCTGCAGGTTATGCTTGCTTTTTTTTAATTAGCTTTATTTATGTTTCTTCCTTTTTCACTGAAAAAATATGTTTTTGCAATTGTCAACATGTCCAGAATGTTGATGTTCCTAAAACAGAAATACATACAAATTCTAGAAATAAACAGAAACAAAAATACTATTTGAATTAAATTGAAATTGTTTTTAATATATTGTACTCTTTTGGAGTCACAACATTTTTTTTGTCAATAAATGTACTATTTGAATAGAAATTAAATAGGGCAGAGACAATACATTGTCAATAGTGTTGTCAGCCACAATGTATTAGGACCTCACTCATTGAAAATTAAATCTTTCACGTAGCTTATTATCTCGGCGCATTGAGGTTTTGAAGTTGAGACCTCAGGGTTTCAATGGTTTGTGATTAACTTCACGCTCTTTCCTGAGTCTGGACAGAACAAACAATAGGTGAAGAAATGGGCAATCATTAAAGCTGCTAAAACATTTGTCCCAAACTTGTTTTGGCTGAGCCCTTTTATTTGGTTCATTTACAGTTCAGTCTCCAGAGGGTAAAATAAAAATGCATCCCTCTCTGGATACAGGGACCTCACGCTTTTGAAAGACAATGTGTTTACACATAACAAGTTCTTAGTTCCGCTTATTCTCGCTCCGGTGTTTTCAGACACATCACACTGTCGGGTGACCTTCTTATCATCCATTAGTTGCCACAATAGTGAGATATTACAGGTATCCTAGCTGACCAACTTCTGTTTGTTTTCCCGATTCTTCCCGGCCCAAAACTATTTTCAGAATCAAAAATGTTTATTTGCTGACCTATTTTCTGTTCATCTTCTCCTGTTTTTATATTTCAAATCAAGTTTGGTTTTAAAGAATAACGAGGACATTGCTGCATGAGCTTTGTACCGTGTTGAATCATTTTAAAGTTGACCACAGTGTATAATCTGTATTCATTTGTGGTGTTGTCTTAAATTAACAATCTCTCTTTTGATTTGCTCAAGTATGTCGTGTTGTTATTGATTGATCACGTCTCCTCATATCCGCAGTCGAGAAGATTTCCAGAGGATCCCGGAGTTGGCCATCAATCCGCTGGGAGACAGAATCATCAATGCGTTCTTTCCTGAGGCGTGAGTTGTCCCCGTTTTTCTTCTGCCGTCTTTAAAGATTTTGTTTTGCGTTTTAGGTTTGAGTCACACCCACCACAAATCTGAACGAGGCCACCGGGCTTTCAGTTGTGGCGGCCTGACTGCAGACTTGAGACGCTCAGTCTATTCTGCCAATCCTGTGTTTGGGAAAAATCTTTTTTTTTTTTACCACAGCAGATTATTTCTCTATATTCTGCAGTTGTTTTATCAGTCTGAAAGTTAAAAACCAGATGTTCCCAAATGTATCATTAAAATCCCAAAAGGTCAGATGTGTAGGCGTCTTAATTTTAACCGTGGCTTGCAGAGGTTTATAGATGTGTTGTTGTTGCTCTGGTTTTGGGTCGTTTGCCTCAGAACAAGAGGTGGAGAGTGTCTAACTCTGTAAAATGGTGTTAGGTTCCGACTAGTTTGAGTTTTCATTGTGTTGCCACCGCGGCTGGTGTTTATGCCCAGCGTAAAGGAAATCTGAGCCGCAACAAAGTTGTAGCAGATTTTTTTTTCTCACCTCCATTTTAATGGGCTGTGTTATAATATTCTGTGTCTCTGGTTTTTAGAGAGGACCAGGTGAACTTCAGGGGCTTCATGCGGACCCTGGCTCACTTCAGACCAATCGAGGACAACGAGAAGAGCAAGAACGCCACGGTCAGCGAGCCGCTCAACAGCAGGACAAACAAGCTGCTCTGTGAGTGTAGCGCTCATTCACGCGGGCGTGTCCGGGGTTCAGCCGGTGACCGGCATCGTGAACAAGCACAAGGTTTCATACTGAGCTTAACTGTGTCTGACATGACTTTATTTTTTTCCAGTTGCTTTCCGTCTGTATGACCTGGACAGAGATGACAAAATCTCCCGGGACGAGCTGCTGCAGGTGAGTGGATTGGTTTGTCATGTAAATAAAGACGCTGAGTCACAGTGCAGTTTGTAGAAACAACGTGTTCATGCAATGGGTTAATCGGCCAGATGGTGAATAATTCGATTTCAAAGAGGTCTAATGGAAAGCCGTTGTTAATACCTCTTGAAATACCTCTGGAAATACTTGCTATACTTGTTAAACAGTGTATGTTTAACAAAGGAACAACTGCTATTGTGCAGTATGTCAAAATGCTCCACAGAGAGAGGGATTTCCTAGTCGATGAGAAGACTTTGCCCTTGTGCCGATAATGATGTGATATCTCACCTTAACTACGGGTTGATTTTCCCCAGACAGTCAAATATCCTGTATTTAGTCTTCGCCCGTGTTATTTGTTTTCCCTCCATGAAGCCATTTCGGTTTCGGTGACATTGTGCGACCTGTAATTGCTATAAGCTCGGAGTTAAATGACTCAGACAGAATCTCTTGTTTTGTGCAAAACACCTCTGTGTCGCCAGCTTCATGTGATGCACGATCCTCTAACGCTCCGAACGTGCAACTCCAAAGTAATGTTGCCTGTTTTTCAGTAACTATGTGTTCACTGTCTTTGTATAATCATGTAATTCATACAGTCATGTGTGGCTGCTGTTTTACTTAGCATTTAAACATAATAACTACAAATTATCTTGTGTAGTGCTTAAATACGCGAAGCACCAACACCACACTGTTTTGGGCAAAACATGACTATTATTTAATCTTTGCCAGGAACTACTTTTCACCATCATTCATTAACCGTGAAGGGACTTTTTTGTTCATTCCTTACAGGTCTTACGGATGATGGTTGGCGTAAACATTTCCGATGATCAGCTTGGCAGCATTGCTGACAGGACCATACAAGAGGCCGACACCAATGGAGACAACTCCATTTCCTTCAATGAATTCATCAAGGCACGTCGTCTGGGCCGAGGGCATTTGTCCCCTTCTTTATACAACTCTCTTGTGTACTTATTTATATTTATTTATGCCGAGGGTTTCTACTAAACTAGGCACAACTTGATAAATGTTTTTTTAACGGGTGCTTTTAATGAAAAGCGTTGAGCATGTGCTGTACATTTTTTACATTTTAGGGAAAGGGAAAATATATATTCCAAGGAAACATTTTACACAGAACAGGAAATGACTTGTATCCTTTATTTAGTTACACACAGGATGAATTATTGTGGGTTAATTATTAATTTGAGCACACAGTTTCTTAATTAGTGTGAGCAACTGCAAGTCAAATGGAATTAAATATTGAAGCAGATTCCACATCCTGATACTGTCGCCATGCATAATGTTTTGTGTGTTTGAGTTAATACTTGGCTAAATGTTTCTAGCTTACAGCCAGTGTTGAGCTTTGTTTAAAACCTGGCTGTGTCTATTACACATTACAGACCATAGAAATATGTGTATCATCTAAACGTACTCTTTTTGATTGTTTCCTCAGGTCTTGGAAAAGGTGGACGTGGAACAGAAAATGAGCATTCGGTTCCTACACTAAATATCTATTTTATTTTCATATTATTATTATTATTATTATTTTTTTGAGTTGAGCTTCAACATGTCAGTTGATTTCAGAACACAACCTCACCCAGCTTGTCAACAGGCTGCTGCGGCCCACACTACGAGAACACACCGTCAGACCAAGCATTAGGTAGATGATGCTTCCGCCTCGGCTCTGTAAACAAAGGGAAGCGCTGCGTGCCTTGGGTTGTTTTATGCACTGTCACTATGAATTTTTCTCCTCAATGGAACATTATTTATTAGAAAACCTTTAGCGGGTCACCCTCAGTACCACCGATGTTCCACTTTTCACATGAAAATGGGATTTCCAGCCCGGTACATTAAAGCTTTTTGCTTTTGCAGTGAGTAAGTTTATTTTAGGTTTACTCATGCTGTCTGATGGACAGATGTCACATGATGCGTCATCGTCCATATGAATATGCAATGGCTCAAAGCGAAACTTGTTAGGTGTTTTGATTCCACTTCAAAAACAGTTGGTGTTTTTAACGCTAACAGGATCTTATGACTCCTTTTTTTTTTTTTTTTTTTTACTTGTGGCCGAGCAAGTCAGACCAGCCGGCTCCAAGTTCATCTCTTGGAGCAAAGCCGGACCTGCACCACAGATCTTTGTGTTTAACTCACTGAAGTGCCATGGCTTTGGTTCCCCTTTGTAAGTTATTATCTCAACCATAAACCAGAACCTATCGCCATGTTTGTGTGTTTTTATTTTTCATAGGGGTTAATGTAGCTACTGCCAATAGATTGTAATTACCTGTTTCAATTGTTGGACTTGAACCAAGTGATCAAGTGAGTTTGACCCCCTTTCAAAGCCAGTAAGCGCCACTGATTCAACATGTGTGTATATTGTGATATTTAAAGAGCTCCTTATTCAGTTACAACAAAAAACAAAAAACTGGAGGTAAGAATGGAGATTTCACAAAAACAATGCTGCTATCTCTTTGGCTCGTGTGTCTTCCTTTGCACCTGTTCTTGCTCATTTGCAAAAAAATGGTATTGCTAGGATTTAGCTGCCACCGTGGCCTGCTTTCCAGATTTAGTCTTAAAGCCCTGGCGAACGGCGTCAAGCCCTGTGATGGAAATTGTGCCGTGGATTTGTTAGTTTGTAGACTTGGAACGATTAAACCCATGATCACGTCCTCTGGTTCTATATATCTGATCAGTCTTCCTGTGGCTAAGGAGAGAGAGAGCGAGAGAGAGAGAGTGTATGTATGTGTGTGTGTGTGTGTGTGTGTGTAGATGTACGCACTATTCCATCTTTGTCTGGCAATTTCTTTTCCCATCGAATAGTTCCAGATGTTTAAAAAGAATCAAATGCTTTAAAGATGTATTTTCTGTACAGACTAGTGTACATGAGTTGTGCAAATAGTTGACCCTTTAATCTTTAATGTGAGTTTGTTAAATCATTACAAGAACACCCCTCCAGCAGCGGAGTGCAGGAAATACAACGTGGCCATATAATTAATCATTATGTGATTTATCAGATATGATTCAAATGTTCTGTGACGTTGGTCTAGGTGTTATCAAAGTGAATCATGAATATAATTTGAATAAATGAGGTGCCATGCTTAATTCATTGGTGAAGTGGCTGTTTTTAACCTTCTGGTTTTATTTTAGTACTTAGTCTGTATAAACACTTATGATGGATAAGGTCAAAGGAACACAAATGGAAACCAGTGCCAAAGATGACTATCTGACTAGAGCCTCAGTGTGTAGAGTTAGAACATGGTTGCAACTGGCAGTTATTTCCATTATTCATTAATAATAATAAAGGGTCAAAAAGGTGTTGGAGAAATTATATTATTTTTATTTTTTATATTAACAGTTAGGAAGCATCAAACATCTGACAGTTTAGCTTTGTAAATAATAAAATATACATTGATTTAAAAAGTTATCCATCACACATTTACATAATAAATAAGATATATAATTTAATTTTTTTTTCTTTAAATTAAAGCATTTTAACACCTACAGATATGATAATTAACGCATGTTTTTGATTATTCTGACCATACTTGTGTTGTCAGTAAACGCACCACGAAGCTGATTGATAAATGTCAGCCGAAAAGAAGAAGCACATCCGGGGCGGGCTTTCAGCTTGATTGACGGGTCGACGGCTCAATCGTAGCGCTCTTCCGTCGGCTGGTAGTAACAGAGCGAAAAATGGCGTAGGGCGGAGGGCGTGCGGCGACTTGGGGGACGAGGGGACCTTCTCCTTCTTCCCGGGACGGAGGGAGCGAGAAAAGCGGGACCCCCTCGGTTTTATTCTCCTCTAAATGTGTGGCCCCCGTCCTCTTTCACGGAGCCCGGCATGTAGGTCCGGTTTGGGAGACCTGCATGTGTCACCGTAGAAGAAGAAACCCCTCTGGCTTTTGTTTACCATTGCGAGCTGCAGCAGCTCGAACCCCAGTGGAAATACCTCTGCATCATTTCGGACCAACGCTCGCACCAAGGTCAGTGCAGACGGATCCTTTCCGCACATTCTCCTCGTTTTGGGGAAATTGGCAATGTATTTAATGCAAATTAAAAAAAAGAAGGAAAATTCCCTCCATTAATATTAATTATACATTTTGATAATCGGATGATGATTAGGCACAATAATCGGTATCTACAATATCAGACAACTCTCTCTTAGCTGGACGTGAAAGCACTTCGATGGACTCATTGACCCATTTACAATTAATATTACACTAGGAATATATATATATATATATATATATATATATATATATATATATATATATATATATATATATATAGGATATAAATTAGAGCTGGAGCATTTAGTTGGTTGATTTAGTCGATCAACAGAAAATGTATCTGCAACAATTGTGATAATCTGTTTAGTCCTTTTTTATCTTTTGGGTTTTGGACTGTTTAGATGACTCCTTTGGGCTTAAGGAAACTGTAACATCTGTTTTCTTTACATTTTTGCAAACAATCGGTTCATTAAGAAATAATAGGCAGATTTCTAGGTGACATTATTAATATAGTTTTGTCTTTCTGCTGCTCAGCTGTAGAAGAGACTGGTTTAAATGAACTAAATTGTATAATGAAGAAATGTCGTGTACATTATTATTCTAGGATGGCTTCTCCAGTCAATGCAGTTGCGAAACCAGACTGGAGGAACGTCTCCGTCGACGGACCACGTCCACCTCCACCCGGACTGGTGGAGGTAAAGGACGAGGAGCCGTTGTGAAGATGACCTCTTTTGGGCCTCTGGGACACGGGTGCCCTCCTTCCTGCTGTTGCTGGGACACTGGCCCCGTCTCCTCCCCAGCATCCCCCCCCCCCCCCCCCCCCCCCCCCCCCCCCCCCCCCCCCCCTCTTTGTCCTGACCTGTTTCTGCCCCGTGATCATCATCAGTCAGGACATCTGTCAAGATTGTGTGCTGGTCTGACTTCCGTCACGCGCACTCTGACTACGTCTAGGTGCAGCTAAATGCTGGCTTTAATGTCACTGAGTTGTCTTTTAAAGCTGGGGAGGTTCAGTTCTCAGTGAAATGGACTGAAAGTCTCCATTATTTGGGCATTTTCAGTCAGATCTGGGTTGGACTGTGATGCGGCTGCATGTAAACGTAGTCACTCAGGCTTCCTGAATAAGTAAAAAAAAAAGAAAAAGATCCCCACCCGCTCTGTGATTTAGATCAAAGCAGTTTGATAATGAACAAACTAAAGACACAAGATACTGTAGCAAAGATCAAGGCCTGTGATTGAATCACACTCATAGGGTGTTATTTTGTCTTTGCACTACCTCATCGCCATAACAAGCGTGATCAGTACAAGTAACTTAATGGTTGTCGAGCGCCACAGCTGTTCAATGTTGTTGCTGGATTCATTTAGTGTTAGAGGGTTAATAATAAGTGAGGGGAATGGGAGAAGGCCGAGCAGCCCAGAAGCACATGTTGCGTTCTGTCATCGGCTGTGACTTCGACCATTTTGAGGAAAACGTTGACTCACTCAATCTGTGGTGTCCTATGCATCTGTCCCTAAAGCAGTAAGTACACAATGTAGTATGTTTAATCCACGCTCTCATTTCTTTTGCATTTCGGTGTCTCTCCTTTTGTCAAGTCTGCAGGTTCATTCACAAATTTAAGGTAGAGACAGAATTGACAATTGTGACTTTGTCCTTCATATCCCTCAAATTCGGCAATTTGCGGTGTTTCAATTTAGTCTTTTATTAGGAAAGTCCAGTTTTCTTCCCTTACTGTTTTCTTCATTTTGTCTTTGTCTTTCCCTTGACTTACTTTCATTTTGATCTTTCTCTATGGATGTCTTCTCTCGTTGTCCTCTCTCCCCTTTAACACGAGCTCTCATATAAGACATGTACGAACGCTGCGGGTAGAGACAGAATGCACGATTTGATTCCTCTTGTGTCGGGCTGGCCGATAATTCAATATGATTATTTATCCTCTTTCAATGGCATCGTATGGAGATGTCGCGATACACAACTATGTCGTCTAAACTGATAATAACAAGCACACACTAACTGAAATTTCTTAGAAAATCTGATTATTTTTGCACTACAGTTCTTAATTAAAATGAGAAAATACTCATTTGTCAAGTGTTTAATCCACACCAGAACATATAAAAAAACATGTGGTTATTTAATAAAGACAAAGACTATTTATTTATTAAATTACCAGAAAACAAGCGGTATCATGATATACATCGTAATCGAGATATGAAATTACTTCTATCGGGAGAGAGGATTCTTTTGGCCCTGCCCTACTTTTTATCAAACGTCTCTTTGTCTCTGCCCGCCGTTTCTACGTGTCCAATCAGACGAGAGATACCGGTGCTGGAACAGCAGCTCCTTTTTTGATTCATGCCTCCCTCGGATGTGTCCTTACTGAAAGGAAACCCTGGTCTCATTTCTTCAACTTTTATTTCCCTTCATTTTTATATGAAAAGATAAGAAACAAAAAGAGAGGAGGAGAATGAAAAAAAAAAAAAAAAAAAAAAAAAGGAAATCACATTTACCGGGATTTGTGCAATATTTGATCTTAACTGTCATGTTGTTGACCAGACTGTATATTGTATGAACAAGTGACAAGTTGTTTGAAAGCAACAAAATCACCAATGTCTTCCATTAAGATATGTATAGACTCATGTGCATTAGCTTATTTAGCGGGACTGTGGTGCCGACATTACAGTAGCCATGCATGACCAGTAGTGACGCTTGCTTCATGAAGAATAGTGAAATCAATTTTCTAGACTTAAGCTGGAGCTCAAAACTGTGGAAACCAGTTCAGTAAATTCAGTAAATTTAAAGATTGACGCGCGAAACCGTTTTGATTAAACCAGATTTAGATGCAGCTTTGTTCTACAATCTTAAGATCTCCCTTTTATTCCATGTTTAGGGTGTGGAATGAGTAAAGTATGACACAATCAGGACATGCAGTATTAATTCAAGTGTGTATGGTCTGATACGCTCAATATGAGTAATTCATCTCTAACGGAACTGCTGGAGGATTCTTATCTGGAAAACAACTCTCAAGCACCAAAACAATTCGATGGTAATTATGCGACAGCTGAATAGCTCCCAAAAAAAAAAATAAAAAAACAAGTCTCAGATGTGACGTTGATGGAAACCTTTAGAGAAATGTTGTCTTCTAGAAGAGTAGTGCTTTAATCTTTAGATCTGGATATCATTGGTTGGGGTCCGACGTTATGTTTTAGTCTTAGAATTAAAGATCTCATCATGACATTGTATTTGTACATAATACCTCATAGTTTTGAGATTCAGAGCGAGATATTTTAATCCATAAAATTGTATTTGATTATAGTTTTAGAAGCAATAACCTACAATAATGCATGAGTTTAGTGCCAGGGTGTAAGTGTTAAAAGGAGTCTGTAATGTCCCCCTCTCTCTCTCTCTCTCTCTCTCTTTTTTTTATGCCTCTGTGCGGTAGCTATCTCTTAGTCACCTTTTTTTTTTTTTTGGGAGCCGTATAATCTTTGGCTTTAGAATACAGTATCGCGTATGAAGGTTTGGGATACTTGCTGCAGAACAACGTGTTTGTGAGGACAGCTGTAGCATCATGTGTTTCACAGACAGAGCAAAGTCAATACTCATGTTTCCCTGCCTCGTATTCTTTCAACGCCTCAAAAAAAAAAAAACCCACTAATCCAATCGGTACACGAGAGATGCTTTAAATATTAACCCTTGTAGCATTTTTACTTCCACTAAACCCAGCCCTTCTTTGAGAAAATGTAGACCTTCAGTAACGCCGTGGCTGCAAAGGACTTACTGAATGACCTTTGACACTCGTTTGAAAAGCACTTTCTCTCCACGTACTTAACTTGCACTGTCATCATCGCCATCCTGTCTTGGAATACTGTGTTCTAAAAACCCTGTAACGCTCTTTGTGGGGATTTATAATCACAATTTATAAACAAGTAGCCGTCTCGCAAAATGAATATATGGGGATTTAAAAATATATATATATATATATATATATGCATGACTTAGCGGACTAATGAATGATTTGTATTGCATGCAATAATCCAACTTTGTAATGTGAATGAGTGTAACTAGGCTGTTGAAATGTTCAGATATCAGATGTTCTGTGACAAGGTGACAACCTGGGGACGGTTGTTGGACACAGCGGCGGGCGTGTCGACGTAGCTTTGATCACCCGCTTGTGGGGTTTTCTCTCCATGGCGGTTCAGCCACAGTGCAGCTGGAAAAAAAAAAAAACACGGATCAGCCTTCGTTCCCATGAAGAAGAAAAACAACAAACTATACAAGAGCTTAGGATAAATGATTAATGACATTACTTTGTTGGTGAACTTTTCCACTGAGGAGGTGGACTGTGTAGAAACTATGCACTCCAGAGGGAGGAGATGGGCATGCTTATTACGTGTGAGCCTCTTGTCTGGTTTTGTATTCACAAAAAAATAAATAATGAAGGAAAAAAAAAAAAAGAATCTATCAGAAATTAAGCAATAAAATGCAGCATGGTGCCAATTGGATGGCTGCGTGTTGATGTTTACTTGCTGTTTGAGTGCTGTTGCGGAATGAATGACGTCATGCACATCATACATCAGGTTTTTTCCAGTAAAGTGAAGGAAAGAGTCAGAAAGCCATTTTATTAAATGACAAATGGATTCATTTAAGTGGCTTTGTTCTTAGAGCCTCACCACTAACGGGGCACACGCAGTTCTTTCGCTGCATTGTGAGGTTATAGGAATAGTTCATGCTTATTCTCTTACTTTCAGGCTGTACACTGTGGATCTGGAGGCAATTAGCCTAGCTTAGCATAAAGACTAGAAGCAGGGCCAAAACGTAAAGTAAAAAATAAATAAAAATCTTGGCTACCTGCACCTACAAAGCTCTCGAATTAACAGATTGTGTGTTTATTAAATCCCCTCAGAAAAAAGAAAAGAATCAACGATTTGTGGTTTTAGAGGGAGTTACTATGCCCTAACAGTTTGCAACAAAAATACAGACAAAACGGGATAAATTATATCTAATAGCTGCATCAAAACAAGTTAATGAAAGGGGAGACAGTGAAATACTAGTGATGCAATAGTTCTTGGGAGTTTAGTTTATGAGACTGTTTTAATGGCCTTGTGTTCTGACTGTTTCAGGGTAGCTAAAGACGGTAAATACTGATGGGTTATTCGGTTGAGCTTCAGGTGTACAATAGGACATTTCCCAGAAATCAGAAGCATATACTAACGTAGAAAATCTTTGAAATCGTCCTTTTCTTTCTTTTAAGTCAACAGTTTTACACCTTTGAAGAAAATTCATCATGTCTCACTAAATTATTTGTGTGTAACGTCCCCAAAACGGATTAAATTCAGTTTAAATAGTCAGGAGGAGCACGTTTAAACCGCACCACAACAAATCTGCAGACGTTGATCCAAACGTATGAATAAGACCCAAAGAGCATTTCTCTGCATCATTAAAAATGTTTAATGAAAAACACAAAACCCGGAGAACAAACAACAACAATTTACAACACAAACTGGTCCAAAAGAAGGACCGGAGAACGGCGTAGAGGACACGGGGACGAGGTGAAGTCCTGCTGCCTGAGCACACTACTTGATGAATTCACTGTTCACACTCCCGTCAGCCAGTCGGCTTTTGATGCGCGACATCTGATCCAACTGCGCTTCGAACTGCTGCCTCAGCTGCAATTAAAAAACAAAAAAAGGCAAAGCGAAAGACCTTCTTACATACGGTCTATGTGAGAGACATTTGACCCGAAGCATCATTCCTGTGAGGATGCTCTTTGCACAGTAGCCCGATGTCACGCTGCAACATGTAGGAAGACATCTAGAAGTACTAATTCAAAAGGGAACTGGATTTGGCCAAGAATGCCGAGTGCCACTTAATCAAGAGGCTTCCTCAGTACCGCCGGGGCTGATGGGTAATAGTGTAAGATGTTACTCAGGCTGAACTTTTAATCTTACTTCCCTGTTTTTACTGCTAAAATGTGTCTTTTAAAAAAGGACTGGTCATCGACAGGTATTTAATTGAAATGCATAAAAATGTCTGGAAGAGACCGAGTAAATGAACCATCATAGAACAAGTGAGTGCTTATCATACGTGATGATGAGATTATTATGCAAGTTTTAGATTGAAGCGAAGCACTAAAAGGTATAAACCGTATTAGATCTGGTTGTGTCACCTTATTCATGCTTTCTCTGAGGGGCTTCAGATCAAATGCCAGTGAGGATGATGTCACCATTGAGCTGCGGTTGAGGATGTAGCTGCGGAGAGAAAAAAAGAAAAAGAAAGGAGGTTTGTTTTAATCATGAGCTTTAAAGAAAAAAAGCAATTCACAGAATGGGCACCACTCATAAAGCACTTGTTTACTTTAGCCACCTCGGCATCAGTAAACCTGCACTCAGGAAGTCAATATGCCCGTGTGCTCACAGAGGCAGCAGAGCTCACCAGCTGATGTTTGCTTTGTGGAGGAGAAACATGGAGCGAACGGGGGCCAAACGCGACGGGGCCGAGTGAATGACTTTCCCCACGGCACAGCGGCAGCCGCGACATTTCAGAGAGCTGTAGATGCTGAGAGGAAACAAAAAGGCAGAGGAAACAAGTAGGACGCAGAGAGCAACCTTTAAGGTCCGTGATCACAGTCAATAAGAGGGTTTATGTGGGACTCCTGACAACCACAGGCATGTGTGCTTGGCTCAAGGGCTCATTGAGACAAAAATAATAAAAAAAATACTGTTTATGTTCTCCACCCAGAATTTAGATCATCATTTCAATATTTTATACCTAAATCTGATATTTCATCACAGTGTATGGGGATGTTATGTTGTATGCATTACTTTATTGTGTATATATATATGTGTGTGTGTGTGTGTGTGTGTGTGTGTGTGTGTGTGTGTCCTTCGAAAGGTTGAAGACAACAATGCTCTTAAGACGTATATGCTAATTTATTTAAATTACAGAACTTTATAGCGAGTAAGGTTAAGGCAGGAAAAATATAATAGTAAAAAGATTTTTTTTTTTTTAACATTATTTATTATATATATTATTTCCCTTCGTGGGTTGGCTACTGACACTGTGTTTTGACGTTTATTTTGAAGCCGAAAACACCCTTGTGTTGTCTTTTTCAACTCACCAACCAGCCATTTCCCCTTTATGTCCTGTTTCCATGGCATCACTGATGACCACATCATTGGTTACTCCTGCGAGGAGACAAGCAGCAAAGTATTGATCAATGTCCTGTTGGGATTTAAGCGATGTGACCCTGCAAATCTGACCAGCAAACAAACTGGCAGAGATATAAAGACAAAATTACATTTCTGCAGAATGCAATACGTTTTCTCTTTAAAAAAACAAAAGTAAAAAGCACAAAGAAAAGCATGAAGTGAACTTACTTATACACACGATGGAGTCCATGCATTTAAGTTCCCCACAGATGCCGAGGGAGTCCCCCAGCACAGCGTTGCACTGCTCACAGTGGAGGGTCATCCTCTGCCTGAGTTCTGCCTCTGTGGCCATCTTTAAAGCGTGTGTACGTTGGAGTATAAGGCTCTCCTCAAATTCCATGTCGGTGAAGTTGTATAGAGCAAAGCAGGCCGGCCAGTTGTCCCGCTTGAGAGTTTGAACCTTGGCATCAGAAGAGCAGGGCGTCTCTTCCTTGTTTTGTTTTTTTTCCTGTTTGCTCGGGGCCACACTGCCCCCACCTGGATAAATGTGGGAAGTGCAGCTATACACTGCCAAAGAACATCAGTTTAAAAAAAATTAAGTGATTAAAAAAACAAAAAAGTTACAAGATAACGCGTTTATGCCCAAATCATTTTTACTTATCCTAAGTGTCGAAATAGATATTTTAAACGGACCGAGATAAATGGGCTCAAACGTGACGTCACGTTGGCGCTGGGCAGAACGCCCATAAACGTCTCTTCGCTCTGATTGGCTGCGAGCTACATCCGGTCACGCACAGCAGCCAATCACATAAGCGGGTCCCGCTGCTGTGTTTTGAATCGGAGTACTTGGTTTTAACCGTCAGACAGCCACACAGCTCGCGGAGTGAACGTGGTATATCGCGGATTTCTTCCCACAAAAAACGGAATAAACTGTCTCGCCGACATGGATTTTGACACCATGAAATATGCAGAGTTGAGGAGCCTTGCGAAGGAGCTCGGGCTCAAAGCAAATATGAAGGTAACATAGGTTTACTTTGTTTTTTAAATGAATTCAGAAATACTTCCAGGCTTTTGTCCAACTGTGCTAAGCTAACGGTTACTGTGATTCTGCTCAACCAGTTAACATTGTTTTCTCCAAAAAAAAACAGGCTGATAAACTCCTGAAAGCGGTCAAGCAGCATTATCAACGAGAAGAGGACAAGCAGGAGGAAGCACAGGTACCTAAACCTTGCACAATTACACCGTTTCCCTGCATAAAAAACTATTTTAAATCATGCCTTTTTAATGAATACCTCATGTGTGTACATGCCAGGTCCAAGAGGACGATGTCGCTGCCGTTGAAGAAGACGAAACCGCGACACGAGACGGTGCTCGGGAAGATAAGGAGGCGCCCAGCTCCGCTGTGTTTGTGAACACACGCAGAGGCAGAGGAACCGCTACCAAGAGGAAGGTCTCTGATCCGGCACCAGTCACCTCCTCCGGGTGTGATGCCAGGTCACCTAGTGCTACAGAGGTATAGCACATCATAACATACTCACTTTTATATATACATATAAAGATCTAAAGCTTGGTCCTAAGGTCTTTATGCTCAGGGTTTCTTTGCTGCAGTGTTAACTTTAATGCTTTGCATTCAGGAGACTGAACAACTGTTGTTCCTTTTTTTTTTTAAAAGGGTGACACTGAAGTTGCTGCATCTAGTCCGCCATGTGGTGCTCGGGGTGCTAAGAAGAGAAAAGTGTCCTTTACCATGGATTCTGACAAAAGTGAAACTGAGCCTCCTCAGGAGCCCCAGGCCACCGGCAGTGAGCAGCAGCCTGACGTTAAGGATGAAGCACCTGTGCAGGGTGATGCAGGTCAGTAGGACAAATGTGAAACTATTAGTTCCTTCTGAAGCCGTATTATTGGCTTCAACACAAAGATATGATCGCGTGCTAGTCCTTCATTCAGCGTGTATTTTATATGTCTGTGTCCAGAAAAAGCACCCAGAGTGGCCAGAGCAGGTAAAATCCCTCGTTTCCAAGGAAACCAGCAGAAGAGCAAGGTGTTGTTGAAGCCCGTCACCCCGAGTAAGTCCTTTTTTAAACCAAAGATTCAGAGAGCACGTCACAGTAAGGCAGTGGTTCTCCCACACAAACTAATCGTATAATCACTAATCTTTTTATAGACTTCAAAAAACTCCACGAGGCACATTTTAACAAGATGGAGTCGATTGACACGTATGTCCAGCGAAAGACCAAGCAGATGGAGACTAAAAAACCGAAGGTACGCAAAAGCTTCAAAACGGTTTTCTTTATCCAGAAATATTTTAGTTCCGTTTGTGAACTTGGTGTTTTGGTTTGTTTGTTTTAAATGTATTTTCTATTTGATCTTTTTTTTTTTTTAAGAGGCTTTCAGGCAAAACTAAGCCGCAGCAAGTTGAGGGCAAAACTCAAGCGGTAGGTATCCCCACCAGTTGCAGTACGTTGAGGACATCCAGGGTGCAGTGAAGGTGAGATACTGACTTCATGTGATCTACAGAAGGAGAATCGGAGTCGCGTGTCCATGCTCAGCCCCGTCTCGGTGACCAAGAGACCAGCTGAGGACAGACGCACATTGCAAAGCAAAGCTCCTCCAACTAAACCTGCCGGGAAGGAAGCCGCTCCGTTCAGACCGTCGGTCCTTTCCTCTCGCAGGATCAATGTTCGGTGAGTCTCTTTCCCTCATGGCCACACTCCTAAGGACAAATCCTTTCCTGCCTTGTCTCGTGTCATAACTTTGTAAAATCAATTTAAACATATAAAAATACACGTCTGTTGCTGTCAGAAGAGAAACATGAAATCTCCTTTTTGATTCAATATTGTGAAAAATTGAAAACTTCCAAGGGGGGGGGGGGGGGGGCGAATGCATCTCTTGCGACGCTTTAACAGCCAAACGCGTGTTTGCAGGTTCTCTGAAGCCACTCGTGACAACGAGAACCAGAGGTCCTTGGTGAAGACGCCGGCACGCATGTCGCTCTGCATGACCTCCAGCACCCCCAAAAAACAGGCCGCTGATGGAGGAAAGCCCAAAAATGTCAAGATTTCGACTTTCTCTGCCACAAAAGCTCCAGGTGCCTTTTTTAATCCGAGGAAATATATCTTCATTTGCATAAATATGTGCGTAGAGTGTGATTTTTTTTTTATTATTATTTTTCCCACCACTTAATTCCAAAAAGGAGCGTTTGTTTTCACCGGCAACACGAGTACTTCAACAACCCCCGGAACACAAAAGAAGGCTGGCTTTGATCTGAAAGCGAGTCTCTCTCGTGGCCTCACCTACAAGCCTCATGCAGGTACAACACCACCTGTTCATCTCGCTGCTCCCCTGAAATATAGTATCGTCAATAGATGGGAAAAAAAATCCCTGATTTTATTTTAAATTTTTTATGTTTATAGGTAAACTCAAGGTGTTTGGAGACAACCAAGAAAACATGGCAGCAAACAAGTCACTGATTTCCAACACTCATCAGAAGAATTACAAACAGCCCCAAGTCCAGACGAGGTATGTTTAAACTGATATAGAGCAGTTTCCCTTTTAGAAATAACTCTACAACATCAGTCTCTTATGGATGTTTTCTGTGTCGTATTTTAGGGGGGAGAGGAGAGCAAAGCACGTGGAAGGCCGGAAGCAGAAGAAAGAGAATATGCTTGGGGCAAGAAGAGGCCTTGCCATGATGTAAAAAAAATATGGTGCTTGTTTGGAGACGTTTTGTACAGCCTGTTCTTCCACTGTAAATATTTTGTCGTCTGCAGCTGACGCTTTAATTTCTGCAGTCTCTTTTTTTAGTCTGCTGTCGGGAGGCTCTACTTTCTGCTTCTAACCTTTTGTCTTCTTAGATTTGATTCGTTGTGTTAACACCTTACAGCTCTGAATGATGCTTTTTTTTTTTTTAAAATGTGTTTTTGGAGAGAATCAATCTCCTGTTTTTGCTACATTTAAAACTGTAATTTTGTTCTGAGAATATGATGTGCTTTGTTTTTACCTTTTTGGAAAGTCCGATAAAAAGATTCCCTTGTCTGCATTTGTCCATTTTTAAGTGAAAATCGCTATTGCGGTTTATTCTTTTTGATATAATGAAATCTGTTCCACAAAAAACAAAGTATTTTTTATTGTTAATGGTTCTGGTTGGAGGAAAATGTGCCGCACACAGGACTTGGAACAAGATAAACTTCTTTTTTTTTTTTAATAAAGCATAAAGATGGTCTCAGTTAATGTCCTGTAATTAAAAGATCGGAGATGTCACCTGCTCCTCTTGTATTTGTTCTCATTCAACAAGTCCCGAATTGGCCACGTTTTGTGAGTTTTTATAACCAGTCGCATACTTTTTCAGGGCTTTTACTTTAGGAAGCACACAGTTACTGAAGTATCCCAGTCCATGCGTCATTCAATAACAGTTCATCTGCGGTGTTTTAGCAGTTGCTCTCAAACTTCAGGATTTCTCTTGTACGCCTCGTAGGCAAACTCCTCGGTGTGAGCATAATCTTTGCAGACGGCAACAAAATCAATCTCCAGCTGGAACGGACCGTCGGCTTTGTCCCCCAAAGTAAATCCAATGGTGTTCATCTGTAAACACAAAAAAGATGAGGTCAATATATAAACTAAATGCTTAAGAGTGCTCCAGTCAGGTAGTTGTTACTTTGTCACGGCTTCATCTATTTCTGTTTCTGAGGCCGCGTCAGCGCGACCAGCTCTACCTTGTCCAGCCAGAGAGGATGCTGGTCGTCTTGTATCCTCCCGCGATGTGTGAGGAAGAACTTGGAGAACGGTATCTGTAGATGAGCGAGAAGGGTTAGAAGGACTGCTTCCGTTTCATACTAGACGAAAGAAAACCAATCAAACAGCTTTTTCCTAAAAGCTAAATTGCACAATGAACAATGTTCTCTAAACTCTGTGCCGTTTCTTATTTCTTTCTAAACATATCGTGGTACTTCTAATTAGTTTCCGCTCACCTTGACATCTTGCCAGTAGGGTCCTCCCCTGGTATACAGGAAATAATTGTATATGTCGTCTTTCTGGTGGGAGTAGTACGTTTCTGTGCCAATGTTGATCATCCACGGGCGTCCATCACCGCGGACTCGCAGATGCAGGGTGTTGAAACTGGACAGATCGTGGTGCTTTTTCCTATCGAATGAAGCCTAGGAGAGGAAACGTTTTGGGGTTAGGTGCAGGTCGAGAGCAGCTGTATCAGCCAGCTGCCACTAATATAAGATTATAGTTTGAGAATTTCCAGACCATGGCAGGTTTTCATTGTGATACAAAAGCCAATAAAAGGTTCAATATAGGAGGAGGAACTAGTCAGTATTGGGAATTAATAATGATGGCAGTTGGTACACAGATATCTGGCTCCCTGCCAAAGTGGCCGGAGGTAGATCGAGGAGCACGCGTCATAAAAGTTCCACAATTATCAATACATGTCCAAAAATCCGTTTACTTGGAGAAAATTACCTCTTTAATATTTAAAAAGTCTGACGATCAATGAAACATTTCCTGGCTCCTTCTGCCCGAGGAGAGAACCCCAAACACAGGCCGATGCAGAATCATCAATTTACATTTTCTGTATTTTTTTTTTCTTCCAACGCTTGTTTTTAAAGACTTCACCTCAACGGCCAAGAATAGAACTCTTAGGTTGGGAAATACTGAATCCTATATTTATGTATTTATTGGGCTAAAGAAGGTGTATTTAAATATATTGAGTTGTGAAATCAGCCTCTGACAACAGAGACATTTCCAGAGAAAATGCAGAGAACAGGATTCTATAACAGTAACTCCCCAACCTCATCAGAAGGAAATGTATGATTTCTAAAACTGACCAATGGTTGCTGTGAGCGCATGGTGCAGTAGCCACTGTAGCGCGTTTCTCCATCCCTCGGGGGAGTCGAGCTCAGAGTCCCGTACAGTAAACAGGTGTTATTGTTTTTGCCGAGCTTCAGGTGAACTTCACTTTGGCCTCCGATCTCACGATCCGAGGACACCGTCCACTGCTCCAGGCTCTCGGGGCCCCTGAACTCCCACACCACTCGGTTCTGCTCCAGCATGTGCTCGAGGATGGGTTTGCCCTCTGGACCCACCCAGCGGTCGGACAGCTCCTTCTTCAACAGAGTGAAATGCTTCTTTATCCCCTCGAAACCCTTTGAGAAGCCAAAGTTAATCGGCTGCCCCGGGAACTTGTCCTCCTTGGGCTGGCCGGGTCGTCTGTATTCACCCTGACTCACAGCTCTTCTGGGCGCAGCGGGGCGAGGGATGGAGGGGAGGAGCAGCTGCTGCTGGTGGAGGTGGTGGTGGTGCTGGTGGATGGAGCTCAGCAGCCTCACTGAGGGCAGACGTGTGATCTTTGGCAGAGACATTTCAGTAGCGATGTGGACGGGTCACTGCTGGGATACGTCGCACAGAAAAATAGCGTCATTACACCGGAGTTACAGAGTGGTTATGGATTATAAAGGTTAAGCATCTTGAATTTACAAAAGAATAAAATGTGAAAAAATATATATATCACATTTCAGACTAGTGCTGAAACCCATATCATATCTGCGTTGTGCTTATCTTATTGGTTCTGTTACAGATGGATCAATTATGACTAACTCATAACTTGCTGTTTCCCTTTTTGGGCTTTCTACGCTAATGTCCTCTTGGCATATGTGTTCGTATTAGTAGTCTGTGTCTTCACATGTCATGTTACATGGCTTTTATAGTGCAAACCAGTTTCCTGGTGAAGATTAAACATATCTATGTATTTGCTGAAAAAAACTGATGCAGTTTTACTTAATCAAGTGTTAAATTAACATACAGTATAAATAAATACAAAGCATTGGCTGGTCTGAGCTTCAGACATTGCAAAGAGTTTGAGTTGAGATTAGTTTGTCCTCCCTTTATTTCACTATAGTAACTAATTAAGAACAATACAGCAGTTTTTGAATTCATCATAATGTTGACACCTCTAGTGAGCACATGAATGAGTGATTACATTTCGAGAGCAAGAATAACAATGGAATATTGAATAAATGTTGATCATAATCTGTCTCTACTTACTGTGCTCATGTTGTACCAAAAAGGTGACGGATGGATATTTCACCGACTTCTTGGATCAGTCCCACAAAACCATCAAGTTATCGCTTTAAAACACTGTTAAGGGTTGAAAACATTTATAAACTGGTCTCATTCACAAATCCAAGAAATGCAGAACGAAAGATTTAGCTTCAAACGGTAAAAGGTTGATTTATCGCAGACCTTGAACGCAGCCGTGGTGCAAGCAAGATATCTGTCCTGACTGACACACGCACCATCAGTATGTAGTTCCGGTCTTAATCTAACAATTAGCCTTCTCGTATCCTGGACAAACTTTTTTCTTCATACAAACTCTATGAATAAAATAATATGATAAACACAAGCGTAAACATTATTTGTATTTCACCGGCAGAGCCGTAAAACGCCCCAACCGTAAACTGTGGTATAAGAGCGACCGCGCATGCTCAGTGCCGCCTTTGTGTGGTTGACTGCAGAGCCAACTAGCTCGGCACTAGCAGCCCGCGGCTAGCCTCCAACATTGAGACGACGCGGAGAGGTAGCTAGTAGGTTAGCCGCGCAGCTAATCATGGTGAATGTAAAGAAGCGGAAAGGTCGAGTCGTGATTGACTCCGACTCCGAAGACAGTGCTAGCGACGATAACTTAGATCAGGTAGGTGCGCGTTTTTCTTTTTCTACGGATTTTGTTACAAAAGGTTCGCCAATTAGCCAAGTTGTGAGCACTTCGAGTCGAAGCTAACGGACTGTTTGCCTCGCGTGAACGAGCTGGGAGAGAGAGGGCCTGTTTTATTTACAGTCCTCGCTTCCTCTCCTAGTAAACACCTCTTCCCCAATGACAAATAAATGTTGTCCCCCCCCCTCCTTGCCGCCTCTCCCTCTTCCTCCAAGTGTGTCTCTAAGGTTGCAGGACGGAGGAAAGTGTGCAGTGTATTTGCATCAAGTGACGCTAACGTTAAAGGTTACACTCCCCAGACACCAAAATGCCGCGCGCCACGGGCCTTTTGCAGGTTTCGAGTCGTAATCTGCTTGACAACGGGGTCGTGCACTGTTTGGGGTTGGAAGGGGAGGAGGGGTCGGACTGTACGAGAGCGGGACGTTTGCACACACTGGAGGAGTCGCACATGAATTAGCTGGGATAACCCAAGAACCTTATTTGCCGAGTGACGTCATGGGCGCAGAGCTGTAGGTCTATTTCGGTTGTTGTTGTTGTTGTCAAACAAGCTGTGCTGAGCTGACAGAGAGGCAGGAGCTGTCTGAGGAGAGCTGTAATGCACTACAGTGGTTGTGATCACCTTTACACACACACACACACACACACACACACACACACACTTTACCTGTCGGTACCAAGCAGTCCAGCTCACAGACAGGTGGTGAAAAACAGAAGAGTTGGGAGAAGTTCAGTGAGCCATGTTTCCATGGTTGCCCAAATCATCAGTAGGATTTGATTTGTGAGTGCATATATATATGTATATGTATGGGCAGGTTAATGTTCTACAATTGTGTTTTGAGATTGCCTCGATGAAGACAGCTCATGCAGAGCAAATGTTTTTCTCCCATTATTGATTCTGGTACTTCACCTTTGCCGATAGAAAGAACTGATCCGATACGAGACAAGTTGCTTTTACATACTGCAAACCTCTTTTGCATGGAAGTCAATCGGATATTTTTGCAGGCAGTCTATCACGAGGGCCACGGATTTCTTTGAGTCTTTCTGCCGTCAGCTCGCTGTGACTGATGGCAGGAACGCTGTATTCTATAATGACACAGACATGGTGATGTGACTCGGTCACCGATGCAGTCCACCGGATCGGTGCGTCCTTACTTCGGGTTCATCTCTACGAACTGCAGCGTTTCCACAATCGTACAGCAGAGAAGGAATTCGGCTTTTTTGTTATTTAGCTTCACATTCTTGCTTCAGTGTGTGCTCTTGCGCCGATATGTCTTCAGGTCCTGTTTTAGATAAATCCAATTTAGACAAATCGCCGATCACTTCTGCCATCAGAATGTGTTTTAATAACTTGTGACTGGATTTTGCTTCTTTGCTCCCATGTTGTTGTTTTTTTACCTGTGGGGAAACTGATCGATGCTATAAAGGCTTGGCAAATCAACTTTTTTTAGGGAGGTTTGTCCTTCAATGTGCATATTACAAAGTAGACTAGTCAGTCCTTTAATGTAGCCACGGGCCATGTGCATCTAACTTCTGCACGGGGCTTGAAAAATTGGATCCCAATGCATCCTCCGTGCGGTTTGGGTTTATTTATACCTGTATTTAATTGGATCCAAGACACATTTTATTGCCAAGTATGAGCATGGCTCTACTCGCAGGAGGTATTTTGTTGCTTTTTCCACGTGAGATTATGATTTGACCGGGTGCTCTTTCTGAACCACATCACTGCCTTCTCATTTTCAGGAGCTCTTGTCTTTGGCAAAAAGGAAGAGGGTTGATTCTGGTGACCAGGAAGAGCCGGTCAGCAAACCTGCAGCTTCTACAGACTCCGAGACGTCCGATAGTGACGATGAGGTATGGCAGTCGTTGTTGTCACTTTTCCGTCTGGGACACAACAAGTTGTTCCAGGTGATTGATGAATCAAACTGCATTTCCTCCCTCTTTGTCTAGTGGACTGTGGGTGGCACCAAAGGCAAAAAGAAGGTTAAGCCAGGGAAAGGGTCTGAGAAGAAGAATGCCACAAAGAAGAAGGTTAATAAAGCGACGGCGTCTGGCAGCTCAGATGGAGACAGCTCAGCTGAGAGCTCTGCACCAGAGGAGGGTACGTCTTCAGCCTTATTGGGGGGGAAATTATCTCTGCTCTGAAAAGCAGACTTACTTTATTTTATGTATGTAACACCACAAACGATTCAGTAACCATATATGACAAGGAATTCGCTGTGGTGGCAGTTGTACAGATGTGGAGCAGCAGCTCAGTAAATTGACACGCACATCCTGAGGTTAATGGCATCTTATATAAAGTGCAAAGCAGAGTGGCGAGACATTCTGAACTTCAGATTACACACATCACCGGGGTGCCATGTCCACGGGTATCAGGTGGCCTGGATTAGGTGACTCACTCACTCATCCCTTTTTATCCAAACTGGCACACCATGTGACATCTAAGCTCCTATTTTGTTTATTTGTTTCACGTTGTCAAGCTATATGCTGGGTCCACAGGTTTATGGAAAACCTGGAAACGTCTTTGAGAAATAGTTCTGGAAATCTGGTCAAAATCCAGAGCAAGTATCCAAGATGATTTAAGATATAAACGACAGGAAAATAAATTCCTGAATCAAAGCCTCTCTGTAATTGCTTCCATTCAATTTAATAAAATAAAAAATAAAAATAAAAAATATATATATATATATAAAGTAGCTTTGAAAAATATCTTTAAAACTCTAGAGATTAACTATAAAATCAACTTCAATGTGCCCTTTATATTGGTACCATGTCATATTAGTCATTTTGAAAAAAGCTGTCACTTGGTGAAATTTCGGCATCGTAACCATCCCAAGCAGCGGTTCGACTGCCTTCATTTTTCAGTTCAAAAGCAGTTTGATTTCAGCCACTTAGTATCCACTTTTTAAAATGCGTGTCTCACTGCTAAGAGTTGCACACAAAATATTTTAGGAGATATATAAAATTGGTGAAGACAGAGCACATCGGGTTAAAATCCATCAGTAGAATTTGGTCCGCGGCTGAGTGATTTGTGTTTTTGCCAACGACTCGCTCTCTTTCAGGTGAGGTGTCTGACTCCGAGAGCAACAGCTCGTCCTCCAGCTCCGACTCGGACTCCTCTGAGGACGAGGTGTTCAGGGACGGCTACGACGACGACTTGATGGGAGACGCGGAGGACAGAGCTCGCCTGGAGCAGATGACGGAGAAGGAGAGGGAGCAAGAGCTGTTCAACAGAATTGAGAAGAGAGAGGTGCTAAAGAGACGGTGAGTGGGGAAAGAATATTACATTTATTTGAAAACAGCAACGGTTCTGCTTTTACTCAAACGTTCCTAAATTCTCAACAACATACCTGCAATGAGATCAAGGAAACATTCATGCATCCGGCCGAGTCTGGAAGTTCAACATTGCTTGTTTTATTCAAGACGATGTTTGTTTTGACAGTTTTGAAATCAAGAAAAAGCTGAAGACGGCAAAGAAGAAGGAGAAAGAGGAGAAGAAAAAGAAGCAGGAGGAAGAGCAAGAAAAGAGGAAACTATCTCAGGTTCAAGACACACAAGTGGTGAGTCCAGTTTCAGAGACATTTTCACTGTGCTCCACTTCTAATAATCATGCGGGAGACACTAAAGGTGTTTACAAATAGAAGGGCACAATAACCTCTGCACAAAACTATTTTGTCAGTATTTTTTTTAATATATTTAATAGATCTATGTCTTCATCCTGAGTGTGTCTGACTATAATCTCCACCCGTCTCCAGGTTATGTCACACAACAAGGAGAGACGATCCAAACGTGACGAAAAACTTGACAAAAAGTCCCAGGCCATGGAAGAGCTGAAAGCTGAGCGTGAGAAGAAGAAGAACAGAACAGGTTGGTGTGATTTTTTAATTTATTTATTTATTTATTTATTTTTACTTCTTTGTGATTTTGATGACAACAAAAAGTCGGTTCCAAAAGATGACATTCCATCTCTTTGCTGAGCAGCCGAGCTGTTGGCCAAGCGTCAGCCACTGAAGACCAGCGAGGTTTACTCCGACGATGAGGAGGAAGAGGAGGAAGACGACGACAAATCGTCGGTCAAAAGCGATCGGAGTTCCCGCTCATCGTCTTACGACGACGACGAGTACGTTTTCCTTCTGCTCCCATTGATTCAAGCAATGCAAGACCACACTTTCCTCCGGGTTTGCAAGTAACGTCTCGACTGTGTTTTTCCGCTAACAGTAAAGAAGAAACTCCACCGAAGTCGCAGCCGGTTTCACTACCGGACGAGCTCAACAGGGTCCGCCTGTCCAGACACAAGCTGGAGCGCTGGTGCCACATGCCCTTCTTTGCTAAGACTGTGACCGGCTGCTTTGTGAGGATAGGGATCGGGAACAGCAGCAGCAAACCGGTTTACAGGGTAAGTTTGGGCTCCAGGGAGCGTTTCTTGTACGGTGTTCAATATGAAGATCTGTGACTCTTCACTACTGGATTTAGTGAAATAAAGTCTGATTTAGTGATGTTTGGTTTAATTTTAGTCCTCCCTTGTTGTCGAAAGGTTGCTGAAATTGTGGACGTGGTAGAGACGGCGAAGGTTTACCAACTTGGAACAACGCGAACAAACAAGGGATTACAATTAAGGTGGGTACAGTTTATACATGTTAAAGTAGGTAATCAGTCTTTTCCCTTGTGCCTGCTTTCCAAAAATGTGACTTTTTGTAATCCGTCTTCCTCAGGCACGGCGGTGACACGCGGGTGTTCAGGCTTGAGTTCGTATCAAATCAGGAGTTTTTGGAAAGCGAGTTCATGAAGTGGAAAGAGGCGGTAAGTGTGTTTTTTTTTTTTTTTTAAATGCAAAAATATGATAGGTTGCATCAGTTTAAGTAGGATCTTGAATTTCTTCAAGAGACGCACAATGAGCCGCCTGTTCGGCCTGCGGAGGAAGATTTCAAGTTTGAGGGGGTTTTGATTTTTTGTTTTTGTTTTCCAGATGATTGTTGCTGGAATGCAAGTACCGACTCTGGACGAGATCACCAAAAAGGAGCAGTCCATCAAAGAAGCTCTGAACCATAAGTTCAATGACAAAGACATAGAGGATGTAAGTCTTTTTCTCTCTGGATGTTAATGGATCTCCTCTGGCTTCGTGCATTAGGCAGTGGAACAAAAATGTGTGTTGTCTTTACTCGCTGCAGATTGTAAAAGAGAAGGACAGATTCCGAAAAGCGCCGCCGAATTATGCCATGAAGAAAACGCAGTTACTCAAAGATAAGGTAAAGGAAATCTGTCGTGACCCGAACCCCTTCATCAGTTTGTGGCTGTCGGACTCTTTCTTACTCATTTTTGCCCCCGTTTTGATCGAAGGCCATGGCAGAAGAGGTTGGAGATGGTGACAAGGTGAAATCGATCCAGGATGAGCTGAACGAGCTCGAGGAAAGGGCCGAGGCCCTGGACAGACAAAGGACCAAGAGCATCTCTGCCATCAGGTACACAAGCCGCCACAGTTACCAGTGTTTTTGAATCTCTCTGCCGTAACTCTTTTTAATAAAACACAGATTTAAGTTTCTGGCTTCAGATATATATCTATATATATCTATATATAGATATATATAGATATATATAGTTTTAAACTCCTGATTTTAAAACAGAATTGTTTTTTGTTCCATTTGTCATCCAGCTACATCAATCAGAGGAACAGAAGCTGGAACATTGTTGAATCTGAGAAAGCTCTCGTGGTAAGTGTCCTTCTTCCTGAAGCTCCGCCTCCATCAATATGCGTCTTTGACTGGAATGTTTATTTTACATAAAGGCTGCGACGGTGAAAGATGTGTAGGAATTGATTCGTTGCAACAAAATGATTAATTATCGCTCATATTGTTGCTTTTTATAATTTAAGTGAAAACTGTGCTTTAAAATATAAGACGTGAAGGTGGAAGCGCTTGAAAATGTATTTGCTTGAAGCATCCTGTTGACATCCCGCAGTTTCTGTTTGCACTGAAGGAGTGTGACACAAGCACAACTACCATGTCACTGAAGGACTGGAAGGGAAGGTTGTGTTTTCTGAATACAGTTTGCTACGGTATTTACTGCCCACCAGGATCTTGAAACATTACCTGGATGTCTTCTTAACGTGGCAGCACTCCAATGTGACGGAGTTCTGTCGCGCTGCTGTTAACTTCAGCAAGCTAACGGCCGTGTATGTGAGGAGACGGGAGTCCTGTGTGTGTGTGTGTGTCACACTGTAGTGACATGAAGCCCCCAAATATCCCGATAACATTGTCAATTTCACTGCAGTTTTTAATCGTTACAGATCAGTCAGCGGTCCAAGCTGCTGTTAAAATAACCTAATTTGTGTTTACTTATTTATTTTTCTCACAGGCCGAAGGACAAAATGCCAAAAACCAACAAATGGACCCTTTCACACGAAGACAGTGCAAACCGACCATGGTGTCTAATGTAAGACGCCTATGATTATTTCATGTAACATTTCCACTACGTACAAAAAAAAATAATAATAAACACCGCTGAAATCTAACGCTGTTAATCTCTCGACCTGCTCGTTCCGGTTGTGCAGGCCAGAGACCCGTCAGTCCACGCAGCTATTCTTGCTCACCTGAACCAGAAGTACGGCTCCGGGTCAGCAACAGATCTTCCTGGTGAAAAGAAACTGGTAAGCGGGACCGGCAGTAAGAGACACTCCCAGTGCTTTCACATCTAAAAGATGCTTGTTGTTCGGTTCCAATGCTAACGGGACGCTGCGCGCTTGTTGCACCGTTTCTGTGCTGATGCTCCGGCTGTGGCACGTTTAGGTTTTTGAGTCTTTTGTTGATGGACTCCGTTCCAGTTTCGTTGGCTAGATGTTATCAGGAATGCTTTTTTTTTTTTTTTTTTTACAGAGTAAGCACAAGTCTCCACTGTAGCGCTTATCAGAAATAAATGCAGACCTTTTTTTAATGACTTGATGGACAACAAGACATTTCAAGGCCTCGTCTGATATTATGAACCATTAATGTCAAAGATTATTCGCTTGTAATGCATTTTTAACAGACAGTTTTTTGTTTTTTTTCTAATTTGATAGGAAGTAAAGGGTTAAAAAGTGAAAAATAGATAGATAATAATCTTTTATTTAAAGTATCTAAATGTCTAATCCTTCCTCTGTTTGTTATATTGCAGGGTCAACTAAAAGACAAGGACGGCCCCAAGCCGAACACTGACCTCTCAGAAGACTTGTTTAAAGTTCATGATTTTGACGTTAAGATTGACCTCCAGGTTCCCAATGCAGGTGAGATTATCTTTTTTATTTTTATTTTTTTATTTGCTCAGCTTGGGTGTATATTTTACCAGGGCTGGTCAATATGGAGAATCTCACAATATATTTTTGACCATACACCTTGATATTGTGACGATACTGTAAAGTTGACTATTGGTGCTTTCACAAAATATTCACACAAAGAGATTTTTGTTGAATAATAATCAGTAAATTCAGAAAATTGCATCGTTTTTCTGTCATGCATCCTTTAAAACCAGGAAAAGAACGTATGCAATATTACAATATTCTACATCCAAGACGATATCAAGTCTCATATCATGATATCGATACATTGCCATGCCCTATACTTTACTTGGCCGCAGCACAAAGTTGGTTTTGATACGTTAAGTTTAGAAATGAGACGCATCAATATCGCTCTTGTGCTCCGCAGAGGCGAAGTCTTTGTCCGTGAGCTCCAATGCACTGCCGGTGAAGGACGGCGCTCCACGCAGGTCCCTCAACCTGGAAGACTACAAGAAGAGGAGGGGACTGATCTGATGTGGTAGTCCATTGCTCAATAACCACATTGCATGTGTAATTGACTGCGCAAGAGGGAGAGCGAGAGAGAGAGAGAGAGATCGAGAGAGATCGAGTGTGTGTGTGTGTGTGTGTGTGTACGTGTGTGTGTGTGTGTGTGTGTGTACGTGTGTGTGTGTGTGTGTGTGTGTGTGTGTGTTTGTGTATATGTGTGTGTTTGAGAGAGAGAGAGTGGGTGTGTGAGTGACTCCCAGAGGACGTATGTTTGAATGTTGATACAGACTGTTTATCAGAACACAGAGGAAATACTATTGAGCAAAGATAACGTTTTTCTCAAAGGATCTCTCTCGGAGGAAACTTGTCCAGATATTTGTTGTTTTGTTATTTTTGCATTATCACACACAAACTTGTATATTGAGTTGTGTTTTTTTTTTTTTTTCTTTTTTTTATGTATTTAACTTCTTACCCCCTTCCTATGGATCTCCTGGTGCCCACTCCATTTTTCAGACTTTTTTTTTTTTGTCTTTTTTTTTTTTGTCTTTTTTCCTGAAAGGACACAGTGCTTGTGGATTATTACCTTGAACAAGGACACTATGTTAGAAGACTTAGATTGTTGAGGTATTTTGAAATTACTGGACTGGATATCTAATGGTTCTCAACAATAAATTACTATCCAAAATCTTTTTCCCCACTATATGTGTGATCATCTGCTCTGCCCTTCCATCCTGATTTTTTTTTTTTAACAGCCTTGTGGGTTTTTTTTTTTTTTTTTTTGCGGAGTGTAGATGATCACCTCCTCTGACTCGACCATGTCTCTGGCCCGCCAGGACAAATGTGAAAAGTTATGGACATTTATCACTTTTTAAGTCTTTGAAACTACTCAATTTCAGAGGAACCCTTTTTCTATGACTGGTTATAAAAGTGTTGCTTCATTTCTGTTATCTCTTTGTTGGTTGTTCATGGGATAACTCTCCCAGCCCATAACTCCCAGAGCAGATTCTATGTGTTATCGATTGTGTCCATAGTCAGTTCCTGTATTGATGTGGCATGCCATGTAAATATGCATTTTGGAGTGAGTGCGAAAAAAAACAATAAAGAGGCACTGTTTCATAACTTCTGTGTGAGTTTGTCTATTTTCAAATCTAAAGGTGAGTTAACCAGACTGAGATGACATAATTTCATTTTTACTATTGTTAGTGTAATTAAGTACCTTTAGTGTATGTTTCTGCTTAAATTTAGGATTTTTTGGTTACTCAAGTTAAATGTAACTGTACCTAACTACAGTTAACAGCATCCATTATTACCCTACAAGTGTTGGTTCTCACAAGCATCAGATACCAGATGTATGGAGACGTTTACATCACTAGTGAGTAAAAGACAGCGCTCTGGCCTTTGTGTGCGTTATTTTAAAATATCCACTGGAAGCTGGCTTGAGCTATTTAAAAGGGCTACTTTATTCCTATTGAAATTAAAGTAAGTCTTTTTGACTTCTAAAATAGAAGATATTATTACACAAACTCATTCTGCCACTGTTAACGCGAATGGCTCTTTCAAAGAATATGTTTTGTTCAGGTGAAAAGTTGGTGAATAAAAAAAATCTGTTTGTCATGAGACATGAAATATCTAAATACTAAATCAGCTTTGTTCACCATTGCTCATATTTAAACAAGCAAGAGTGTTTTTGTAAAACTCACTGGTTCCTTTTTGATCAGGCGGCTCTGAAGTCGCTCTGTTGTGGGGTCCTTCCTCGCAGACGCTTCCTGCTCCACGTATTGAGAAGATCACCAATATCCTCTTTGACAGATAATGACACTTGATCGCGTTTATCCAAGCGGCATTTCTCCTCCATGTTCCCCAGCTGAACCCCGGCGGTAGAGCCAGCGGACCGGACACATTTGGGACATTTAGGACGTTTTTCTAACGGTACGTGGGAGGTTTTCCTCCTCAGTAGCTAACCTGTTAGCTTCAGCAGTGATGGAGTTCATCCTGTTCCTGTGTTTACTTTATGATAACGTAATCCCAGCTGCTGACGACTCCTGTAATAGCTCCTTTATAGACATTTGTTTGTACCAAAAACAGTGCTGTGGTGTCGTGATAACTAACCAGACAGCTTTGAGTCTGTTGGGTTGGTTAGCTGGCATGCTAGCTGTGCAGGAATGGTGCATTCAGTGGGGAGATTGAGTCTCAGGCAGCTTGACACTCAGGGACTCAGAGACTTGATGTTTCCTTGTGATTATGACCACATTATAACAATAAATTACTGTCAGTCGTTGTCGTTGTCATCCTGTTTGTTCAGAGGAGATGACGTTGCACTCCCAGTTTATGTTTACTTAGCTCTTGCTCCTACAGTATTTGTTATATTTGCACCTCCTGCAAGTCTCATTGGACAGCGTCCACCAAATTAATGTAATGGGATGTTAGCTGCAGGGAGGATATATATGATGGAGCATGCCAATTAATAAGGCTCAGACAAAAATCAATAAATACAAAATAAATACAAATGGTTATTTCACACCAGTCATGCACATGTTTCCTGATTTTCCACATCACTTGTGTTTAAAGACAAAAAAGGAATTTTGATACTTTAATTTTGTTGTGATGGGAATGTCCAAAAGCTGTGCAAAAGTCAATGTTTAAAACCAGACCGTCCGTGTTTACTGTATATTTACCCAGAAAACCATGTTGTTACTCAACATCAATCGTGACAAAACCAAACCTCAAGAGCTACAGCTTGTTTTGTAAATATTGATTATATAATTTATTTATTCAGGGTAGTGTCATTGAAGCAGGGCCTTGTGGTTGAGGGTTTTGCTCAAGGGCACTTCAGTGGTGATGAGGGAGGGATACTCTTTCAGTTTCCCTGTCCAGATCGGGGAGGCGGGGGGGGGGCAGATGTGTTAATATTTATTTAATATACTAAAACTCAAACCAAAGCATGTTGGTACCTGTTGGGACTCAGTCAGATGTCAACGTTTCTGTCATTAGGATACAAAATGTCCTGGTTTGCTGACTTGGCTGGGAAAGCTGAAGAATTCCTGAATAAAGTGGACCAGGGAGCTGCCACTGCCCTGACCAACCAGGAGAGAACATCTTCCTTTTCGTCGTCCTATGAAGAGGAATCCATTGTCAAACCTGAATACAACACTGCAGAATACAAGACCCATGCAGCTGTGTCGCATCACGCCTACGCATCCTCTGATAATGCACCCGGCTTTGTCGCGGCAGCAGCTGCCAACATCAAGAGATCCAGCGCTCCCCTGCTGGCTGGTACGGCCAGCACGGCCAGTGCTCCCGCTGGTTCTCGCAGCAACGCCCCCAACTCCAACGCCAAGACCTCGTCTGGCTTCGTGAGGCCCATAAAAACGGCCGAGCAGGACGTGGACGACGACATGCTCTTTGACTTTCTGAACAGCGCGGACCCTCCGGACAGCAACAGGAGGGATTCAAGAAGAGAACTTGTGAAAGTGGCGGTTCCGGTTACTGAGGCCCAAAATCCAACACCTCCTCCTTCCACCACTCCTCATACCATCCCCTCGGCCCCGTCGACGCCCCCCTCAACCCGGGGCGTATCCAGGGCTTCCAGCATGAGCTCCCTGTCTGCTCACAGCTTTAAAACATCGGAGGAGAGCTCTGCTAAAGAACAAAGCCACGGTATGATTAATACCTTGCATATTACAGTTGTCATTTTCAGTCAGTGTGGGGAAAAGTGTTAGGTTTCCTTATTCATAATACCAATGATTGTTTTATAAGAGATCTAGATATTATTAGTACTGTGTTGTGTCATTAGTACTATTTTTGTATTGTCGATTTACATAAATTCAGGCGTTTATATTTTAATGATGTTTTTGTGTGTTTTCCCTTCACCCCCACCCGGCCACCACAGACACACCTGAGAGTTCAGACTCGGGCATGGCTGTCCTGCTAGAGTCCAGCAGGCAGGAGCCTCCACCTCCTCTTCCTCCTCCTCCCATGGAGGAGCCACAGAGCCACATCCTGTCCAGTTTGCGTCTGGAGAACCAGCTGCTGCGCAGTGAGGTGTCCTCCCTCAACCAGGAGATGGCTTCGGTCATCCAGAGGGCAAAAGATTTACAAGATGGTAAGAGACGAGACAAAAACAGGAACAAAGATGACCTACATTTCTGCACCCGTCCCTCTGAATGATTAAGTGGTTTTCTACTCGTGTAGAATTGAACCAGGCTCGTCTGCGTGCGGACAGATGGAACTCGGAGCAGTCTCAGACTGACCGGATGGTGCGGGAGCTTCGGTCAAAGGTTGACGACCTAACAGAAGCCCTCTCGGCCAAAGACGGTCAACTTGCAGTCCTGAAAATCCGGCTCGATGAAGCCGATCAGATGCTGAAGTCCCGCTGTGCTGCGTTAGAAGAGGCACAGATGGAACGGTCAAGGTGCACTTTAAGAACCATCTCATTTGAAATGGAGATCAGATTCAGCTTAATATGAATTGGTTAAGATATTATTTCCCTTGTCTGGTTTTTAGAATAATGCAAGACCAAACCGAGGGGAGCAGCATGCAGTGCCAAGCTCTTGAAACGATACAGGAGCGGCTGCGAGAGGCTGAGCTGGCCCTCAGGAGGGAGAAGGACAGCTACCGGCAGATGCAGGTGCACGCGATGCTTTTCATCTTCATTTATACATGAAGGTTAAGTCTGGACGGAACACGTGGAAATGATTAGACTTCCTAATTCTGTGTTCTTGTGCAGAGTGAGTTTGCCGGCCGCCTGTCCAAAGTGGAGGCTGAGAGGCAGACCCTCGCAGAGACGGTGACCGCAGCAGAGCGGCGAGCTGCCGAGGAGAAGCTCAGGGTCGACGACATCCAGCTGCAGTTGAAAAGTACCAAAGCTGCAGCTGAGAACGCCAAACAGGAGTTACAAGACTACAAGCACAAAGCTTCACGCATCCTACAAGTAAGACTGCTGTCTTTTTTTTTTAGTGTCAGCATTTATTTAAACAATTCTTTTTGGTGTCCATTTACGATTCAGTTTTTTGTGTTACTAGGCTTTTTTTGCTAAGCTTAAAGGTCGTTGATAACCTTTTAAATGGTCCTCTAGTCCAAAGAGAAGCTGATCAGCAGTCTGAAGGAGGGATCTGGTCTGGACACCCTGGACGGCGGCGGGGCCGTGGCTCTGGAGCTGGAGGACCTGCGTCACGAGAAGGAACTGCAGAGGGAGGACATCCAAAAACTACAGGGGCAAGTGCACACACTTCGGATAGAAATACAGGTGAGATGCTTTAAATGGCAGAAGAAGTGTTAATTCAAATGAATGTGATACTTTGTTGGCCCCTGTGTGGTTGATGAGGTTATTGTTTGGATACGATTGCAACATTTAACATCTCCAGTTGAGACGTTGTTGGTGGTGTTGTTGTTGTTGTTGTTGTTGCAGCTGTACAAGTGAGCCGTGTTTTTGTCTGGTAGGATTTGGAGAATCAGGCCCTGACCGAGGCAGAGACATGGCGGGAGCAGCAGATGCAGTTAGAGGAGCACCAGGCCTTACAGAACAGGGCAAAGCAGGAGGTGGAGGCTGAGGTCGAGCGCTACAAACAGGTACGGGGGAGGGGGATGATTTCTTAAAATGGCAGCTATAAAACTGTCACACATCTATTTTTCCTGAAACCTCATTCATAATTTGAACATATCTAATCAAACTCCTAATTTATGTGGGATGTTTCCATATTTTTCTTAAATCACAGGAGCTTCAGTACCTAGAGGAAGAGCAACATCGAGCTAAAACCACTCTGCAGAGCAGAATCAAGGACAGGGAAGATGAAATCCAAAAACTCAGGAACCAGGTCAGTCACTTTTATAATTCTACAATGCATATAAGTGCAGAGCCCTCTTCCGGGCTCAGGGATGGGCCAACATCTGCTTTATGACAGACAGAAGCGTTGCTACATTTGACAAACGGTATTGCTGATGTCCTTCCAGTTGACCAACAAGACTCTCAGCAGCAGCAGCCAGACAGAGCTGGAGAATCGTCTCCACCAGCTGACGGAGACGCTGATCCAGAAGCAGACGATGCTGGAGGCTCTGGGCACGGAGAAAAGCGCCCTGGTCTTTCAGCTGGAGCGTCTGGAGCAGCAGCTGAAGAACACTCAGGGAGGACAGAGCGGAGGGCCGTCCATCAACATGAGCGGCCTGGAGGGACCAGGTATGAGGTTTAGATGGTGGTCGGTGTTTCCTTATTTTAAAGTTATCGTGAGGGACTTTTAACTGGTTTATAAAAAAGCCTCTGTATGGATGAAGTAAGTAAACAAGACCATCCTTGAGAAGATTAGCTGGTTCTATGTATTTATTCTTAATGCTCGTCATCGGCGCCACCGGGTCGGATTCTGCTCAAAATCAGATGAAGTCATGCAGGTTCACCAGAACCTCCTTCAGCTCAGACTCCTACTGGGCCTCCTGTACTGCAATGTGCTGCTGTGAGCCCCTGCTGTCTACTGGAGGTATTACACTCTACATCGGCCCACTTCAAAAAACACCTGAACTATCCCTTTAAGGGGCAGCGATATGGATGTTTATTTTCAATACTAACTTGATATTAAAATGTTCAATAACTGCATGAAACAGGACAGCAAACAAGAAAAAACATCAAGCAAGATGGTTGGAAATGACAGTTCAACATGTAGAACAAAAAAAATTAATTCAGGAATTCAGTGTTGAAATCAGTCTTTTTCAGATACTTTGTTTACCATAGCAACATCAGGTGATTTACCATGTTGGTACAATGGATCCACTTTCCTTGTTTCTTGTTTTTGTCTTTTATTTCTGCAATTTTCTTTTTTATTTCAGCCTCTGTTTAAAACTGGATATGTGCTTTTTGTTTTGTCAAACGTTGCTTTTTATTAAACCCTGTGTTTTTATCAGGATTAGAAGTTCATCGATTTAATTGCCCTTCTTTCCTCGTGAGGTCTTTCTTTTCTTTTCTTGGTATATTTGGTAGGGACAGTGCACATTAATAAAACATTCCTGAAAACGCGCCAGAGTTAGCCAAGAGGCTATTTATCATCTTTGTGTGTTTTCAGTCGCACGACAAAGAAACACACCCGTCCTGTTCAGTGATCAGGACAGTCCAGGAGTGTATGGCAGAGTACGCAAGGCAGCGAGCACCATTGACCGTTTCAGGTAACATTTCACAGTAGTGTGTTTTTTTTCTGTTTTTTCTTCTCACCAATACTGTATTGTAATTCCACTGTTTCCTGTGTAAGATATGATCCCCAGTAATAGATGGAATATGTTGTCATTTCAGCATCAGACTGGGTATCTTCTTGAGGCGCTACCCTATAGCCAGAGTTTTCGTTATCCTGTACATCGTGAGTATTTGAAAAATGGTATGCCGTTTTCTTTTTTTTTTTTTCATCTTGATGAACTGTGGTTAATTTCAACTTCTTTTTTTTTTTTTACAGGCGCTACTGCACCTGTGGGTCATGGTTGTTCTCCTGACTTACACACCAGAAATGCACCATGGTCATCCTGATGGAAGATAGAAGGCCTGAATTTTAACGTTGGGTGTTTAAAATGTGTTTTCTCTTCAATGTGAGGACGGTATAAGCTGCTGGAATATGGGCTCTGGGTCCGGACTCTCCCTGTTTTGCACAGAAATGCTACGAATTAAAGACATTTCCTCTGATTTATTCTTTATTTTTTACAACTAAAGATTGATATGTGACAGCTGCATCGAGTTTTAAAATAATTACAGAGTGATATATTATGTCAGGTGTATTGGTGGTTTGCTGAAAGGACATTAAATCAAACACAATCTCACATCTGTTCTTCTCATCATCTGCTTTCAGACCTCTGGTCTCTTGAGACATTGTATTTAACAATATGTAAAAAAAAAAAAAAGAAGAAAAGAAGACTCTTTTAATAAACAAGTTAGGAGAACCAACACAGCCTGGCCTTTTTCTAATAGATTATGTTTCTTTTGTAGCTCAGATTAGGGGAATATTTAAAGCCCAGTTTACTGATCATGAGGAGTGTGAATAATGTCTTCTGTAGCTCAGCAGGAGCTTTTTAAAATAAGCACTGATCATTATGTCTGTCTATGTCCAGAAAGTCATAATAATTCACATCTATAACAGAAGTTAAGACACTCAGAGCTGCCAAAGCATACATTTCTGACATGGTTTTATATAGTAAACATGTTAAAGTTCATGTTAAAACAGAAGAGGAGTGGGCGGACTGAATAATTGTATAAGAATCGTGCAGTGGAGCAATCACTAAGCATTCATCTGAGGACTGTTATAGCAAATACTTCTCTATTTTTACTTATTTCAAACTCTTCTCCTGTGTTTATGATACAAATCCACTGTTAATGTAATTATTGTCTTCATAACTGATGCACGACCGGTGAACTATAGCTAAACTAATGTCTTGCAGTAGATATTATTGGAGAATAATGGTTCTAAGTAGAGTAAATGTAATATGATATAATAATACATTTTATTTGTATGGCACTTTTCAAAAAATAATCACAAAGTTCTTCACAACACCAAAATAAAAACAGAATCAAATAAATATGACAATAAAATAATAGTATCATAAAAAGAAATACATACAAAGACAAACATAAATGTAAATATTAAATAAAATTAAGTATAAAATAAGATATTCAAATAATAAACCACAGAGAAGAAAAATAAACAAAAATACTGACTAACTATACAAACATATATCATAGGCAATGCATGCTGTTACTGTTCTTATGGCCTTTTGGTTGGAACAGCCTTTAAGAGTTTTTATATACATTTCAAACTTTTTAAGAGTACTGACAATGCCAAAAAAGGTACAATTTATATCTAAATCTTTCTTCAATTTCTTGAGAACATGCTTTGCAGGGTAAAACCTCTCTAATCTTATTTGTGATACAATATTTGTGGGGCAATGACCAAACTTTTATCCAGAGAGTTTGGCAAAGTTACTCCAATATGTATGGAAGCCCATTTCCTACACTGTGATGAAAAAATAAAGATCCTGTAAGTCATTATAATGAGATACCATCTCATTATAATGACTTAGCATCTCATAATTGTGACTTAGCATCTCATAATTATGACTTAGCATCTCATAATTATGAGATTATTATGAGATATTAAGTCATAATTATTACTTGCAGATCTTAATTTTTTCGTCACAGTGGTGGAAATGGGCTTCCGTAATTATGTAATGACATAACTGAGACAACTTCACACTGAAAAAAATTATTATTATTATTATTATTATTATTATTCTCACAGGATGGTGAGAAACACACTTTACCACAAGGAGTGTCAACAGTTCTCAGCGTTCCCTTGGTTCTTGAACGCACCTTGAACTTGTTGGTCCTCCAGCATCCCACAATGCACCGCGGCCCTGTTCCGTGTCCACGTCAAACCTGACAGCCATCGCCGCCGCAGCCGAGCTGACATGGCTGCAGTTGAGGTGGCACTTTCTGGACGCCGCGTTGTTTGGACCTGTTTAGAAACCCGCTGAAAATACCCCTCGCGCTCCCGTTAGACGACCCAGACCTCCACGTAAGGACGTAGTCTTCGGTATTAGCTGTCTGACTTAGCATAGCTTAGCTTAGCTCGACACATTCCTGAAGGCTAAAGATCAGCTGTCATTAGCCGAGCCGGGGTCTTAATGCTACATGAGCGTCTGTCAGCCCGAAAAGCGACTTTATACCGGGAGATTAAAGTGGATTTTTGATGTTGACGAAGTCCCTGTGGTGTAGAGTTTACAGCTCAGCTTGATGACCGAGTTTACTGTATCACCTCTGGAGTCAAAGCTAAGCTAGCTCCCCCCCTCCTCATCCCCTCCTTTAGTCCTCCTCGGCCCTGCTTTGTTTTGTTTTGGTTTGTATCCTCCTCGAGATGTCGTCCTGGCTGGGTGGGATCGGCTCCGGCCTGGGTCAGTCTCTGGGCCAGGTCGGGGGGAGCCTGTCCTCCTTCACCGGGCAGATCTCCAACTTCACCAAAGACATGCTGCTGGAAGGAGTGGAAGAAGTGGGAGGTGAGTTTGTGTTCCTGTTTTCTTTGTTAGGTCGCCACATCATCAGACTCGAGGTTTTGAGCTACAGAGTGTTTTGTGCACACATGCATTAGCTAGTTGGTAGTTCCAGTGTATGAATCTTTAATTAAACACCCACTAAAAGGTGTATTTTGGGTTCCCAGGTCCTGACATGCCAACTAGCTGTTCCTAAAATACAAAAGACGTTGGTCTTTAGTAACATTGTAAACACATCTTGGCTGTCAACAGAGAAAAACATTGAGCAGTAGAAGATTTCTTGCAACAACATCTGATAAAATATCTTAAAGAACGATTGCTTACGTCCTCAAAAGGTATCCGGTAACTGGAAAACTACTAACAAGGTTTGGCCGACTTACTCTGAGTGATGTGAAGAACAAGTAGACGGTCTAGAGACACGCGTGGTTATTGGCTTGTTGGTGTTTCAGTGTATTAGCAGGCCCTGAAATATAAATATCTTTAGTCTTAAGGAACACTGCTACACACTCAGCTGTCATAATCAAAAGCAAATGTCAGCTCACACGAGAGAAACATCAACAGTTTGTAATAAGTAGACGGTGCTCGAAACAAATACGATGCAAACACTCAGTTGGAAGTTTACCAGGTAAAACCAGCGAGAACTAATCCATAAATCAATGAGACTTCACTACAACACAACAAACAATACAACGGCCTTCCAATAAGTTCAATGTTCTGTTTTTGTGGAAACCGTCGATCCTATTTCTTTGAATGAGTATGGACGAAATATCAGAAACACCTCAGTAATTCAACAGCTCCACAAAACTGCATTCTACAAAATGTGCGTTAAAGTTAAATCAACACTTCTTTGAAACAGTTTCAACAAAAAGTGTACATTTATAAACTTCATGAATTATCTGTTGTGTATATTCAGTATGTTTGTTTGAGTTATTTGTGTCAGTTTTTAGTCAGATCCGACTTTATCTGTCCCGATATCGAGCACCGATGATATACCAGTGTTTAATTAATACGCTGTGTGCCTGTGTGGAAGTCACTGGGATCAATATCAGGTTCATCATATATAACAGGCCATATCAAACTAATGTTATCTGATACCCGATCCAGCTATTTAATTCTATATCGAACCGATATCCAATACCAGCATCTGTATCTGTGGATCCCAAATGCAGGCTAGTTTATTACAGTAAAATAAGTTACCTACATTTCTCAATTCTAGACTAATTACAATGACGATGTCATTGCTTTGCTCAAAATTATCCATTAATACGAATGACTGACAGTGTACATGTCCACTGTTGAAGAATTGTGACAGCAACTGTATTAATTAAGGGAGCAAACTAAGTTACGTGACTAATTTGTGATGCACTGAAACAAATAAACATTACTTTTGAGGGAAGTATTAGTTAGTAAATATTAGTTGGCAGTCTGAAGCATTCTGATACTGAGTTCAAAATGTTTTACTTCAGCGGCACCAACACACCCAGTGCAGCACTCCCTTATGTCTTCTTCTTTATTAGTGATTCACCGAATTGGTTAAAAGTACTCAGCTGCTTTGTCTGTCTGTTGTTTTCTACATAATCTTGTTCTCATGGTGAAAAGTGGACGTATGTAAAAAAGAACTCCCTTTTCCATTGCTGCTCTGTTGACAATGGATGAGAGTCGGACTACTTGCGAGACAGTAGAGAGCTGCAGGGATGACGTTTGCCAACACAGGAAGCCAACGGGATATTTCCATTTTGGATTATTGCAGAAAATAAGCTCCGTGTCAGTCAACGTTGGCGATGACGTCCTTTTAGTCTCATTGAGCCACTTGTCGGCGACCGCCTTCTTTAAGACGCGTTAACGCTTCAAGATTCTTGAGAGGAGTGTTTACTGACGTATTCTATATTGTAGAACAAGACGTTAAAATCTCTTAAGCTTGTGTTAACCACGGACCTTATTTCAGGCATCAAACCTAAAACCCATTGACTCCGAGACGAGGGAACCGGAAGTGCAGTTTCTGGCTTTAGGACTCATTCCCGCAGCACTCCATAATGTTTGTTTGAATTTACAGTGTGCGGTGCCTTTTAAATACTCTGCCTTTCCACATCACCACTGCTCTGCATTTTCGGTGTCAGTCTTTAATGTAGCATGCAGATGTGTAGAGAGCACAGACACTGAACAGTTAATTCCACTTCTGTGCTTCAAGCTAACCGAACAAACCGGATTATAAATAGTTCTTTGTTAATCACGGGGGAAGAGTCCTGCTAATACCAAGTCTGTGACTCCGTGGTCTATCTTTTTCCAGTCAGTCACACAACAGCATGACCTCTTACCAGGGTCAGCAGAGTTAAGGTGCTTTTTGAAGGATGCACAAAAACGGTTTCCTGTTGCCCTCGTCATGCATGTGCAGCTACCTGTAGCGTGGGTAAATCACGTGTTTCTTCTAGTTTTAAATGTAACCCACATACTTTTTTATTTTGCTGGATGACGGTGAAAGAGTTTTCATACATGCACGTAGACGTAAACAAGTCAGACGTGTTCATCTATTGCGACACCTACCGAACTGACAGTTCAATGTATAAGTTATTTTGGCGTAAAATCTCAGGCGCACACATTCTCAGTCGATGCAGTCAACCCCCTCGTTTATTATCAGCGGAGTCTGACGACAACACGGATTACAGGGTTCACGATCAAATCACATTCTGGTGACGCTCCCTTTTTTTGAAATGTTGATGCTCGGTTCTGAATTTAATGTGCTTCTTGTTACCACCAGGTCTATACCTCTCTCTGGGCTCTTCTCTGGGTTTTATGATGAGAAAAATGCCATAATTATGGAGTTCCTATCAAAAGCGCTCCATCTCATTTGGCCAGTTAAAGCCCAAAGTACCATCTCTCTGAAGCAAACAGACGATTATAAACAAGTGATAAAGTATTGACTCAAAGGGAACTTTGACCACAGATCTCCAACTCACAGCTCTTAGAGTTCTTATCACTGAGTACGGAGCGCAGCTGTGAAGCTCTCTGCAGGTCAGGCCTTACATCCATCTTTTAAGTACATTTTATTAAAAATTAAATAAAAAAAGAGGACATGAGCTGGAGCTAGATCTGCCTGGAGGCTTCAGTTTAGTTTCTGCAGTAGTCTTAGGTGTTGGCTGGGCTTCGTCCAGCTGTTAAAGTCGCATTAACTCCGATATGATCTCCAGAAATGTTGGCCTGCTCAGCTGTGCGTGTTTGTTTGTCATGTGAGCCGGCCGGGTAACGCAGATCTGTGTGTTTGACTAAGATGGAGAAGAGTCACCTGTTACTATCTTTTGAATGTGCTGCTTGAAAAACTTGAAGTTCATGTTTATCAGAAAACGGACTTATGCTTCTCTTTCTGTGTACATGAGAAAAACATTGAGCTATGTTTGTGGGTTCGACTGACATTTAACTCGTACTGCCTTTTTTTGTTTTTGCTGTAAACTGACTTGTGTATGTTTTGATATATGCAACGCTATATTTTCCATGTAACTGCAGATGCTGCCACAGAACTGCACGTGTCCAACACCAAGTTGGCCGACATCGAGGGTGCATTTGCTTCTCAGAAATCTGAGGTGAGATTCTTCATTTATTCAGAGTCGAGGGGTAAAACTAGCCAGCATGCACCACACCAGGCAGAGCTCATGTTGTTTATTTTAACTAGCCTGGTTGGGCGAGTGGGTCAGAAATCTACTTCCACAAATAACATTTTGACTTGCCCCAATACATTTGTTTTTATTTAAAAGCAGTTATCAAATAACAACAAAGACTAAAGTTGATTATTTTATCCGCCTTGCTCTCAAACTTGCGCCAAACTGCGTAATACATAATTTGATTTTCGCTCACATCCTCTCTGTAACGCCAGGCAACTAAACTCCTGTTTCCGGGATAATTGATATTCTTGCCTGCACTTCGGCTCATAAACTTTGTCTTTATTTTCCCACGATACTGTGCAGCTCTCCACAGCAGTGAGAGGGGAATGCGAGATGGCTCAAGTTTCAATTTATGTTTATGTACAGAGCACATTCGAAAAGAACGCAACTTGACCAAACTGCTGCACAGTGATAAAACAACAATACAATATATAAGAAGCGTCACTCAAGTGAGTTGCTAGATGTACTAGCCTGACATGGCATTTTACTTGCCCCGGGCAATCCCTACGGTTGAGCCCTGCCAGGTCCCTGAAACTGCCGCACCTACATATATTAAAGGTTTTTATTTACACCTGTGTTTGAAGTCAAATGTCTTCGGTGAGAAAGGTCTACAAACCCCAGCCTCAGGAATGTAAACTATGGTCTTGATCTTCCGTACTTAGTGTGTGGCTCGATGGCGCTAGTGATGCCGGTGTTGGAACGTTTACTCACCTTAAAAATGCACTGACCACTGTCTGCGGGGGGGAAACTTCAAAGCTTTAGAATCCTGTTGTTCAACGAGAGATTGGAGAAGGAGATTGCTCGTAAGACGGTTTTTCTCATAGTCCTCAAATTCTGTTAAAAGACCAAAACCAACAATGTGTGTGTGAAGCATGATATATTTCATTCCTCTGCACCATAGAGCTTCATTGTTGTACAAAACTACCAAAAACCCACCAATGAGCCACAATGTTGCACGGGGATGACTCTGTAGATTATTTTGACTCAGTTGTTTATTAATCTGCAGCTAAAAATGGTCCCGACCACCTTCCTGTATAGCGGACAAGAAAAATGTTAATTTCATGCATATATTTCTTTTACGTGACTGACTCCCTCCCTTCTCTCTCTTTGTTGCAGCACGACAGATTGAGAACGCTCCATGCAGAGCTCGAGGAGAAGCTGGAGGCCTCAGAGATCCAGATTAAAGGACAGTCCGCAGAGTACAGAACCCTCCTGCAACAGAAAGATGTATGTACATCTGTGTTTATAATTAAAGCATTTACATCATGTTTGTGTTAAAAATATATCCTCCAAGAGATAAACGTGGAAATCTTATCCCCCATTACCTATTTTTAGATGACAGACACTTGATCCATTGTGTCAAATTGTGTTACTGAATATGAGCATGCCCCTTAATAAATAAATAAATATTGTGTGTGTGTGTGTGTGTGTGTGTGTGTGTGTGTGTGTGTGTGTGTGTGTGTGTGTGTGTGTGTGTGTGTGTGTGTGTGTGTATATATCTATATCTATAGAGATATATATCTAGAGATATTGTAGAATGGATGATAGCAGAAAGCAAGTATTAACCATTTAGTATTGTTTGCTCTGTCAATGTCTCTTAAGTCACATTACATGTGTAAAATAATTTAAGATTTTACAATTATAATAACATAAAATGTAAAACTGAAAAAGTATTCAGTATTAATTTAGTTTGACATTATGCACACACATATGGCAATTTACATTTTGATTTGATGAAATGCTTAATTGCTCTTATTAAACAACCCTTCAATAATAAGAGTGTATATGGGTATATGAATATCAGATTAAACTTTTTCCCGATTTCTCCAAAGGCAGTTTGAAGCACATTTGCCTACACTTAGTTTTTCAAATCCTCATGTAAAACCTACATTAATTAAATGATTTTAATTATAAAAAAAGGCAAAACAAGCCCTGATGTTTGTGCTCGTCTTCCAGGTGGAGATCAGTCACCTGAAAGCTCGACAGAGTGGACTCCAGGAGGAAATCCAGAATCTGCAGCAGTCGGCTCAGTCTGCCTCCGGCGGTCCGGCCATGCTGCCCGTCACCACTTCTTCCTCGACCACTACCTCCTCTTCCGTCTCCTCCTACATGTCACGGCCCTCGGGCTCCCACCAGGGTTTCCACGGCGACGAAATGGACCTGAGCGACGTCATCTGGTCGCAGCAGGAGATCAACCGGCTGTCGACAGAAGTCATGCGTCTGGAGGCAGAGGTGGCGCACTGGAGGCGAATGTCTCAGGTAATGAGGACGCAGCAGGACCGGTGGTTTCTGGTACAGAGATGATACGGAGTCATCCAGTTAAAGGAATAGTTCCACATTTCCATAGTAGATAATCTCCTTTTATGTGGATTTGAACAGATTAAACAAACAATATATAATGTTTCATCATTAGTAATTACTAAACTTTAATGGTGCTGGTTATGGACACAGCCAGGCTAGCTGTTTCCCTTTGTTTCCAGTCTTTATGCTAAGCTAAGCTAATGTTTCCTGGTTGTAGCTTCATATTTACCGCACAGATATGAGAGTAGCATCGATCTAACTCTCAGTAATGACGTAAATAACTGTATTTCCCAAAATGTCAAACTATTCCTGAACTGAAGCGTTTGTCTCTGTAATAGCTAATTCAGCTTTATGCCCTGAAAGCGCGGCTTATTTGAGCAGTTTTTGGTACCACATACACGCGGGCTGCTACATAGAACAATGTGCCAGATACTTAAAAGAAACCAACTATTCTACATCTATTTGAGTTAATTTGTTTTCATCGTAATTGTTTTTATTTGTTAAACATCTTTCTGGCACACCAAAAAAAAGAAATGCTAAGGCACAGCCATGCAGTTTCCATAAATATGAGTAAATAAATAAATAAACTCAACTTTTTTCTATGTTTGTTTCTGAGGAGATCTGATTTTATTATTTTTATTTCAGGCATCAACAACAGCAACAGCTGGTAATGGCGACCAGGGAGAGGTTCTCAAACTTCAAAGAACTATTAAGGTGAATTCTTCATTTTTGCTAGAGTAAATTATATTTTAAGGTTAGGTTTAAATGACAATGTGTATGTGAAAGGGCTTGTTCATATTTGCTTTATGGAGTGTTTAACCAGTCAGTGTTGTGTTTGTTTTTGCTCTCCCCATGTGGCCAAAATTTCAATGAATGCAGATTTGAATAATTAATAACAACAACGTGCACAGAGCTGAGTGACACTGAGAGTCTAACCTTGATGTTATTGCTGCTTTTGGAACAGGAGCTGCGGGAGGAGATGGGCCGTGAGGTGGATGAACACCAGCATGAACTGGCAGCTCTGCAGGACGCCCAGCGGCAGAAGATGGCCGACATCACGAGGCGACACAGAGACGACCTCGCAGAGTACGAGGAGAGGATAGAGGAGCTGGAGGAACAGATTCATAGTGGTCAGCCGAACTTTGGTATTTGTTATTGTATTGTGGAAGGGATAGGACATGTGTTTTTAAGTTGTTGTTTTTTTTTATTTCAACTGTAAAAAGAAATGTGTTAGCGAGGCATCTTTGCCAAATTCAATACTGTAATTGTGATAAGCCCCTTCAACTCAGTGTTTCTACTCAGACACAACACACCAATTGAACGCCCTCCTCTGAATCTTTCTCCCCAGGTGGTGGTCCAGTCACTTCCCCGTCAGATGCCTCCAAACTGCTGGAACTTCAGAAAACCATAAGCTCCCTGCAGGAAGCGGCAGATCAGCGGGAGGAGCAGCTGGTCGAGCTGTCCGCCAGTCTGGAGGAGGCACAGACGAAACAGGCGTCACTGCAGCTGGAGAAAGACGAGGCCCAGGAAGAAAACACTGGGCTGCTGCAGAACTACACGCGGCTGGAGGCCTCCGTCACCGAGCTGCAGACGCGAGTACAAGAGCAGGAGGGGAAGTCTCTGCAAAAAGCCCAGCTGGACCACGAGATCCAGGCGTTGAGAACAAACCTTGCAGGTATGCTGAATACAGCTGATTAATGCCGTTAAATTAAAGCTCCTCCTCGGTGTCGTCAGAAACTCACTTTGCTAAAGCTGATTGTGTAACCTCAAATTAATATTGCATGCACAGAATATTGTCATGGAGTCCCTAGTGAAAGCCAAATATGGAAGTCCCGAGAGGAGAGTCTGATCTGAATTCTTTTCTCTGTGTTTATGATTTAAGAGCAGCTTTTTTTTTCTTCAGTTGAGGTTTAATTTCTTCATGCACTGTAACAGCAAGTTATGTAAATTAGAAGTAACCTGGAAAAAAAACATGAATGCTTTTAGTCTTATTTTGAACATGGGTTAGTGGTGCACTTCAGCCTCTTGTGGCCGAAATGAGTAGTACAACAACAAACGCTTTGAAAAATAAGCCTTACAACAAAATTTCACCTGCCAAAACCTTTTTTTGATTTAACTCTTTTTTCACCTGTTCTTAAGTCACAACAAATGAGACAAAACAATTTGAGATCAGACTTAGAAAAAGGATCCAACGGTTTCCAAAGGTTTCATTTCCTTCATAATTAACCTGCATTTTAACTAAAGTTTCTGATTTTCAGCTGCAGAAAAAGAAATAGCAGATCTGAAAAGCATGACTGGGGTTAGTGTGATTTATAAATCATTAACCAGACATCATGATGAATATTTATAATGTATGTAGTTTTAATGAACTCTCTGTAACTCCTTTTTATAATTAGGCTGAACCAAAGGAAGAAGTTGAGCATGCAGACATCTTAGAACTGAACACCATTATTGGGACGTTGAGACAAGAAAAGGAAGTCCTAGAACAAGAAAAGGTTTGTTCATCTGGTGCAATGTGAATATTTTAACCACAGGCTGCTTAAAAATATCTAGTATATCTTTATGGATTTTATTGATACATTTATATTATGTGTCTGTGTGTCACTTGTGACATAAACAGCAGCAACATAGAACCTGGTGATGCATTTACACTTACGTGTGTCAAGTTATTGGAAAGACAGAAAAGGTCAGAACTCAGATGGAGTAACGGAGGTCTGTTGGATTATCTAAAACGTTTGTTTTTGTGTCTTTTCACAGCTCAGTCTCGAAGAAAGACTAGAAATGGCAGAGGAACAAATGGTTAGCAATAACGAAGCTGAGTCTGGTGACACAGAGTCACTGGAGGATGTGAAGACGGAGCTGGAGAGGAGAGAAAAGGCCCTGAGAAACACCGAGGAGGAACGAGACACCCTGCTGTCTGAGCTGGAGGAACTAGACCGGCAAAACCAGGAAGCAACTCAGGTCTGACTGACCACTGTGGCCTGCTTTCTTTGTTATCATATAATAATAATAATAATAATAATAATAATGATGATAAAGGGTATTTCTGTAGCACTCAATCAAAATCAGCCAAAGTCCTTTACAAAGGAACAGTGTGTCGCATTTAGAAGGATCTACTGGCACAAATGGAATATAATAGTAATAACTATATTTCCTTAAGTGTTTAATCAACTGAAAATATGAATCGTTTCGTTTTCGTTAACTTTGAAGGAGCCATTTATATCTCCATAAGGAGCGGGTCCTCCTCCCGGAGCCGGCTGCCGTGTTTGTACAGTAAAACAGAACGGTCAAACCAAACACTGACTCCAGATCGGGCCGGTCACGTTTTTTGCGTCGGCCACTGTAGTTCTTGTACAAGCTCGGCACGCGGGAGAAGCAATCTGCAACCTCACTGGTAGATGCTGCCAAATCCTACACACTGAACCTTTTAAGGCAATGCAATTATTCAAGGGAAAATACTGTAAAAAATTCTGATCAGGTATTGACAAAGGAAGAAAAATAAATAACAAGAATACATACATATGTGCACATATATGAGCATATAGCTTTGCACGTTATTGTTGTTGTTATGTTATTTGTCTCAAGTTCACATGCAGGTCAAAGCACTACAAAGAGTCCTATGTACATATGATTTGATATGTATTAATTTAAACCCACTAAAATCTCTTACATTGTGGTAATATTAAACTGTGAAATACATAATTCGCTACTTATTTAATTTAACCTACTGGGTTTTAATAGTCTTCAGACATTGTAAAGGCGTCATGCTGAGCAAAAAACAAAGCTAAGACATGGAAATGTATGACATTTTAAAAGGAAAATATGGAGAAACCCTACAAAACTACAAATAAAATGATGAGAATACATTTCTACAATTTACTGATTTTATTTCCTACTTTTTCTGTCTCTAGCACATGATCTCAGTGAAGGAGCAGCTCTCTGGACAGCTGAGGGAGGCCGATGCGGAACTGACTGGCCTGACTGCAGAGCTGAACACAACCAAAGACCAGAGGAGGGCACTGGAGCAAGAGCTGGAGAACCAAAAAGAGAAAGCGAGCCAGAGCGCTTTCACCCTCAACGACCTGCATATGGGCAAACAGGAGTTGGAGAGGACAGTGAAGGAGCTGAAAGACAAACTGGGACATGCACAAGAGCAGAGCAGGGAGGCACGAAGAGAAATCACAGAGCTGAGGAAGAATTCTCAAGAGCGAGAGCAGCAATTATCTGGTGCCAAAGCAGAGCTGGATCAGACAGGGGGGAGAGGAACTGAGGCACAGGGAACTGGAGAGAAGCTAGCAGGGGAGATGTCAGAGCTCAGGAGAGAATTGGATGAGATGAGGAGCTCTCAGGAGAAGGCGTTGTCTGAGGACTATGAGTTGAAGATGGAGAACAGGAGGTTGAAGGAGGACAGTGAGCAGGTTGAGGAACTAACCAAGCAGATGAAGGAAAGCCAGGCAGCTCTGAACAGGACAGTACGGGAGAAGGACACTCGTATCGAAGCTCTGAAGCTGGAGAAAAGTCAAATCGAGGGTGAATTGGAGCAGGCTGAGAGGACGCTAACGGAACAGGGGAAACAGTTCCAGCAGACCATCGACGAGTTGACTCGAGCCCGCTCCATGGACGCCTCCGCTTTACAGATGGAGCACGAGCGCGCCATCAAACTCAACCAGGAGAAAGACATGGAGATCGCTCAGATGAAGAGAGACATGGAGCAGCAGGCGTCCGACCACAGAGACACCAACGAGATGCTTTCCATCACAGTCGCAGGGCAGAAGCAGCTGACAGATCTGCTGCAGGAGAAGGATGTCTTCATGGACACCTTAAAACAGAACGCTACAGATTTGCAGAAGGAGATGGAGAACAGTATTTTAGTCGTGACAAAGGAGGCGGATGCTCTCAAACAGGCACTAGAGGAGAAGGATAAACAGTTGGGGGCTATGAAGGAGAAGAACAGTCATTTGAAAGAAGAGATCGACCGACTCAGGGATCAGCAGAGCAGACCTCAAACTCTGTCTGAGCCCAGGACCTTAGACATCATCACAGAGCTGGAGACGGAGATCACCCAGCTCAAGTCCTCCAGGAATGGTCTGGAAGAAGACGTCCAGACTCTGAGGAGGACCATGGAAGAGCTGCAGTCCGCTCTCCTTCTGTCGCAGCAGTCCCTCCAGGCGCAGCAGACCGAGCTGGAGCAGGCTCACGTTCGCCTTCAGCAGACCACACTGAACTATGACCGACTCATCCATGCCAGAGATGAAGAGATATCCTGCCTCCAGCAGACTGTAGATCAGCTCAGCGAGGGTCGAGTGCGTGACTCCCCACCCGTGCAGGGTGAGGTCATCCTGCAGGAGGAGAAGACCCAGACTCTAAATCAGGAGAACGGCAACGAGAAACACGACCTGTCGAAGGTAGAAATAGAGAGACTGGTGAGAGGCATCAAGGAGAAAGAGACTGAGATCAGCCTGCTGAACGAGAAGAACCTCTCACTGACCAGACAGCTGGATCAGCTGGTGGTGTCCCGGGATGAGGTGGGCAAACTGTCCCAGATGATCCTGCAAAAGGATCTGGAGATCCAGGCGCTTCATGCCAGAATGTCCATGGTCGGAGGCGGTGGACACAACCAGGATGTCATGTTCCTACAGCAGCAGCTGCAGGCGTACGCCGTCGAGAGAGAGCAAGTGCTCGCCGTGCTCAACGAGAAGACCAGAGAGAACAGCCAGCTTCGCTCCGACTATCACCGCCTCATGGATATCATGGCGGGGAAGGAGTCGGCCCTGTCGAAGCTTCAGCAGGAGAACCAACGCCTCTCCAACATGAGCGACCCCTCAGGAAGCCAAGAGATGTTCAAGGAGACCATCCAGAACCTGTCGCGCATCATCAGGGAGAAGGACATAGAGATCGACGCTTTGACCCAGAAGTGCCAGACCCTGGTGACCGTCCTGCAGTCCTCGGTAGGGGAGTCTGGCAGCGGCTCCGGAGGCGTCAGCAGCAACCAGTTCGAGGAGCTGCTGCAGGAGAGGGACACGCTGAAACAGCAGGTGAAGAAGATGGAGGAGTGGAAGCAGCAGGTGATCACCACGGTCAAGAACATGCAGCACGAGTCGGCTCAGCTGCAGGAGGAGCTGATCAAGCTGCAGGGTCAGGTCTCCGCCGACAGCGACTGCAGCTCCAAGCTGTCGGTGGACTACGCCGGACTGATCCAGAGCTACGAGCAGAAGGAAAGGAGGCTGGGAAGTCTGGGTCAGGAACTGGCTCAGGTCCAGCAGACCATCACCCAGCTCAGCACCACCAAGGATGTCCTGCTGGGTAAGCTGGACAGCGTAGCACAGACTCCTGAAGTCGTCGCTGCTCAGGCTAGCGGAGCTTCTCTCACGGCGGATGCTCCGAGCCGCCAGGTGTCTCCAACGGCGAACTACGAGAAACCCCAGGAAGAAATTATCCATTTGCGAATTCAGTTGGCTGAGAAGGAAAACATAATCGCGACCCTTCAGGAGAACAACCACCGGCTCTCCAACTCAGCGTCTGCCACAGAGAGCGAGCAGAGAAGTCAGGTCGAGGAGGTTCGGCTGGCCCGAGAGAGGCTGGAGGCCCTGCAGAGGTCCATGAGGGAGAAAGACCTGCTCATCAAAACCAAAGGCGACCAGCTGATTCACGTCAGCGAGTCACTGCGGAACCGCGAGAATGACAACGAGGTGCTGAAGCAGGCCGTGACCAACCTGAAAGAGCGCGCTCTCATTCTGGAGATGGACGGGAGGAAGCTGAAGGAGGAGAACGAGCTGGTAGCCTCACGCTCTCGGGAGAAAGAGTCCGAGTTCAGAGCGCTGCAGGAAACCAACATGCAGGTTTCCCTCCTGCTGAGAGAGAAGGAGTTTGAACTGAGTGCGGTGAGCGAGAAGTCTGCGACAGTGGAGAGGATGCTCAAGGACAAAGAGCAGGTCAGTTGGCAACCAAGACTTCTGAATCATTACCTGTATTTCTCTTTAATTTAATTGTTTTGTTACTATTGAAAGACATTTTGATACTTTCAGTAGGGAGAGGATTTTTCAATTGAATACATTTTTTGTAATGTTCCTGTCGTGTAGCTGGAAGGAATATTTAATGATTTAATTTCTTGATGAAACATGCCTCCACGGTGAAGAATCGGAAACGGAGAAAAGTCTTGATGAATTGAAAGTCACATTAACAACAGCAAAACTAAAATAAAAATTGTAATTTTGGGGGCTAAAATATTCCATAAAAGTGCTTTTATTAGTTTCAATGCTTCCTGATGAAAAACAAATGTTTTTTATCAAAGTCATGTTAGAGAGGAAACAGTGGTTTTCTTTTCTCTCTTTTATTCTTCAAAATAGTCTCATTTCTGATTTACTCTGCTGATGATGTGCTGCAGGGTAAGTCTGGGGAGCTGAATCAACTCCTGAATGAACTGAAGTCCATGCAGGAGAAAGCTTTTGCGTTCCAGCAGGAGAGGGATCGGGTGATGATGGCACTCAAGCAAAAACAAATGGAGACCACTGCAGTGCAGACTGAGGTAGGAGGACGTTTACTATTCAGTCACTAGCCTTAGCTCTGAACTGTGCATCTGTGTTTGCTCGCCGCTGGGTTCCATGTGCAAGACAAATTCAACTTTTCTACGGGATTCATCACCGTTTCTTGTTTGGCTAATAATTTTGTACACGTCAAAGTGAATATCTGTTTTTACATGGTAAAGTCCATCAAAACACACTTTGCGCTGCATTTCTGAGAAGCAATAAAGGTAATCTTTTTTGCAAATTGTACTTCAGTATAAGGATCAAAATATATAAAAAAACAGCCAATTTGGTGTTATTTCCCATGATCAGGTTAATCACATTATTTTGTTGTATGATATAACTCAAGTCCCGTTGCTTCAATGTAGGCTCAAGACAAACAGGCGTCAACAATTCACAACAGATTTTCTTCATAAGTAATATATTTAAATATAAAAAAAATATAATATTTCATTCTGGAAACCCCGTGTTAGTTCCTTAACTAGACTCATCATGTTTTCCAGTTCAGTAACATGTAACGGTGTTTCTGTTTCCTTCACAGCTTCAGCACATGAGGGACAAAGAACAGCGTCTCAACTTGGAGCTGGAGAGGTTGCGTAATCACCTCTTGGAGATTGAGGACTCGTACACGAGAGAAGCCCTCGCTGCAGAGGACAGGGAGACGGAGCTGCGCAGGAGGGTGGCACTGCTGGACGAGAAACTGGCCACATCCTCGAGTGCTGTGGAGAATGCCAGGTTAGCCTGAACTAAGACCGCAGCGCTTTAGACAAATACGAATGAAATCATCGGGGACATCGCTGCTCATTTTCACCAGGGTTTAGATATTGAACAGGAATAGCATGCCACATTAAATTGAGAATAGGTGTCATTGGTGGCTGTGTGGCAAAGGGAAAAAAGGTGCAAATTGCCCAAATAATGATCTAAAATGGATTTTAGCTTTGTAGTTTTGTACCTAAAGAACACCTTACTTGTTATCAAAGATAAGGATATTGAGTCTGCAAGAGTCCTGAGACCTGGTATGATCACAAATTTCCCCCAATACAAATTTATTGTCTGACCACTGGTGGGAAATCTTCTCTGCTCAATTGGGAAGTTGAGTGATAGAGGTAGATCTTTTTTCTCTCTCTTAGGTTTTCTTTTGCCTTGACCTTAGCTCAACCTCTTACAAAGTGGACCGTAATATTTTTATGAATGAGTTGTCATCAGGGATTGACAGTACTGCATTGGTTTTGTTCTTACCTCTCAACCAGGGTGGTGTCCTGCTCTCTAGTGGGGTCCCTCAAGGCTTTATCTTGGGTCCCCTATCATTTTCCAGTTATATGCTCCCGCTGGGGCATTTCAATTCAAAATTGAATTCCAGTGTTGTTTACCATATGCCCTGATATAGACTGGTGATACAGATATGTCTTAAATTAGGTTTTATCTCTGATATTAAAGGAATACATACACCCACAAAATAACCATTTGTATATCAAGTACTCACCCATTGTCGCCTTGAATTCTCTCGAATGCCTCCAAGGTGATTGTACCGAAGGGATTTCAATCTTCTTTGCCTCACGATTGCGAGATTGTTCATGGAGAAGTGTTGTTGTTAAACGCTGCCCCCCATTTACCTAGATTTTTCTCTATTTCTTGATTCACCGTGGAGACGTGACAATTCAAGGTAACGCGGGTTGAGTAATTGATGAAAAATGGTAATTTTGTGGGTGAAGTATTCCTTTTAAGTACTAGATGTAAAAAAAATATCCTCCAGTTGAATGACTTTGACTAAGAGATCCTTGCGTTCCATTGGCTGTGCCTTAATTTTGGAATTGATCTGAATGTCAATAAGATCCCCTGATTTAAATTAAGGTTATATAAATAGTTAAAGTCAATCTGCCTGTTTTTTTCCCGGCTCACTGGCCCTCTGCCTCCAGCCAACAGGCCAGCATGCAGGTGGAGTCTCTGCAGGAGCAGCTGTCTGGAGTGGTGAAGCAGAGGGACGAGGCACTCATCCGTCTCAGAACCTCCCAGGATCAGGTCAACCAGTATGCAGTGTCGCTCTCCAACCTGCAGATGGTGCTAGAGCAGTTTCAACAAGGCAAGTCCTCTGCTTCTCCATGAAGACTCGGGTCGTAGTAGTATCTACCCTGGTGGTACTGATAAGGCAGTTTGTGCCTGCAGTTTTGCAATGAAATATCCACATAACATGTAGTAATTGTCTCTTTCCCCCATCAGAAGAGAAAGCCATGTACTCTTCAGAGCTTGATAGGCTCAAGAAGGAGAAGGACGAGTGGAAAAGAAAAGCACTGAGGCTGGAGGACCAAGCATCCTCCCTTCAGGTAGACCGTCAATCAATAACTGCTCCAAATATCCATTCACTTTATTTATACACGAGCAAGGCCACAAAGCGAACAATAACGGCGTTTTGCTCTCTGTCAGATTAACCTCGACGAAGCCAACACTGCTCTAGAATCAGCGTCTCGCCTCACGGATCAGCTCGATCTAAACGAGGAGCAGATTGATGAGCTGAAAAAACAAGGTGAGCTGCAGCAGAGTGTTATCGCCCAATTATGAGAATGTCAGACCAAAACCCCATATAAATTATAAATGGAGGTATCTTCACGAGGTTGCAATAATAAAAAGTATTTTAAACTGTTTAACGTCTGCTCGGTTCAAAGACCTCTAATGTTTAGTTAAGATGTTGTGGAATGAAACATCATCTGCTGCCTTTTTCTGGCCCAGGCAGCCTTTTTAGACGTCAACTTTTTTTTTTTTCTTCTTCTTCTTTCTTCCAGGCTCATGTTTTTATTTTAATGTGCACATGTCCTTATCATAATCTGAATAACAGAGCAAGTGAACCTCTGGTCGCCCCCTAGGTGAGGTTCTCCTGCACACACTTGGCAGAGTTCACTCTTATCTCTCCGGCTGTTCAGACATTGTATTTGTTCAGGCCTGATACGAGGCCATATCTTTACTGTACAAATCAGTCACCTATGGAATATTTACATTGGGTCTATTAATAGTTGGTGAGCCGTGAGAATGCCTCACCAATGAGAGGATGACGTTGGTATGTGCATCGTAGCCCCAGTTTGTGCCTCTCGTGTATTAACACTGAATTCAAGCCACAGCACAAAGAATCCGATGTTTTGATGAACAAATACCCGACGATTTTTGAAAACCCCAGAAGGTCACTGAACAAAGCGTACTGCTGTTCTCAAAGTATTTCCAGATTCCTCAAAGACTCTTCAAACCATCTGGATGAGAAAACATTCTGTACACTGCACAGCATAAAAGATTTTAGCATATTATATTATCATCGTTTATGTTGGTGAATACTGACGACTCACTTTCTATTGTTTTATGTTTCCACTATAATAGAGCGTTCATATTTTGCTTGTGTTTTACATTAAGAGCAAGGATGTGGCTCGGAAATATAGTCGCAACTTGAAACGGGTTAAGGATCTTATTTATCATATTTATTATACAAGCATCCAGATGATTCAGAAGAGTCTTTGATGCTTCTGAAATACCTTCAGGACAGCAGTAAGTCTTGTTTAACGACTTCCTTAGTTATTCAAAGATTGTCGGGTATTTTCTTTTTTTTTTTTCTTGTGACGGCTGCATAGCGTTGTGGCTAATGTCATGTACATGAAAGGCACACAGGCTGGGGTTATGTGCAACAGGGGTATGACTTTTAAACGTGTGTGTGTGTGTGCATGCGTGTGTGTGTGTGCGTGTGTGTGTGCGTGTGTGTGTGTGTGTCAGTGGAAATTAGACAGGAGATGTTGGAGGAGGCGCAGAGGAAACTGATGACCCTTCTAAACAGCACAGAGGGGAAGATAGACAAGTAAGTTCGGTCCTGTCTGGGTTAAATATTACATTCTTTTATTCATCTAAATTACATTATTATTTACTTATATTGACTGATTATCCTCTGGATATGATGTCCAGACTCATCCGCTTAAATCAAACATATTATACTATATGATATTTATATTTAAATGTATAAATATTTGTATAATATATATGTATATATAGGCCTATTTATGTTTATATGATATTCACAAAGACATCTCGCTCCTGTCGCCGTGTTAGTGGGTCTCAACGCGTAAATCTCGACCGGATAAGGCAGAAAAAAGGTGCGACGAAAAACAAACGTCCCAATTCACAGAGACGGCGATTCGCATGGGACTTATGTTATCACATGACCTCTGTGTTTGGTTAAATGTGGAAGGTCATTTGTGGTGGAATTCTTTTCCTGACACGTTACGCCATTTCACAGAAGATACTAGTAATACTAGTCCTGTGTGAATTGAGGCTTTAGGCAAAGAAAATGATCTCCAAATTTGGAGTTTATTGATTTTGTTTAAGAATTTAATGTTTCTTTAACTGCCAAAAACATTTAAAATACATCGTCACAAAACTGAAAATAGAGCTGTTTTAGATGCATAGTTTGAAGGCAGCTACAATTATGGGAAAGAGAAGTATTCCCCTGTCCTGTACAGTGATTGAATTGATATAAATAGATCTTGTACACTGCTGTATAAATATGGGATTGAGGTCTTGAATGACATCATGCCTTAATTATTCATGTTCTGTTTCCAGAGTCCTGATGCGTAACCTGTTCTTGGGATACTTCCACACACCTAAAACCAAGCGTGCCGATGTGCTGAGGCTCATGGGAAGTGTTCTGGGACTGAGCAGAGAAGATGTTGATAAGGTGAGAGATTCCTTGACTCGTATTAAAAGAATTTACTTCAGCACATATTCACATAATCATGTTTCTGGGCAAGAATTGGTATTGAAACAACATTTTACTACGGTGGAATGACATTAAAAGTCATTCTGCCGTATTGGGAGTAAATGCATCCACATCTCCACACTGATTAATTGGGTGTATGTATTAGGCTCATTTAATTATATAATCTTTCATGTAGAAAGATTTATTTTGGTAACTTTGGCTGGGCAATTAGAGTATATGTAAGTCTGTGTGGACAAAATCATTTTTCAAAGTAACTGAATCACAATTATGCAGATCTGCTAAGTTTCAGCAGTAGGTCTCAGCTACAGAAGAGCTCTTACTTTCATTCTCCAACACAACACGAGTTAAGAGAGCTTCATAGTCGGGGTCTGACAGGGTAGACGGTTAACGTGTCCAGTATCTGTATACAGTCACTGTTCCGGTTTATTAAAAGTGTCTTTGAGAGAGTCGATCCTCAAACTCGCTGTTCAACTGTGACTTTTAACTCCAGCGGCCCCTGAAAATCCTCTCCGTGCTCAGCCCAGAAAAATACAGCATTTCTTTACACAGATCTTCTGGCATGAGCCCTGTGGGATCCCATCCAACGATTGCAAAGTACATTACCCAATACTCCGACAGTGAAACAGATAGGGTGAGGGGCAAATGCGATTAGAACTCCTCAGAAGACCGTTTTTTATTGTGTTGGAGATCGTTCTACTTTTCTTTTTCTTTTTTTTTAAACTCCTGTAAATGCTATTTAAATTTTCCACTCTACTCATGTTCACGGCAGCCAAGTGTCTCACAAAACCAGACGACTTTTCAGAATTGGCCTCAGTGGATTAGCAGAGCCCCCCTTTGCAGCCCTTTTTTTTTTAGCCCAAAGCTGTGATCCATACACTCTATATGTATCTTGCCTTGCATATATTATATTTATTTGGGGTCCATCCAGCTGGATCCTGTCAGATGACTCTAATGATGATTAGAGAGCATGAATGATGGTGAATAATAAATGTGTTTCCTGTCGGCGTGTGGGCTGTCTGTCAGACTCTGAGTGTCTGTATATGAGCTTAACGAGTGATTGGGTCCACGAAATAATTTTCCAGAAAGTGGTGGCAGTCAGAAAGAAAGCCAAGAACAATTAAAACTGAAATAATCTGACCGCTTCTTTGAAATAGGAAAAAAAAAAGAACTCTTCAGAGAATAGCTGTATAATGAGCTGTATAAGACCGTAACGTTGACTGTCCCTCCACTCTTCATCCATCGTTTAGTAACTTATTTCATGCACTTGATCATAACATATTAGGTGTCTGTGATGATTTGGAGACTTTGTTGCTTGTGAGACTTCAACAGTATTGGTCTGCTCTTCCTCACCGCCCATCTGCAGATGTTGGGGGAGGACGGACGGCACGGTGTTACTGGATGGGTGTCGAACTTGCTGGGAGGCAGAGGAGCACAGAGCGTCCCAAACACTCCCCAGAGGCCCACCAGTGGCCAAGGGTTCAACTCGGTAAGAAACGCCACATTAAGTTCCTTTAACACACACACACACACACATAGAGTTTGTGCTCTGTGTGTCCATGAGCAAGACACTGATTCCTTACCAGGAAGCTTATCTCAAGCTCACTCTTCCTTTTGGAGCCCTTGTTTAGGATGTAAATATACATACATCAGTAACTCAGCAGCACTGCACACTGTTCTTGTCTCCTTTCCTGTTGCAGTCCTTCTCCGAGATGTTTGTGAAGTTCCTGGAGATCGAGTCGACCCCTTCGCTGCCCGCGGCTCGGCTTCCGGCCCATGACATCAAGGCTCTGAGCGCTCCGCCTCCGAGACGAACCGGCAGCTCTGCTTCCAGCGGCGCTGCAGGTAAACGACCGCTTTGGGAGTAACCGCCGCCGAGGCGTTGCTCTTGCTCTTGCGTCTCCCCAAACACATCGAATCTTATTTAACGTTGACCTCTCTCTTTCTCTCTTTCTTTCTCTCTCTCTCCTCTCCTCTCTCTTTCTTTCTCCTCTCCTCTCTCTCCTCTCTCCTCTCTCCTCTCTCTCTCCACAGGAGCTGCGGCGCTCGGCAAGCGACCCGGCGAGTCCAACCCTTTCCTGGCCCCTCGCTCTGCCGCGGTCCCCCTGCTGGCTGGTTCCAGCTCCGGCGGCTCAGGAGGTCACCTGCTGATGAAGCCCATCTCCGACGCCTTGCCCACCTTCACACCTGTGCCGGTCTCCGCTGAGGCCAGTGGCGGAGCTGTGCTCAAGGACTTGTTGAAGCAGTGATCGGCCCCATAAAGAGCGTCAGACAGACATGATAATTCATTCAACATGAGATTTACACTACACAGACTGGGATATTTTAGCAGTTCTGCTACTTATTGCTGCCCTTTTTCTTTGCTTTTTTAAAAAAATATCCTGCAAAAATAAATGTCAGAAGTCATTCCTTTTTTTTTTTTTTTTTTTTGTGTGAAGGGACGGAGACAAAATGTATTTTTTTGCGATCACTGTTCTATGCAACAGAGTTTCCCTTTACACATCAGTCTCAACATCATTGTTCCGTTTTGATGCACAAGCTGAAGACGATCGCGGAGTGACTCCACACGCTAAACGGACGCGGGATGAGAACACTTTCAACCTCGTAGCTCAGAGAGCAACACCGTCGATTTTCAGAGAATGTGTCTTTTGAGTTACGTCTCACATTTAGATTTTTCTTCATCGCACAAGTTGTGAACACAAGTGACCTTGTTAACTCACGGTGTGCAGTTCAATCCATGCGGGTTGATTCTAACCATCACCTCTGTTTGCGAGAGGAAGCGTCTCATGTCCTCCGGTCTTCATCCTTTTGACTTGCAGGACAACTGTTATTTTTCTCGTCTTCTGGGTCTTTTTTCTTTCTTTGTTTTTCAACGACGCGGTGATCTGTTTCTGATCCAGGACTTGCCTAAAACCTCTGGCAGCAGTAGTCTGCGTAGAGATTTATGTGGTTCAGTACATCTGTTCAAACCATAAAGACATTTTTGCTCAATCTTGTCTTTTCCAGACGGCAAGACTGTGATATGCAACAAGCGTAGTAATTATGGCTGTAACTGCGCACTGTGGTTGATCGGAGGCCTGAGGCTGCTCATATGTTAAAGTACAGTACTATTATATAGTTATATGTATGTCAATGGGTGGCGTTGTTTCCTATTTATGGGCACTAAGGAGGTTTTGGAAGTTAAGTGCCTGCATTTTTGCTAATTAGACAGTTGTATAATCAGGATTGTAAATGGTTAATATAAATATATATATTTACAAAATGTAAAAACTGCACATTTAAAAAGTTTTACCTGACCAGAGCTGGCCAGCGCATTAACTGAGCTGCTCTACATTTTTGTATAGAAATCAGTCAGCCGCTGCAGAGTATTACAGGGTTTCTCCAGGTGTATTGTTGACGTGTAAAAAAAAAAACCTGTAAATCCTCGCTGTAATATAATTTTTTGTAGATGTAAAATCTGAAACTACGACGTCTCAAAAGGGAGTTGGATTACCTTGAACTTGGATGATCTTTACCCGATGTAAGTACCCGTGATTTAATTGGAATTTAAAATCAAATAAAGACACTGCTGTGCTGGCCCTTTACTGCTGTGCTTCTTTTTCTCTCTCTCTCTCTCTCTCTCTCTCTCTCTCTCTCTAACCATCATCGTCATACAAACCAGATGTGGCTACTATAACGCGGATAGCCAGCGTTGCCTGCGCCAGATGTGCAGTGTCATTCAGCTGTAGTCGTGTGGAGGGGGGGAGGGGGGGGGGGCTGTTTATAACTTTGCAAAACAGACACCCACTGTGTATGCTGTATGCCTTTGTGGCCCCCAACAGCACAGGAGTCGCAGCTTGTTGGCCGGAGGGGGCTGGCGCTCCGTGATTGAATCCAGCTGTTGTCAGAGCGCTCGGAAGGGGGCCAGTCAATTTGCATTGCTAAATAATCTGCGGGGCCTGACGGAGCGCAGCAGAAACGGTCCATTTTGAAAAAGGCATTCCTGCAAACACTTGGTCAATGCACCGAAGCTCCAGCTCGACCAGACAGCGGTTAATGAAAACCTGGTGTCGGCTTTTGCGTAAAGGCGCATAGTTCGGGGGTGGCGCGAGCCCTGCTGGGTAGTGGCGAGGGGAGAATTTACGGGTCGTCTAAATCTTTCCTTTTGAGAAAATCATAAACCATGCTTTTTGACGTACGTGGCTTCAGGTTTTGCGCCTCTGCAAGGTCAGTAATCTCCCTTTTTCTTCTTCTTTGCGCAACAGACTTGAGCTGTTTGCGCTTTACTTGCGTGTTTGAATGGATATATGTAACGGGATGCTCGCACCGATTTCCTGGTTTGTTTTTTTGTTTTTTTTTGTTTTTTTTTCAGCGACAAACTTTTCTGATAAAAAGTTTAAAACTTGTCATTCCCTCTTTGCAGGATGTTGGCAGCTCTGGTATTTATTCTGCTTTGTGTCCAGCCGGGACACGGACAGGTAACGCAGCAGCACCGTCCTTCAGTGCTTTCATTCATTTTAACACCAAGGTCATGGTCAAGAGCGATTGAACTGTCAGTATGTAAAGATGGAATTATGCATCGGATAAGACTTCTTATTAAAGTCGTATTTCATGAGTAGTTTTGTAGTTTGTCAGAATTTTTAAAACCCCTTTTTGACCATCTCTCCTCAGACCTGCACAGAAGGTTTTGCTTATGACCGCAGGTCGAGACAGTGTATAGGTGAGTGACATGACTTCTGCTCATATACGGTATAAGTTAAATTGTGGGCATGCCATTAAGACCCGTGTGTAGAGTGTGAAGTAGAACCAGTTCCCATATTCCCATACAGTGAGCAGTAAATGGATCACAAGCCCACAGATGGCCCAGGTCTTATCAGTGCACCGCTCTGTATTCCAGATTTGGATGAGTGCCGTACCCTGCCAGATGTTTGCCGAGGAGACATGCAGTGTGTGAACCAGAACGGAGGCTACCTGTGCCTCCCGAGGAGGTTGTACGACCAGCCGTACAGACCGGAGCACCCGGCCGTGCCCGAGTCCGTTTACCCGGACTCATCGGACACCTTCCTCCCGGCTCTGCCGAGATCTGTGGAGCCCAGCTACCCCAGAGTGAGGGCCACAGCGCAGTGCCTTCTGGGATATACTCCTGCAGAGGATGGCACCTGTAATGGTGAGTCGCTGATATCAGTGGTGGAAGACCAACTGTAAAATAATAGTACTATTACAACAATGTACAAATACTCCACTATAAGTAAGTCATGCATCAAAAAATTAAAAGTACGGACGTATCATCAGAAAAATGTATTTAAGAATCAACAGTAAAAGTACTTGTTTTGCAGAGAAAAGGACACATGTGACTGTACTATTATAATATGACATTGTTTTATCAATACAATACTGATGAATAAATGTGTAATCAGTACTTTTAAGTGTTTTATACAGTTTGGTAGTTAAGTCCAGGGGTTCTCAACCTGGGGGTTGGGGCCTTTCCTGTAGTTCACAAGACAAATCTAAGGGGTCCTGAGATAGTTAACGGGGCAGCAAAGGAGAAAAAGCGAAGTTCTGAATCTGTTTCCGCCCACTCCACCGAGTTCGAGTCGACAATTCTGTCTAATAACCAGAGAAGGTTAACGTCGGAAACAAAAAAACGCTACAAAACAAATTGGTTAGATTTAGTAAAAAACATTATGGTTTGGCTTAAAATGACTGCAAATTTGAAACAAAACAAAAAGTTAAACGGAAGTACTTAGTTATGTTTAGGCAATTAAACTACTACTTGGTAATGTTTCAGTAACAAAAGGTTCACGAGGCTGCAACCTTCATGTCTGAGGAACCACTTTTTGATGAAGGTCAAATTTGCTCTCCTGGAATCCTTGTAGTGAGTCTTAAAAGGTGACGTGTCATGGGTGTTCACATCATATTTCAAGGATCATTACTGCATTTTTCCCTGCAAGAGTGGGTGGTGTCCGTCTCCGGCTGCAGCTGTTTGCAGTTTCTAGCCCCTTCGCTGAATCCCTGCAGTGACTCTTGACGACGGCCCCGTCATCGGCCACCTCCTGCTGTGCATCAGATGTTAGAGTGAAACTATGGACGAAGGGACACGAGGGACACGCGATAGAGGCTAGTGATTCAGTGCAAATCATGGGAGATTACGGTTGAACTCCAGGGGGAATGCATGAATCCGGTCAGATGACAGGGACAGATGTTGTTTGATGCTCGGTGCGGCGTCACCCGGCCGAAGCAGAGGGGCCTTCAACTCCTCTCAGTGAGGACATTTCTGCTTTATGATTGATTGTGTTGGATTTCACAAGCGCAAGAAATCCCAGCTGTCGGATAAACACTAAACGTCTGATGATGAAGACATCTAAACATAATTTCCCCCACTGCGTCCAGCCGGGACAAGCTGTTGAAAATGACCTCCTTAAAGTCCATTTGGTGTGTTTTGGATAAATCAGCCGTGACCGTGTAATGAGCGGAAAGTGTACACGTATAGAAGAGTTTTCTCCGAAGAGCGCTTCGGAGTTTAGCTCATGCACAAATACTGACTGTTTGTCTTTGTAGGGGAGACGGCCTGTCAGGGAATCGGCTCACAACCTTGTTTGGGTAAACTACACCATCGCGGTGCCAAAGATGAGGTCATGTGTTGCCAAATCTGTTCCTGGAGAACAGGCATGCCTGTGTTGAGGCCATTCGTAACGAGTCCTCACACCCTGGTGTGTGTGTGTGTGTGTGTGTGTGTGTGTGTGTGTGTGTGTGTTCGTGTGGTGATGTAATGGGTTATTGATTGATGCTGCTGTGGGGCAGAAATTACACAGATTGCGACTTCCCGTCTGAACCTGCAACAAACATTGCTTTGTATTTAAGCTAGGGCACTACACTCCATCAATGGCACCAGTGTGGGAGAACAATGGAACAAATTAGACGCCTGGTTTTTGTTTTTTCCAAGGTTTTTTACTTTACATTTCATTTAGCAGACGCTTTTATCCAAAGCAACTTACAATAAGTGCAAGCAGCAAGTTGTATGCTTGCAAGTGTAAGCATACAAGCAGCGTTATGGCGTGTTATAGTCTTCTCTGTCTCTTAGCTGGTTTTACCTACAACCCCTTCTGGTATCTAGCCAAGCAGATACACTGTGTGAACACCTGATTGTTGAAAGTCTTATTCCAAACCCATTAGCATTAACAGCTGCTATGCGTCTGAGAAGAAACTCCGCCAGATTTCAGCCCCCGGCTTCAGGGATTGGCTCCCAACCAACCACAAGATTAATGGAGAAAGTTCTCCACTGATGTTGGGTGATAAGACTCGGCTTGTTCACCCCAAAGATGTTGGATGGGGGTCAGTGCAGACCAGTCAAGTTCTTCAACACAAATCACTTCTTTGCGGACGTGGCTTTGTGAACAGGAGCGTTGCCGTGTTGAAACCGGAAAGGGCCTTCTCCGAACTGTTGACTCAAAGTTGGAAGCAGAATTATAGTCCAAAGAGCGATTGTGTGCATTAAGATGTTCCTAAAAGGAGTGGTTTCGCTTTCTTGCCGAGCATTAGATAAGAAGATTGATACTACAATGGTTAAAATGACGCTCCAGCCAGAAGCCAATTAGCTTAGCATACAGACAGGAAACAAGGGGAAGCAGCTAGCCATAACACGCCGTATCTCGTTTGTTTAATCCAAACAAAAACAAAAGTAATAAAAAGCCAAGAAATAGTCTGGCACAACTTGTGACCACGACTGTGTTTGTATGGATTAAACCAACAAGATAAAGAGGTGATGGAAGATGGAATTTACTATATTTAGTATTTAGATAGACCCAGACTAGCTGGGTGCTGTTTTCAGTGTTTATGCTAAGCTAAGATAATCGTCTCCTGGCTCCAGCTTCATATTGAAAAGATTAATCTTCTCATCAAACTTGTCAAGTAAGCAAATAAGTGTGTTTCACAAAAAGTTGAACTATTCCTTTAACTGGAAAACTAAAGGGCATCGCCCGAACCAGTGGACAGGGACACACCGACTTCACTGGAAACAGTTTTCACTTTAAAAACTACTTTCCCGCAAAGAATGAAAACTAATTACAGCCAGGTTTTTAGTTCACCCGGAGTAAAGAGGAAAGACATGTTGCTGTTAGGTTTTTTTTCTTTTTCAGTTCTCTAGGGGAACAAATTACATTTTATTTCTGGATTGGTAGATGCACGAGCAGACACTAAATAACGGCAGATGACAGAATATGTTTTTGTATTTTGGGTAAACTGATCCTTTAAGCGGGGGATGGATTGCTCAAGCACACTTTCACACACATGTGAACGTCATGTGACCCGTCAGCCGAGAGTGTTGTAGGTCAGACGGTGACACTTCACAAGGGACCGTGCTTTTCCTTTCCGCTCGTAACTCCGGTTTTGGGGATTTTCACGTTTTTCCTCGAGTTGAAGGATTACATGCTACTCTGTGGCTTGAGGGAAAAAAAAACATCCAATCTTGTGGGATTTTTTTTTTTTTTAAACCAAAAATGCACGATAGCTGATCTGAAAACAAGACTTTTTGTGGTATTTTACAGTTCTAACTTGCTGATGATCACATTCAGTGTATTTTCCATTTGATTTGAGAGCAGATGATGAACACAGCTGACATGTTCATCTTCCTAACCAAGAGTACCTGGCATTGACAGCCACTGGGGGTTGTTTTGAGAACAGCTCGTGTACAAATTTGGTGTCAGCCGTTCCAAGTTTTCTAAGTTTTCCTACACGTGACGGACATTTCAAACAAATCCCGTCGGTCTTGTCTTCCCATAAGCTGATCAGGGTTGTCAGCCGTGACCACAAAGCTCGTGGGGAACTCATTAAACAGTCTATATAAGGAGTTGAACTGAAATGCTCCGTGTGTGTGTGTGTGTGTGTGTGTGTGTGTGTGTGTGTGTGTGTGTGTGTGTGTGTGTGTGTGTGTGTGTGTGTGTGTGTGTGTGTGTGTGTGTGTGTGTGTGTGTGTGTGTGTGTGTGTGTGTGTGTGTGTGTGTGTGTGTGCGTGCGTGCGTGTGTGTGTGTTGCACACATGGGGTGCAGATGACGACCATTCAGAGAGGTTTTGACTGGTAACTGCAAGCAGGTGTCGGGGCGGTGTCGGGGTGGGGGCCTTGTAGCTGTTGGCCGGTGGCCTCCTCCGCCCCCGTGAAGGGCCGGCGGTCCAAGTTGGCACAAAGGGCAACGGTCCCACCGACAGACGTTATCGCTTATCAAAGCTGCCTGTCCAAACAAAACGCTGGGCTCCCACCCACTTCCCCCGCCACGCTTCAAGAGATTTGGTGACTTCATGGTCTGAGAACCATAAACAGGGGTTTGGAATTTCTGATTTGTCACATCCTCATAAGGAAATATGGCTATTATGATGTAGTGTGTGAGCTGCTCCAGGGCCGTGAAAGGAATTCAGATTGTAATCTGAGGAATCTTTTAATCTTGTGCAAAAACAACTGTAAATTGATGATGTATTGAAATGTTAACTGTTGTGTTAAGATGTTTTTTTTAACACAGGGTGGTGAAAACCTGAGTGTTGGAGAAACAGACTTTTGGGCAATCTGTTAGCCAGCAGTCTTGTGGAGAGGCTTTTTTTTTTTTTTTAACCCTCAAAAGCTGCAGTAGAGTTACCATCAGTCTACTGTGTAGCTTTTGTGACTTGCAATTTAAATTTTTGAAATATAACATCAGTAGCGTGAATCAGAAAAAGGACAATTTTTTTTTCCGACACGACTAAAACGCAGAAACAAGAGTTCAAGAGAATGCTTCGAAATAAAGCAAAAAATGTAAAAAAAAAAAAAAAAAGACGATACATTTCTGAGAGAAAGTACAAAAGCACAACTCCCACATTAAAATCAATATCACTAATGTGCTTTCACCTTATCCTTTCACTCATTTATAAAAGAAATGTACATGATCCACTGGAGGAAATAACTTTCTGTTGTATTTTACGTCCTATATGACATTATTTCATATGCAGCAACTTTTCCTAACTCTGTCAGCCTTAAGAGGCTCTCCAGCTGTGCGTTTGTGTATTTTAAGGACTAACTGCCAAAACTGAGTCATAAAAACCATGTATAATATAATATTATATAATATAATCGTACTAAAGGGTAGAAGAGTAGAATAATACGGTAAAAAATGTTTTAGAGTTAATGTGCTGAACCTCTATTTCATACGTTTTCATAACTTTTACCATAGTAACCATGTACAGAATATAACCAGGCACTATCAATGCATATATTTAGAATATCCAGTGATAATTTTACTTGTTTATATTTTTATTGCACGCTAAAGCTCGTTTTTATGACTCTTCAATGTGATTTGACTGATGCAACAGTGCAGTACTCCCTCCCATAGATGCATCTATCGAGCTATCTTGTTCCTTACGTTCTCCACTCGGGATTAAACCGTTTAAATAAACAACTATCAATAATAACACCCCTCTCTCTCTCTTCTGCTGCTTCTCTCTGTTCCAGACATTGATGAATGTGAGACCAACACTCATCACTGTAACCCCACCCAGGTCTGCATTAATACAGCGGGCGGCTACACCTGCTCCTGCACTGAAGGGTACTGGCTCATTGGCGGACAGTGCCAGGGTGAGTGAACACCAGCACAAGATACATGTGGAGGAGTGCTTTTACATGTACGAACATTGCATGTGCTTCACGTTAGTGCTTAACGTAAAGTGTACCAGTCAGTTTATTAAAGCGGAGATGTAAAACGCGTTTGAGAAAGCCAACCCATTGGTGAACATTGTTGTTGTGAACTCATGAAGTTGCTCACAGAAAACCGTTGGAAGGCCATTAAATTGTGATGCGTTCACAGTCTATGTTCTGAAAAAAGATCTTAAATGCAACCAGCGATCAGACACTGGGAAGAGGATCATGTGATTTTAATGATTTCTGGCATTATAAAATGGTTGATTGTCTCAAGTCTGTGATGTTTTCCTTGGAATCATTTAAGTTGGTTTATTTCTGTCGAGCAGGTTTCTAGGTTCTGCATTAGAAAGAAATACTGTAATGATTGGCAGCCATGAAGGTCCATAATGTATCTGGCAGTAAGGTAGATTGCACATGATTTGAAGTTAATCGACTAAACTGTTCAAAATCACCAAATAGTCAATTTTTTATTTTTGTTATGAGACAATGGTCCGCTGGGCACAGACATGCAAAAGGTCACCACATCTCCCACATAGAGGCAAAACACATAGTATTTACAGTTGTTTAGCCTCTTTTTGTTGTTGTTTTGTGTCTCTTTGCAGCTGTTTTGCATCTCTCTGTAGTTGTGTTGGTCATTTGTAGTCTCTTTGGTGTCTCTTTGTAGTCATTTTAAGTTTCTTTGCGGTCATTTGGAGTCACTTCCTGGTTGATATGTGTCTCAAATGACTCAACAATGGAGGAATATCAGTGGAAGTATTTCCTAAACTTAAGACCATATTACTTGTAAGACTGTTAATAATGTAGAAAGGACAATTCTGCTTCTTGTCCTCGTTTACAAAATGCCATTACACCCTCTAAAAGCTTGAACAGCGCCCTCTTCATGTTATGTGCAGCAAAGCAGCTCAGCAGACTTTTTCCCAAATCAAATCAATAAATCATGAAGAAGCGGTGTTTTATTTATTTGTTATTTAACACTGTAAACAGAGCTACAGTACGTATATATATTATGATTCATAACCAGTTTGTCTCTTTCTTTTTGACCAGATATTGATGAATGTCGCTATGGTTACTGCCAACAGCTGTGTGCCAACGTCCCCGGCTCTTACTCCTGCTCCTGTAACCCCGGCTTCGTCCTCAACCCAGACAGCAGGACCTGTCAAGGTACACACACACACACACACACACACACACACACACAAGCGCATAACACATGCCCTGTGCAAATAAACACGTGCACATACACACTGTTTATTTTCCTGCTTTGCTTTCACACCAACGCCGTGTTAAACGTCCACCGTTGCTCCTCCAGATGTGGACGAGTGTGAAGAGGAGCCGTGCACTCACGGCTGCTTCAACACCTACGGCTCCTTTATGTGCAACTGTGACGAGGGATTCGAGTTGGCGGCCGACGGAACTTCTTGCATTGGTGAGACGAGCTGGTTGTGGTTTTTAGATTTTAATGGTGTCCAATTAGTAGTTGGTGATCCATTTCTACGTTAAAAAAAATAGATGTTTTATGACTTTGAAGCCCGTCTGTAGAGCATTAAAGCTTTACATCCTGTCCAGGACAACTGAAACTAGACTTTTCCCAACTGATAAACGTGGAATAATATAATTCTAAATGAGCCAAACTATACATGAACCAACTAGATACACTTTAGATTTAATCTAGATTTTCTTAGATAATGTAATACATCCTGAACACTGTCTTTCCATTCATCTATTTTCTATAACTGCTCATCCAGTGCAGCATCACAGGAAGATGGAGCCTATTCCAGTTGGGTATCACAAGCTGGCATCTATACTGTTGACAAGCATATTCACACTTTAACCCACAGAACTGGTTGAACTTGAAGACCTTGTCGTTAGGCATTAGTTCTGACCAGTGAGCGGCCCTCACAATCGTTTATTTTTTATCATTATTAATTCTTTGTTTTATCCCCTGTAGACTTGGATGAGTGCAGCTTCTCTGAGTTTCTGTGTCAGCACAAATGTGTGAACACCCCCGGCTCTTTCTCCTGCGTCTGTCCGCCTGGATATTATGTGTTTGAGGACGGCCGGAGTTGTGAAGGTAAAGTTCAGGACAGAGGACAACCGAATAGATGTTTGTTTTTTAACGTGCAGTTCAGATGCAGTGTCACAGAGGGAATATATTCGGGCGACTATGAATGAAAACATAACTCACAAAGCTGCTGTGAATTGTCTTGTTGTGTGTTGTAATATTTTTGAATGTTATTTAATCCTGCTTTCTTTGATCACATTTTGCTTGGAATATTATTATATATATATATATATGTGTGTATATATATATTTATATTTATATATATATATATATATATATATATATATATTTATATTTATATATATATATATATATATATATATATTTATATTTATATATATATATCTCTATCTTGAGTTTGTTTGGGGGTGGGGTTACAACATTGCTACACCAAAGATATTCAAAGAATATTAAGCCAGCATTTAGACAAGTTGCACATGTGTATCAGCTAATGTTTAAAGCAAGTGTCACCCTATTTAGTATTATTATGTACTCTCTTTGTTCTTTGTACCATTTCCAGTCATTCTCAATTACCGTATTGTTGATGCTCTCTAAATGTTGTTTCTCTGATGATGATGATGATGATGATGATGATGATGATGATGATGATGATGATGATGATTTAACTGACTTTGATTGTTGTGTGTTTGATTCTGAAGATATCAATGAATGTGACACTGGTAACAACACCTGTACAACAGCACAAGTATGTTTCAATTTCCAGGGAGGCAATACGTGCCTGGATGCTTTACAGTGTCACTCTCCTTACATCGAAGTTAGTGACAAGTGAGTGTTTCCTACACGTGCGCTCATTACCTCACAGCCACACCTGTGTATGTCCGCACGATGTCTTAAACCGCCCCCTGTGTGCCCTCTGCAGTCAGTGCATGTGTTCGGCTGAGAACCCTGCCTGCAGGGACAAACCCTTCACTATTCTGTACCGACACATGGACTTGTCGTCGGGGCGCAGTGTGCCTGCAGACATCTTCCAGATGCAGGCCACCACGCGCTACCCCGGCGCCTTCTACATCTTCCAGATAAAGTCGGGCAACGAGGGACGAGAGTTTTACATGAGGGTGAGTAAGTCAGAGAGCCATGAAGTGTCACATTTTTAAGGCTTTAAAGTGGCAATCTCGAAGATTTTCACTGAAATGAATGTCTGTTAAGTCGCTATCGCTGAAGGAGGTAACGCGATGGGGACTGGGCCTGTGGTCCACTGGTGAAAGTGTTGCAATATTTATACATTTGCAGTATTGTGCACTGGGTGTATGTGCCGTGAGACTTTTTATTGTTTACTCACGAGAGAAATGGAACTATGCACACAATTCTGAGAATGTGAAGGTCATGTATCAACGAGACTCCAGACAACTAAACCCATAGAAATATAATATTTTAATTCATTTTAATTCAATGGCTAAACCATATGCACAATTCCACTGTTTTAACTCAAATAGACATTTCTAAATCAACCAAGACGTTTTACCTCTTTAAGCTATTACAACATGTAATAATGACAAATACTTGCCAGATTTTTAAAGTTTAATTTCTCCTGGAAAAAAAAACGAGCAAAGAAATTTACAAAAAGGACATTTTCTGTCACTTTTATTGACAGAAAAAGACAAAAAGGACCAGGCGGCCTGTCATAATTATAGTATAATAATATATAGTACTAAAAGGGTTAAAGGAATAAAATGAGACGTTCTCATATATTGTTTTAATTTATGTTCCATTTGCTGTTTTAAGCAAATCCTCTGGCTACGGTCTTGTGTTACTGACATATAGTCAGTCATATAATAGTTTATTTACAATAAATAAGAAACAGCGCCACCTACAGAAACTCAAACTCTATTACCAGACAAGCCAATGAAAAAAGAAAAAAAGAGGAAATTGCAATATTGTTTGATTCAAACGCCACAGCTGTGACTGTTTGGTTTCCAAACATGTTGCCAAAATAATAATAAAAAGTCTTTGATTGGTCTCATGTGACCATGGTGCTCCTTAATAAGTCAGAATCACTTCACAAATATCATTATTCTGCATAAGCATCAGACTGAATTGGCATTAAAGAAAAAAACATGGAGTCCTTTGTTAGTATTTGTCATAATTTAAAGACACAATCCCTCACGTTATTATAATGTGTATTGGGCTCTCAAATCTCTAAATATCCCCCCAGCTAATAACAAATTACAACATTTTGTGGACTTGAAAGCAATTAGAAAAATTTGGGGAATACAACAAGCACCATATTTGGGGATTAAACCAAATTTTATGATTTAGAGACACTTTAACAAACTGTAATAAGTAGGTAGGTAGGTAGATAGGTAGATAGGTAGGTAGATAGATAGGTAACGTTAGATACTTTATTAATCCCGCAAGGGGAATTTATTTCGCTACAGCAGCATTTTTACATATAGGTAAGATAAGAACAATATATACAAAAAACAGAATAGAATAAGAATAAGAAAATAAGAAAAATGCACAATATATACAACAAGTAGAATAGAATAATAATATTGAATTGAATTTAATTAAATTAAATGTAATTAATTAATTTAACTAATACCTTTTTGAGTCTTTTTGAGATGATTTGGGGATAATAAAGCATTGTTCCACTCATACAGTGTGCCACATTCGTGAATAAAATTTGGTTTACATGAAATAACACATTTTTGGGGGGTGCAATGCCAAATCTGAGGGTTATGCGGCCAGAAAGTTTTTGTCTTTTTTTAATTCTTTGTCACAAAAGAATGATGAAGTTTGTCGGGATTAAGGTCATGTCTTTGATCCCATTCTCACTTTATTTTAAATAAAAGTGTAGGTTTGCATTTAAAAAGCTCCCACTGCAACAAGAAAGGTTTTGATTCCGAACAAACCATGAAAACATAAATTATTCATCTCTCATTTCATTTGTTTACATACCAACGGGCCTTTTCCACTGAATAAATGTCGACGTGTCGCAGTACGGAAAGCACAGATGTGAACAATAACATGAATGGTGGCTAAACAGAGACATTGTTAATGTTATTAGTAACACCTGTACTTTTTCCTACTGTGAAAAGTCAAAATGTCTCTTGTGAAAAGGACCTATACACAATATTACCTATGCACCAAGTAAACACATACAGAATGTGGGTTATAATGCCTGTAAAGAAAGGGGAGGATGAAGTACCGGACCTCGTCCAGTAGATGGAGCAATAAGTGTGTGTGTGATGTGTTTGAAGATATACAGTCTTAAAAGAGATGTTTTTTTTTTAGGAGGATTTCAAAGTATAAAGATTCCCTGCAGCATGAATACATGACCACATGAGCTTCAACAATATTTTTCTAAAGTCACCCTCTGATTTCCTTGTTCAAACACACACCCTCTTCTGCCCCTACATGCACTACGGTAAACACTTTGCCCTTCCTTGACTTTGTATTCGTAAACGATACGACCAAAAATCCCCGAGACTTGGATTTCCTCCTTCACGAGCCTGCCGACAGATTCAAATCGTTTCCTGCACCTCATTCCTCACATTCCTTCTCCTCCTGTCTTCCGCGTCTTTTCAGCAAACCAGCAACGTGAGCGCCACGCTGGTCTTGTCCCGGCCCATCAAGGGCCCCAGAGAGCTGGTGCTGGACTTGGAGATGGTCACCGTCAACAACGTCATCAACTTCCGAGGCAGCTCCATCATCCGCCTGACGGTGTTTGTCTCAGAGCACCCGTTCTGAGCGTCCCAAAATGAACTTTGACCCCCCCCCTCCCTCCCCACGCCACCACCCACCCACTCTTCAAAGAATCGAGCTGCACTCATCTGCAGCTGATGTCATTGTCTGTTTGAGAAAGTGCATCACCTTTTTTTTTTTTTTTTTTTTTATCATTATGTCATCAATAAAGACACGTCCGATAAAGACTCAGCCAAGATCAGCTGATGGGAAAAGCATCCTGGTTTAATGGACACTGAGCTTTAATGGCTGTGATATGGACTTTCGACAAAGAGGGGTATTTATGGTGTACAATTTCTGACATCCTCTATTTAGAAAAAAATGATGGGTATCACCCTCCCTGAGTACCAGCGTATACACAATACAGGTTTTTTTTCTTTTCACGAGTTTCCCCAGTTGTCTGTGAATTTTCATCCCTTCAGATAAGCTGTGAAAGTAACTTTTTATACACCTGATTTCAAGAGCCGTCAGATCATTGTCGTGTTTTTTTTTTTTTATTATGAGACGGTTATCTGAGCTGAAGTGTAATTGTGCATTTGCAGTGGCGATATTTGAAATGATGTAACAATCAGTCATTAACTGAATTATTGAGCACAGTTTTTTTTTTTTTTTTTTTTTTTTTTTTTTTTTTTTTTAAATATTTTTAGACCAATAAAATGTCTTCACCACACAACTGTCTCTGGCATGAACAGAACCTGACAGCACACTTTATTTTAGGATTAAACGGTCATATTTTCAGGAGGGCTTTAACAAATTGTGTGATTTATGAATATCAAATGTAGGGACACCATTTGGGGGTGCTTTTAACACATTTGTGGATTACATACATTTTGGAGAAAAAAGAAAAAAAACACATTTGTACCAGGCTGTGAGCAGGCTCTTGAACTCCTGAAACTACAGCAAAGGGGGGTTCTGGGATTATTCATAACAAATAGTGGGGACACAAATTTGGAAGATTTTGGGGCAGTTTAACAAATTTGGGGATTAAAGATGACAAATCTGAGGGTTTGAGAGGAGAAAAACAAATGTCAAGATTTTTTCTGCATTTTATTAATACAACTTTTTGTTGTTTTGGCATTGGGGGAGCACTATAACAAATTATTTTGATTATATAATTACATTACATTGGGTCATTACATCAAATTTTGGGTGGATTTGGGTGCACAATAAGACAATTTTTGGCAAAATGGGATTCGACATTAAAAATATTAACTCGTCTGCAAATAAAGACATAGTGGACTTGGATGGTCGTTTTACGGTTGGGGGGTAGAAAAATAAAATGACACCGAGCAGTTAAGTGGAGTAAACAAAAAAAACAATTAAAACCGAAAGCGGTGCTTTCTAAGCTCTTAGGGGAAGGAAGCGCAAACACACAGTGGCCATCCGGGAAGAGAGAGAGGAGGAATGAGAGAGGGAGGGAGGAGGAATGAGAGAGGGAGGAGGGTAAGAGAGAGAGGAGGAATGAGAGAGGGAGGAGGGTAAGAGAGAGAGAGAGAGAGAGAGAGAGAGAGAGGGAAGGAGTAGGGTAAGAGAGAGAGAGAGAGAGAGAGAGGGAGAGAGGGAGGAGGGTAAGAGAGAGAGGAGGGTGAGAGAGACGGGGAGAGAGAGAGTGAGAGAGAGATAAAGGGAAAGGGAGGGGGAGAGAGAGAGAGAGAGAGAGAGAGCGAGAGAGAGAGAGAGACCTGTTACTAAAGTGCTCCATAAACCTGCAGATCTCACCGGCATTTCTCTCCAGGCGGCCCGCGAGAGGACTGGACCGTCGTCCTCTGAAAGTGAAAACATCTCACGGGTAAGTTCACATGTTTACTGCTTTTGTTGTTAGTTATCGTTGATTACTTGCAATTTGATGCGTTTAGTCAAAGTCAAATTCCTTCATATGTCCGCAGCACAAAGCGGTGCTTGTTGACCATTGGTTGTGAGGAAATGAAATGAATTACTCACTTCACAATCTCCCAAGTCATCCTCAAACAGAATTAAGATGTTCTCCTTATTTGTCACAGTTTAGCTTTTAAAGGAAAAAGTTGTATTATAACCCTGAAAGAAAGGATTTTATTTAATCAAATCACAAACTTTGGGGTTTATTGGTACAATAACGCATTTTAAGATTGTAACAATATATGCATGGGATTCAAAACCAACAGTGTTGGGGTAGTACAGCTATGTATGTGATATAATTAACACATTTTGTGGACTTGATAGCTATTTTGGGGGGATTTGTGAGCACCTGTAAGTATTTTGTGGATTATATCAAATTTTGAACAGCTCATTTTGAAGGTGTTCTCACAAATTTGGCATTTTTAGAACAAATTCAGGGGGAATATATGAACACATTTTTTGGGGGGGGGCCATACCACATTTTAGCAATGGGGGAGCACTATAACAAAATTTGGGATTATAAAAAGTTTTGGTGTTTTTGGTGACCTCTAAAAGACTTTGGGATCATAAAAACTGACAAATAGGGAGAGGGAATGGAGGCATTATACCACATTTGTGGGTTTTATCAAATTATATATTATTGGTGTTTTTTTTTGTGTAAACTAGATACAATGTTGAGGATCATGACGACACATTTTTGATACACTACACTAAATTTGACAATAGGGCCACTCTACAACAAAAATTTGGATTTTATCAAATTGTAGGCCAAATTTGGGTGATTTGGAAGTTCTATGTATGACAAAATTTGGTATACAAAAAAAAAACAGACATTTTAGCGGCACTACAACAACGTGTGGGATTATAACAAATAGTGAATTCTATGGACGATTGCCAAATTTTGGGGCACCGTAACCCATTTTAGTATCTCGAGTGTTATCAACTCCTGATTAGATCCCCAGAAAGGTTTGCTCCAGCCCTGCTGGTATCACTGTTTTCTGTGTAAACTCTAACCTCCACTTACTCTTTCATCATTGAAATATTTCCAGTCGCAGCCATGGAGTGCGTCAAAGACTGCTGCAAGAAGTTCACGAAGAAGAAGGGGCGGGAGCAGGAGACCCAAGGTACACACGGCGTCCTGCGCGGCTGCTGCCAGACAGCGCTGACCGACTGTTTTGTGATTGCGTTCGTTTCTTCTGTGCTTTCAAGTGATCGCGCTGAAGATGCCTCCTAAGGCGTCAGGATGGGAGCCGGATGGAGGGAGGAGGGAGGTCACGGAAGACTACCTCCTGTCCAAGCTGCCCCCGGACGGCAGAGAGGTGCCGTTCGTCCTGCCGACCTTCAAGGCCTCCTACATCCAACCCACAGGCGCCCGCTACCCCAATTTACAGTCTGGGCCGCAGAGTACGTACCCACTGAGAGACGAACATCAGCTGGCTGGTCTCCTCTTGTCTGCGTTAAAGATTCTTTCAGATTTTAAGGGCTTCGACGTGTAAATCTCACCCTCACAGACAAATGAAGTGCAAAGATGTGGAAACCTGTCTTTGATGTTTGTGTTGACTTAAAGGTTGGGGCGGGCAAATTCTGCCATTCATTACAGTGTCTCTAACCACATTGAACACACAACATGTGACCTGTGACTAATAGCATATTATATTGCAAGCGTGGTTTCTCTTGTGCTTCATGCGGTACATTATGGCTGCCAGGATTGGGTGGGTTTTAAAGGGTGAAAATCAGTTTAGCAGCATTCGGTCAGACCAGCTTTTGGGGCTCATGTTCATATCCAGGACCGGACAACATCTCGGCTCATATTTGGTTATCGTTGTGTTTTCTCTTTTCTTTTTCTCTGGCGATTTAGAAAAATAATCACAGAATGTTCAAATAGATTCTGGAGTTTCTAAAACAACTCTTTCTGCTTTTGTAGAATTCAAAGCTGACATCTTTTCTTGGTGTCTATTGGAGGCCTGAGCTAGCTAACATTTGGTCCTCAATGCCAGAACAAAGCGGACACCATAGACACTCATTTGCAATTGGTTGGTCCTTTGTAGCTTCATTTCTGTCCATTTCTTGAAGATTTTTCGAACCTGAGTTTCTCCAGATGTCTGTTAGCTTCGGATTAAGGAAAATCACGACCGTGCGATATATTTTCACTTCAACAGTGCCACCATCAGCAGGATGTGTGTAAAAAGTTCCCCATCCAATGTATGTTATAGGTATTTTTACAACATTTAATTCCTATACAACAGGTCAGTGGGCAAACATTCCCCAAGCTGCAGCCTGGAGCACAAAGACATAGGGTGTAACCTTTCCTCGACATATAGGGTTAGGTTAAGGTAAAGATTATGGTGACGCATTTTACTCCACCCACTCCACAGAGCCAAGAGCCAGAATGCCTCATGCGTCGAAGTTTCATTAAAATCAGCTCAGAGCTTACTGCTGTATGACCTGACGTTTGATTACACAAGTACCAGGATATCCTGTTTCTAAATGAATGGCTGCAGTCTTTTAGTGTACTGAAAAGAATCATTTGGTCAAAAAGGAAGCATGTTGACCTCCAGCGTGGCTGTCTGTGTGCAGGTTCAGCCCGGTGTACGTATGCAGAGAGGAAAGCAGAGCTGCTGGGCACCAGCCACTTCGCCTACAACCCCGAGTCCAGCTTCCATCAGGGTCAGCTGGCCGAGTACATCTCCCCCGGATCGACCCGCCGCGGCACGCTGAAGAGCGGAGACCCCGGTCGTCAAAGTCCAGGTAGCAGAAACCTCGTCCATGCTTCGCTTCAGTTCTGAATCGAAATGATTTTCAAATACAGAACAAGCGAGCAGACGTTGACATCGTGCGGTTATGTGATCTGGATGAAATAAAGTTGATAGAGTTGGTCAGAAATCAATCTGTGTACGTTTATATCTCACAATTCAGCTGACTGCCTTTTCATTTTTCAAAGAGTTTACGGGAGATGTGAAATCAGGAAGTTTGAGTCTGGATATCCACGTGCATATTCATCATTATATACCTACTCCTAAACATAAAATAGATACCTAGTACAGGAAATATTTGTGAATGGGGAAAAAAATGAAAGTAGATGAGTTTAACAGAAAAATAGATGATGGTTGGAAATAAAGACATAGGCACTGTTTATTTCTATTGACAGTAATGTCACTTATTGTGTAAAAGTGTTAATAAACAAATAGTACCGTATACATTTATCGCTGATTTAATAACAGATACCTACAGACCAACAAATTAAACCACCTTATTGTGGGTTGATGTTTCGCTTCCAGGTTGGATTCTGAATGTGGGCGGAGAGCAGCGACTCAGCAGCTCCATGTTTGATCTGTCCAGCCCTCAAATTCACATGCAGGTGAGACTCTTCACTATCTAATCTGTATTCAGTCAGCGTTTCTCACCCTGTGTCAACCAAGACTAAATATAGTTTTATAGTTTCCACTGTCCTCAGCAGCAGAGAGGAACATATGGCTAACAAGCCCCACAAGCTGGCGTTTTGATTTTCGGTACAAAGTTAGAGGGTCATTCCCTCTTGAAGAGTTGAAAAAGGGAGATGAACTATATTTAAAGGGACAGTTCACCCCAAAATCCCAAATTGTCATTACATACAGAACTTATTGGAGCCGGTGTTTGGTTTGTCCGTTGTGGGCAACCGTTTAAAAGAAATGTTTTATACTAACTGATCTTAAATTGAGGGTAAAGTATAATGCCATTATATGTCTTTTTACAATCCTATTTATTACTTAAACCAGGAGTAAACTGGACTGTATTTTATTGATTATGTCTCATTTGGGCCTCCAAATATCTTGTTTAAGTCTTTAAAATAACAATAAAAATCCCCAAGAGATCCTCTATTTATTCCAGAAAGTGAAAAAGGTAAGTTTGTGAGTCATTCTAAAAATGATCTGACTGTATTTGAAATCTTAATTTCAGCTTCAGCACTTATTCCTCCAGCTGTCCCTGAATGTATCTCTGTTTGCTGCATATGACTTATCCATTGATTGTCTTGGACGAAGTGCTATTTAATCAGGAATGTAATAAGGAAAACAATGAGTAAGTTGGGGCGTGTTTCTTTGTTCTCTAAAGGTGGAATGCCTATCAACAGCTCCTTAGAGTTGAGAGGCTGTGTTACTAACAGTCAATCTAACGTTTCGCCCAAAACCTTGATAAACATTATAATGTCTCGTTCAGGGCATGCACTTTGAAAAGAGCAACGTCAAAGCAATGCACTCATTGTTTTGCTTATTGTGAACCAACATGGATACATTTCTACTCACCTGTCATCTCTGTTGATGTTTTCAGAGACTGTTTGGCTTGGCAGCAATATGAGCAAACAGCATTTAGCAATGAAAGCATTGACGGTACACCTTGGAAAATATGTAACAGTAAAAAAATAAATAAACCCGGGTTTCCTGAATGAAGGTTTGAAATAAGAAGTGCAGGTGAAGCAATAAGAACCAGTTGAGACGGCCTTTTCAAATTTAGGTGATGAGAGAATGTGAAGAGATTTTCATTACGGATGGCAACATCGGTTGGTTCCGTCACTGTTGTCCAAACAGAAATGTCTCAAAAACTAAAGGGTGGATTGCAATAAAATTAGGTACAGACGTTCATGAACCACAGCAGACGAATCCTCATGACTTTGGTGACTTGCCGGCTTTTCCTCTATTGACACAAGGAGGTTGACATTTGTGGTTACGAGTGAAAATTCTCAACAACTGGATGGATTGCCATGTAATTTGGTTCAGACATTCATGTTCCCCAGAGGATGAACTGTAATAACTCTAATCCCCGAACGTCTCATCCAGCGCCAATTTAAACTTGTCCAATTCTTTGGTTGATGACAACATGCCTGAAAAACTACTGACATTTTCCTCAGCCTCATCTATACTTTGGTTTTATTGTAAATTAGCAATTGTTAGCAACGTTACCAAAGATAAACATAGTTAACGCCTAATAAACATCATTAGCATTTAGCTCATTTAGCTACAGCCTCACGAAGCCAAAAGCGTGTCTGTACTCTTGGTAAAGGATAAAGTTTTGTGATTCAGTGGAAATAATAGTGTTTTTGGGTTTCACCTGCAGCGCTTCGACTCCGTCTCCAGCGTCCTCAGCAGCACATCCTCCATGATTGGCTCCATTGAAAGCAGCCTTGGTAACTTAAATACACATTTGTCTCCGTCTCCAAACAATTTTTCCCTTCTCATACTTTCTAGGAAGTCTGATTAAGATCACTCTGTATTGTGCGGTCATGAATGGGGAGACGCAGTAATCACACCCAAATGTTTTCACTAAGGTCCAGCATTGAGCTTCAGAGATAAGCCTTGTTACATAAATATTGTATTATTCCATAAGGAGAGGCAGCTTAGTCATAATAAGAGATAAATCATTTGTATGACGTTGTGTCTCTGTTATGGATCCTGTTTACGTCAGTGACATAGTCAAATGTGGAATTTTGTGTGTCAAGATGTCGGTCATATTGCCCAGATGATGCACATTTGAAAAGAATGCACAGGAATGCACTACTGTTTTGTTTGTCATGTTTTTCTTGTCGTGCAAAAAGGACTACAGCCGCATTTTGTTGTGCATCCCTGTGTTGCGTAATGACGATGAATTGTCCTTGAATCCTTGCATTATATTCTTTGCAACAATAAAACAGTGTTGCTTTTTCATTAATGTAGCTGGACAGAAAGACTTAATGAAATAGATGTAGTAGATAACAAGAGGAGGAAAGGTCAAATTCGATGTACTTTGTAACGCCACAAAAAAAATAACTGAAATAAATTAGAAAAATCTTTGATTGTGGAATAATTTGGTGCAAAAGCGTATACATTTCCATCTTTGTCAGCTTTTAAATACTCATATATCTCCACCATAACATCCAATAATGTGTTCCTGTCTTGCCGCTGATGTTACAGACTCCATCACCCTGTCTGGGGACGAGCGTGAGTTGGGGAAGGTGTGCGTCCGAGTGAACTACCAGGAGGCTCTGGAGCAGGTGTGGATCACCGTGGTTCAGGTAAGGTTACACGCTGGGAGAGGAGGAGAGCCCGGGAACACAGACAGCTCCATTGTGTCTCTGCTGCAGCATTTCTCAATGAAACCTTTGTGTTTCAGAAACACAGGTCTCTGTTAGCTTCTCTCAGCGCTCTATTAACTTTGGCTCGGACAATCCGGAGAAAACGTTTTTTTTTTTTTTTTTAAGACACAGAAATGTCATCATTGATGCCAAAACACAGTGGTCAGTGTATCTGTGTGTGTATTGCACAATCAATCTTTTTGTTATTGTTATATTTCTTGTTTTACAGTTTTATGGCTTTATGGCTTTAATGCAGAGACAGGCACTAATTTCTCAATGAACAGGGGCAAACATGAAAAATGGGGCACCTTTTTCCCCACCCAATATTCTGATTTCTATTTATTTTTGGTCAGCGCTGCACTTGAACTATCCATTGGGACATTTGGATAGACAAGTAGAGCACAAATACTCTTGTTGTGTGACGTTATGTCAAAAATGGAGTCTTTCCTGGAGCATAAATGGAGCTCATTTTGGCTTAATAAAGGTTTTACTTCAAACATCTCTCTAGAAATATCCAAAACAATTAAAAAAAAACATGTACTCACACATACAGGATTGATTTACCAGAGGTTTTGGATTATCTTGTTTTTTGTATTTATGTCCGTTTTTGCTAAGTTGAGCAGTTTGCCCCAAACCTGTTTGCTTAAGAGCACCGTGGCGTAAAAATAGATTTGACCTGCCTCAACTCAAACGTTCTTTTTCCTACTTTCTTTATCAGTGTTCAGACCTCAACCTTGTTCCGGAAGGAGTGGAACAACAAAAGATTGGATTTAAAGGGATCATCACCATCCCCAAACCGATACAGTTCAAGAGCTCGATAAAGGACTACTGTCAGGTAATGACCGCTGTCCAAAACCTCATATTTTTACATTTATGGTTACAAATTGAGTCGTAGTTCAGATTTTATTCTGCTATGTTTTAAGTGAAGGGATTATTAATAAAAAAAAAAAACGTTTGTATACAAAGTTGAACGATTCTTTGCAGGGTTTTTATTCCAGTTGAATAGTTTGCATCAGATTGGATTTATTATTCCTGAATGAGTTGTGGGAAAACATCACATTTATACTGTCTGCTCTTTAGGACGTGTCCTTCATGGAGACCTTCGTGTTTGCGCTGCATCTCCAGCAGTTGCGCTGCAGTGCTTTGGTGTTGCGACTGCAGACGCACAACCTCAAGAAACGTACGGTGGCCGAGTGCGTCCTCTCCCTTCGGCAGCTCGGCCCTCAGGAGACGGAGCACTGGCTCGAGCTCAACCCTCCGTCCAAATCCTCCGTGAGTTTCCGCTTCACGTGTTGTGCGTCAGGCCTGTGGCACTAAAGTCTGTCATTGGTCTCAAGGCTGGTGTCCGGTTTTTGTTTCCATTACATTGTGACATTGGGAGCACAGTTTGAGAACATTTACTAGATGATCAGGAATTTAAACAATTATTTTGTCAAACCAGAAGCAACTCGCATATACTTTCAGATGATTTCCATTTGTTCAACTCCTCATATATTATCTTTACAAAGAGAACAAAAGTACACTGTTTATTGGTTATTTTGATATTGGTCATATTTCAGCTAATTGCTAATGTTAGCATGCTAACATGCACACTAAGACAATGCGAAGAAATTTACATTACCTTTTGGCTAAACGTGTAAGTAAATGTTTTTTTTCCCAGTGGGTTTTTGGTTAGATGCCTGAAATAAGGGATAAGAGATTTTAACATTTTGTTCTACATACTAATTTGTCGGAAAATATCCCCCTTACGTGTCTTAAAAAAGGCAGTTGCTCATTTGTGAAGATGATCTTGCTGAACAAAACATGTAAATATCATAAACGTGTGTTTGCCACATAGCTTATTTTCCGCAGTAATCAAAATCAAATGGAAAAAGTCCCATTGGCTTTTTGTTGATGGAACCAGTGTGATGCTAACTTCCTGGTTGGCCTACAAAAACATGTCATCCCTACAGCGCTCTATTTGGACATACGCCAAAGAAAGTTTAACCTAATGATGTTGCATGGTGAAAAGTCAGAGGATCAGCAAAGAGATTACAATTCATCCTGAAGGGGACATGAATGTCTGGACCAAATGTCACAACAATACATCCAGCAGTTTTTGAGATATTCGACTCCAAATGTCAACCCCAATGGAGGCTCTGAGAGGGAAAGTCAAAGGATCATTAAGGTCAGCAGTGTTAGCCGAGCGTGTCTTACCTGCTGTCCGGCTGTTGTGGCCAAGAGGGAAAACTTGCAGTGTGGGAATATCCAGGACTTTTATTACTTATTCTCCATCGTTTCCTCTGTTGGCTGCTGTCTTTTATCACCCCTTTGTATGAGCACAGTAAGGACAAAGTGTGTGCGCCTCATAAAACTGTCCCCATGATGCATTGTAGCCCACTGGCATGTACTTTACTCTGGCCCCCACCAGGGGAACACTGAGGCAGACTTTATGTTGTTGCATAATCACAGGAAAAAAAATGAAAGGGGATTCGTCATCAAGGAAAATTGGGAAACATGCTTTTATTGGAGAGAAGAAACAAGATTCTGGAAATGTAAGATATGGAAAGTAGGTCAAACCTCAAACCATTTCAGCGTCTGAGAGGGGTTTTGTTGATAAATGGATGCATGTCTGGCCGGTGACGGTAAAATGTGAAATGTTTCTGCACTTCGTGGTTCCGACGGTGAATCATCTTTCGGAGGGTCGATTTGATTCAGTGAGTGATTTTAACCCATCTTGCGGACACAAAAGGCCCAAATTGTCCAAATCACTGTCAGTCAGTTGAAGCTCTGAAGGGTCAAGACAGCTGAACTCGACGAAGTCTTGAACAGGAAAAAATATCAAATAAAGCAGAGCAGCTGGTGGTCCGAGATGAATCATACATTCAACAATAGCAGCTCCGTGAGGCTGTACTTAGTCAATGTGATGCTTTGAGCTAATACTTTTACCATCGTATTTTGGATTATTGCAGAAAATTAGCTCTATGGCAAACAAACGTTTATGATGCACATTTTGTTCAGCGAGATAATCTTCACAAAAGAATGCCACTAAAGTTTCTAACTCTTATAAACACGGTGAGGCTGGAAAAGTAGACGTGTTTGGCGTGTTTGAGGTTTATGGTCCCGACCTCTGTCGTCTCACTGAGCCACTTGTTAGCGAACTTATTTTTAAGAAACTTAAAAGCTTCAAAATTCATGAGAGGGCTGTTTGCTGTCGTACTTTATGTCGTAGAACAAAACGTTAAAATCTCTTGAGCTCATGTTAACCACGGACCTTATTTCAGGCATCAAACCATGAACCCATTCATACTTATTTCCGGGTTTTAGGACTCTATTAGGGTTTCCTCTGGGGACTATGAACCAAATCCCCAATGCAACAACGTAATATTAGAATTATTAGAAGACTGTACCTTAAGAAATTACTATACATTATATTTATTAACCTTTTCAAGTCAAGTGTAATATCTCAGACTTGTTGAAGGAACACATTTCTCCACTTTGTTCTGGTGTCGAGGAAACGGCAACAATTGTCCTGGCGGGGCTCTTTAGCTAAAGGTCGAAATATTAAGCACCTCAAACTGCTGCTTCCATGTCATAACCTGGACGGTTGATGCACTTGGTCCTTTCTTATGACCTTTTTTTTGTCATTATTACATCTTTTTTGGACAATAATTAAAGGTCAAACTGTTGTAGCTTTACAGTCACAAACTCTTCCAGTGAATCTACAACCGACACCAAACAGCTGAACACTGATTGTCTTTCGAAAAATGCGACAAAATGTAAAACTCTGAAAGTCGTCAGCTGCTACGAACGTGATGATGTATGATGCATCGTCAACGACAACATGTTTATTTGACGCGGGTGATGTCTTTATTGCTCAATGTCCACTTGGAAGTATTTTTATTTCCAGAAAAAAAAAACCTGCAGAGAGAACTGCCCCACTTCCTGTGTGCCAAAGGAAAATACTCTAATATCTTGTCGTACAGTTTCCTTGTACAGTCGGTGGATGCTTGGGGACACAAAAATGTCGTCTTCATTCATTACTGTGCAACTTGGTACTGCAGGTTTTGTTTAACTACCTACTTACCTTTAATATCTTGTTTGGCAAATCCATCACGAAACATCCATTAAAGATTTAATATTTTGTTATTTTACACAATGAACACCTAAAGGAAATGCCAAATAGAAGTTTGTGCCATGAAAAGTTCAAAGAGTTTATACATATCTGAATATGTTATATATAAGGAAAAAACTGAATATTCATCTTTCAGGTGTGCCACGCCGAGTTGCATCTCACCACCTGTTTTCAACCAGTCAACGGACGCATGCAGCTCCAGGTCCTCGCCGCCCAAAACCTCCCAACATCCTCCTCACCGCTCACCCAAGGTACTGTAGGTGTGACTGGAACAAGTCTAAAGTGAAATGCTTTACAACAACAACAAGAAAAAGAGCAACTCCTCTTTGACTAACATGCTGTTGTTTCCCCCCCCCTCTGAAGCCTTTTTTGTTAAAGTGGAGATGCACCAGTTGGGCCGGGTGGTGATGAAGAAGAAGACTCGCGTCCCGAAGGCCTCGAGGGGGCAATGCAAGTGGGCGGAGACTTTTCACTTCCACTTGGCCTCGTTAGACCACGCCTGCTCGCTGTCAGTCAAACTCTACAGCCGGAGTTCGGTCAGGAGGAAACAGTGTCTCGGACAGGTGAGTTGATCTGACACCAGGTTTTACGTTAGACTTTTCTTTTAATCATTAATTCCCCAAGCTTTTCTTTTTTTTTTTATTCTTTGTAATATTTCCCAGTGTAGGCCTCATTCATGGAGGGCTGTCATTACTCACTTCAAAGTCCATTTAGCAGTTGTTCTGGAGCTTTCGATCATCGTGTCACATGATCTCCATCAAAAGATGAGGTTTTCCAAGTTGTTTCCAAGTTAAAATTTCCATATTTTTCCTGAGCACTTTAAACACTTACCGTCCATGTTGGCTTAAGAGTCTAAAAATAAATGTACAATCAATAAAACCAGTCTGTACATCTGCAATTTAAGTGTTTTTCTTAACTGTTAAAATATTTCTTTGGTAAATCAATTATTTTTCTGCAAGTTTGTTGCTGCTATACGGAGCTGCTAAAAAAAAACAAAAGTAGCCCATGATCTCAAGCTGTTTCAGAAGCTTTAACATCCCAGAATGCATAAAATACTCCTAAAGCAAACTGATTAACTCCCTGGCATTAAAACTCAAGGATGTTAAAAGTTTTTTTAATTACGCCGCAAAGTATCGGCAGCATCATCAATATTAATATATGTGGACAAAAGTAAAATTATTATACTTAAAGACAGTGGCCGTTGTGGCCACAGGTGGTAATTACAGAATATTGGCACACTTCCTTTTATTTCGTGGTCTGCTTCAACATAGTGTAACAGTAGCACAAGTAAGAAAAATCATACAGTCAGTAAAGTAGTAACTATTAATCATTAACTAACCATTTCCTGGTCACACTAGACCAAGTAAGGCTTGAGGAAAAACACCGGAATGTATCGATGTGGACACTTCAGGCCTCACCTACACGCACACGCACACACACACACACACACACACACACACACACACACACACATGTGGTGAAGTTGACTTAAAAAAAAAACATCAAATGCAACAAGCTAAAGAATTATTGCCTTCCCAATGTGTCTGGCAGGTCCATCTGGGATCCGACAGCCCCGTCCCAGAGGCGGTGGAGCAGTGGAAGGACACGATGGCTCACCCAGAGAAAGTGGTGTCCGCGTGGCACCGGCTGAGCGCCGCCTGAACCTCCTCTCCTCACGTCTTCTGTACGTTCTACGGACGTGATGCTCCCGCGCCGCAGGCCCCGCTTGCTTCTCCACCGACGGACGCAGCCTTGTGCGCCCGGCTGAGTCGTCTCCGACGGGCCGGACTCTGAACTCCTGAACGTGCTCTGAACGCCAGATTGCCACCGTTCAGGTGCTCGGTTGTAAATATCGGGGGTTTCGAACAAAGTTCAATCGCTGGAAGTTTTTTTTTTGTGTGTGGACAAAATGTAACAAAGTCAGCTTCGTAGCATTTTGCTGTACATAATGCTGCGTTTTGTAACTCACGTGCTTTTTTTTAGGGAAAACTTTGTGGCTCTGTTTCAATTAGATATAAAGTTTACAAGCAGAGAAAGTCACCATGAAGCCAAACTCACTGTGTCAGTCTGTGATTAAGACCCATCTTAAAGCATAAGGCTGACGACGATCTATACTTTTCTTATTGTCAACAAACCAAACAAAGATCAAAACTCTCTTAATACATTTCTGGGTACTTTTTTCAGCTCCATTGGTTCCTACTGAAGACGTAAATATTTAAATACTAGTCATGACCACAGTTTTTTTTTAAAGGCTCTATAATTTCCTGAAACACCTGGGCACTATAGTGTTGATCAAACATTACTTAAACATGCAATAACTGAATGTTTTGGCCACTTGTTGACAGCGGAAACAAGTTGTGAAACCAATATCGTTATTTTTTAAGTTGATACGGCAAACAGTTGTGAACATAAGTCCAATATTTAATCTATTTTTTTAGCTTTGTTTTAGATCTCCACCAACTCCAGAGGGATAAATCTGAGTCTTAACCTGTTAAATGCTCCTTTGTGTTCACCAGCTAGTTTGTTTTTTTAAACAGCACCACATAAACGCAGTCCATTTACCATTTGTAGCCGCTTTAAACCGGAGTAAATAGTGTATTTTTAGGGACTATTTTAAGTTGCGGATTAATACACATTTGGTCTGTTAACGAGTGACATGTTTTAATAGTTTTTGGACAACAATTAATTGTGAAATCAGCGATATGACTTTGTAGTAGAATCAGTTCACTGTTGGATTTGGTCTTTTCACTGTATATGTTGACACTAAGAGAAGTATGAATATCACTATATTTATCCTTTAATTCCCATCATGTAGAATACAACAGTATCAAACCGTAGCTGTACGCTTTTGATGAAAGCACTTTATTTTTTGTATGTATTTAATGTATTAATGTTGAAAGTTTAGTGATTAAAAGTAGATGTCGTTTGGAAGTGTCAAGTTAGTTTGTGTGTTTATTGAAAGGAAGCAGCGAGGAGAGCGTTAATGAATAATTCAATGCTCAGGTGTTAGTCTGCGGGTGACATTTTTTCTCAGCAGAATCCAAATTAAGACGACGATCGCTTTAAGTTTGCGCAATAATTCTGGGATTTTATGTGACTGATGGGTAGTCCCATGAAAGTAAAACAGACCAGGGCCTTCAGCATGTACATTACACTCGTTACGCTCAGCGAAGCTCCTTATAATAGGGCAACAGCCATAAACCACAGTGTCACCCTGTCACTTTTTATTGAAGAGGCCACAGGCTGAGAGATCTCAAGGCAAACAGCAGGAGAATCTTCCACGGTGCTCCTCCTCCTCCTGGCTCTGCAACATCCTGTTTTTAAATGTCACCCTTTGTTATTATAAAGGCAATTTAATGTCACTACTGTACGTGTGCAATCTCAAGCTCACCATTTGTGCAGTGGACGATAGAAAAGTTTCTCATTTGTGTGGAGAAATCAAAACAATGTCCTTTCAGCTGCAGCACTTTGAAAAGTTTCAGTGCCAACACAACATCCTACAAAGATAAAGAAATCTTATTGCAGGGAATGTGTGAAAGTTTGAGGAGGTTTGTAAACACTATCACTATGTTTTTTGGGGGAATAAAACCCTGAGGCTTATCATCCCAGATGGAATCCTGCCTCCAGTTCAGTCTCATAAAGCATGAGATTGAGTGGCGATGTGCTCTGTGTATCCAGCTGTAGACGTGGACACGCAAACACACACCCAGTGAACAATAAGTCTGTGGACCAAGAAAACAGAGTCCGGCGGGTGTTTGTGTTTAAAGTGTGCGTGTGACCATGACAACCGGGCGCCACCACGTGAGCCGGCCTGCGTCAGAGCCCTTCACATCCTGGCGTGCCAAAACACCATCATCTTTATTCTACGTAATTAATGTTTGATTTATGGTTAATGTTACACAGGGGGCATTCCAGACACACCTTAACCTGTGACTTGGCTTAACCCTCAGCTCTCAGCTCAGAGGAGCTTGTTTGACTTTGACTCAGGGAAAAGGTGCTTGAGTCTCACAAGCAGGATTTTGGAGGGTTTTATTGTTCCTCTTTGTGCTGAACAGATTATTTTCCCGACACTCATTTGGCCGGTTGCCACAGTGAGTCTGATGCACATTCCGGTTGTCTTATAACCTCATTCTTGTATCTGCAAGTCCCTTCACCTGGGAGACGCAATGGAGAGTTTACAGGAGTCCTGCAGCGGAGAGGAGAGCTGCTTTTCTCCTCGTATACGAAGGCACTTCCTCTGGTTTTCATTAGTAATAAAGGATTATGTAACATGACACACGACCCCCGAAGCTTATTAAAACTCTCTGACAACCTGTTGGGAAAAAACTCAGATGTATTTGAAGGAAGATTTTAAAAAAATCCTGTAAAAGAATGGTAACTCCTTTAGGGAAGTATTCCTGCAGGATTATTTATGATCGTTTTCCAGCTGGATTTTGAAGGAATCCTGAAGAAATCCTGTAGAATTTCCAGCTGAAAAAGTTTTTATTTGATAAAGATTGTGTGACAGTATATAATATTATAATAATATATATATATATATATATCCTAGCAAGCCATCGCTGTAGCTCACAAGTCCAAAACAAGACAACATCAATGAAAATTGTATTTTTAGTCTGAAGAAATTATAAATTCATAAGATATTTCAGGAGAAGTCTGGCAATATTCTGTGTATTTCTTATTGTTAACAGCTCTCATAAAAAGAGCCAGGCCAACAAGTACCGTCTGTGTATGTAAAGCATTATATATCTTATTCCTCTGTGTCATAAAGAGCCATCGCTGTCCACAAATTAACAAAAACACATCAATGAGCCACACTGGAAAGAATCAGTTTCATGATCTGTATTGGAATGTCAAATTGTATCGTCCCCATCGAAATAAGATAAATTAAAAACTATGAACATTCAAACTGTAGTTCATTTTAAGTCAATTCAAAATACAACATCCTGCTGATGGAAATACTCACCAAAGCACTGAATGTGTATTAATCCGCTGCAGAAAATAAAATAGTCCCTAATGAGTGTAGTGTTAGAGTAATGTAATGTTTGTTAAAAACTACAGTGCCCTAGATAATATTTATTTATTTAGCTGTTCTAAAAAATGTGAACTTTATATTGACTTCAAAAGGAACCAATGGGGTTGAGTGCCACAGACGGGGAAGGGAAGTCAGAAAGAGAGAGATGTAGTAACACTGCTGGTTTTGGTCTTATGGGATTTGTTGACAACAAGAAAAAAGGAAGAATATTACCTGGTTTATCCTCTTTGCATGCTAGAAGCTGCAGAGTAAAAATATCCCTCGATAAGATAACGCCACATAGAAAATTGACATTTTGTTGAAGTGTGTGATGCCGCCACCAGGGGGCGCCAAAATCAGAACATTTCAAATCTTGCACATGTTGGCTTCAAATGAGAGAAATATTCCTTCGAGCACAATCAAAACGAATTAAACATAAAAAAAAGTCTAATTAATATTCTTGTAATAACTTTGAAATAAATTAATGTGAAAGGTGTTTTTCATGGTAACAAACTCAGAGTATCACCTGACTGCAGTTCCCCTCAACGCGGGACGTTGAAAAGAAATTAAAAAAGCTCCCAAAGAAAGACTGTAGAGCATTTAGCAGCTAAAAAGCCAGATATTTCCCTCTGGTGTTGGTGGAGACCAAAGCAGAGCTAAAAGAGAGTGAATATTATACTAATCTGCCAGATAAACAGAAACAAATGAAAAGCTAATGTTGCTCTGTGACTGCTGGAGGTGGAAATTAGTGGCTGCATGCTAATATGTTAGCTTAAGAGGAGACACTGAATGTTTTTTGTTGTTGTATCCCTGCCATGAATATGAGTTACATGGTGATTTAAATAAAATAAATACTTTTTTGAATTTGAGGGTAAATGTTAGGTTACCAAAGATTACTTTTTTTTTTTTGTACAACAATATAAGCTGAAAGAATGAATTTGAGCGTGAGCGCAGTGGAGAGGTTTATTTTGAAAGTAGCTATCGGAGCAGAGTGAAGTCCAGCAAGGCCTCATGTGGTCGCAGAGGCAGGAGTCTCCCTGACAATGGTGCACCGACCACATTACTTACGTTAACCAGTAATGTGTGCACTTTGTCCTGCTACTGGGTACAGCTGCTACAAAGCTGATTAGCTCTGGTCGACCACCAGCTGCTGGCTTTTCATCCAAATTGGATAAAAAAAAAGAAGAAGAAATGTTTCATCTGTCAGCAGGATGTTTCCTACAGCTTCATCTCCTGGATTGGAATTCTTCACATACTGAATTTGATCCTGAATTTGAACTGTTTAGAAAGGTTTCCCCTTTTTTTTTACACACACACACACACACACACACACACACACACACACACACACACACACACACACACACACACACACACAGTACAGGTAAAACTGTAATTACATTCAGCTAAAAGCCAATCCAGTTTCTTTGGATAGAACATTGATGTTTTTCAGAAATTCATAATTCAAACAAGATTCATGAGCTCATCACTATTGTTATTTTATATACTTTTATTTACTGTTTTACTTACCGATTTACGGCATAAGTTACGTCTCATTATGCATAGCCCACATATTTGTTGGAGCCCTGTTTATATTACAGTTTATTAATTTTGCAATTACTGTCTAACTCTTATTTTTACTTACATGTCGTTAAGTTAGTCTGAGATCTCAAATCTTTATCATCTTTACTGCTTTCCTGTGATTGTTTGTTGCCATGACAATAACTTGAAACTTGAGTCTTCACTAGACAATCATCACCTGTGCTGAGCCTCTGAAGGAGTCACAGCGCCCTCCTGTGGTAATTGGTAGAAAGTGCAGGATTTGATTGGCCTCTCAGTGTCGAGCAAGGTGTGTGCGCGTGCGTGTGCGCGCGTGCGTTTGTGTGTGTGTGTGTGTGTGGGTGTGAACAGGGTGACGCACTCTCCTCTAGTTTATAAACGTGAGCAGGCAGGAACAGGCAAAGCTCTGCTGAGATCACACTGAACATAATGGACACAGGCAAGAAAAACGTGACTCTCAGAGAAGGATTCCTGGTGAAAAGGGTAAAACATTTCACACACATACATACAATCAAATCATACAAATGCGGTACCCATATTTTTACTTGTGGAAAGGAATTTTTTTTTTGCTCATATAATGTCATAATACTGTAAGATATACAGCAGCACGACAGGAGAGTGTGTCGATTTTCTGAGAACGTGACTTCTGATCCTGCAGGGTCATCTTGTTCACAACTGGAAGCCGCGCTGGTTCGTGTTGATGCCAGACAAGCTGCTGTACTACAAGTACGACGGAGGCAAACGGGACTCGTGTCAGCGAGGGAAAGTCCTTCTGAAGGACTGCGTGGTAACTTGTCCTTTCCTGGAGTACGAAAATCGACCGGTGAGTTATTCCGTGACTCCGGTGTTACTTTTATACTTATCAAAGAAGTTCCAAAAGTTGGACCGTGTCACAATATCAGATGTTCAGTGGACGAGCATCGAAGGCCAAAATAACTCACGATGTTGTCGTGATATCAATAGAACATTTGAGAATAATAATAATTATAGTCACGTTTAGGGAGGGAGACAAAGCGAGAGTGGGAAGAAAAGGAAATGATGAAGAGGGAGCTGGATTATTTCACATGATGTCATTAACATGTTTCACTATTGTGCCACCTCTCATTCAAAACTTGAAGAAATGATGAGTGTATTCTTAGTTTAAGTGAAGTTTGTCCTCTTTATGTGATACCCTTGTTAAGTATATGGATTAAAATGAAATCGTTACGTTTATTTTATTATTTAAAACATTTCATTACACAGTTTTTTTTCTGTGTGATCGCCCCATTTATGAAATAAATTAAAGAGTAAAACAAAATATTAAAGGGGAGAAAATAACAACACAGTCAAGGAAAAAGATTCTATAAAACCACTGAAAAGCAATTAATTAATTTGCTTTCATAATTTGGTTTGATTCTGTCATAAACATAAATATATTTGCAGAAATATACACGAGACACAGTAAGATCACACATGTGTAGACAACTGTACTTTGTACCATGTCCCAATACGTTTTATATTCAGTGTTTTCCTTTGTTTATGTTTTTATTGCTAGAAACACATCTAAGGTGTGTCTTTACCAGCCGAGGCTCGGTGTGGCCTCGGGCTACTGTTTCATCAGAATCTGTTTTTTTTTTTTATTTTGTTTGTTTTTGTCTAAATTTGCCAACAGAGCTGAAACATGAATCTCCTCTCTGTTTATTGTTTCCCAGTTGGTGTTAAAGCTCCAGACAAAGAACGGGGTGGATCACTTTTTGGAGGCCTGTTCCCGGGAGGAGAGAGATGACTGGGCCCGTGACATCACCGCTGCGGTCGGCAAGCTGCCGACGTCTGAAGATGGGAAGGCCACCGAGCAGCAGGACCCCGCTGGATCCCAGTTGCACGACATCAACCTGAGGTAAGCCGTGCACGCGACCAACCTGAGGTAAACCGTGCACGCGACCGACCTGAGGTAAGCCGTGCACGCGACGCTTCACCCGCACGCGACGGTGTTCTCACCCTGCAGACGTCTCGCTGCCGCCTCTGCCTGTTGACGTCGCTTTGTCTCCTCTAATTAAAGCAAGGTGTTGGACTCCATGTACGACGTCCACAGCGGCATCAACATGAGCAACCACGTGGAGCAGGGCAACACCTACAGCAACTGTTTCTCAGGTGAGCCTTCACAACAGCTTCAGTCGTCTGCAACATCTCAGGTGATGGTTGCTTGGAAACATTTCTAAACGCATCCACCTTCATAATATTTCAACTTGGTTGTGATCCTATCGATGAGGATGAAAATAACAATAATAAATGATCTTTTGGAACTTAGGCTGGAACTTTAGCTGTCATTATTAATTAAATGATGTTTGTAATTGTGTACCTGGGTTTTTAGTCGGCTTTGCCTCTTAGTCGAATAATCGGTTGTTTTGGTCTCAGTCAACTAAAAATGTCGTCGTTTTTTTATGCTTTTTTTCATGCTGAGTAACTTATTTCCAAGAAACTTATACAAGATTTAAAGTTGTGCTTTGTGTGATTTTTTTGTTTGTGGAGAAACTCAGTTTCACAGATCTGTGAATTGAATCAACTAATCGCTTAGTCGACACAATGTTATGAGTGTTAGGTCATCTACGTTCTTTGGTCGAGGACAGTTTTTAGGCATTTACAGTTAATATGTATAGCACCTTTTGAACATTATTTCAAATACCTTACGTGTACATAATAATGCATTTACAGACACGACAAAGAGGAAAATACAGTTTATTTAATACAGTCAATTAAAACATTATAATTGAATGAAATAAAAATGGGATACAGGTTTAGTGCAGTGATATTTTCTTTACTATGGTACTTTGAGCAGCAATGTTAACGTCTTCTTTGTACATATAATATATTCATCTCTACATGTCTTTATCTTACTGTCTATATGATTTTTTTTTAATATATATTTGCATGGTTATATGCAATAACCGGCAATACTTTTATATACATTAGGCTATTTTCTCTGCAGATGTCCATTTCTGTATATGTGCAGCATTTGAAATGTCCAAATCGATATCTCGTGTATCAATGTGTCACGTACACGTGAACATGTGTGACGTCCCTGCAGGCTCGGCGGTGGTGGACTGGCTGGTGTTCATGCAGCTGACCCTGACCCGCGTGGAGGCCATGACGCTGGCCTCCGCCCTGCTGGAGGAGGGTTTCCTGCGGACCGTCGGCCTAAAGAGCGTGGAGGCTCTCCGCACCGCCGGCCTCAGTGAGCAGTTCCTGGACGACTCCACCGCGCTCTACAGCTTCGTGAGTACTGACCTCCAGCACTTTGTTGCTGCATGATGCCACGCTGAGAATATCCACATATTTATCCACAGTTTTTTTTTTTTTTTTTTTTTTTAATGTGGATGTATTTATGAAGCAGGTCGGAGTTGTATTTAATCCACGCCACGTTTGTGTTTCCTCACAGTCTGACAGCTTAAAGAAGAGAGGAAGTGTGAAGGCAGAGTCTTCGCGGTCTGCAGTGGAGCTGAGTGGAAAAGTGATCAAGAGAGGATATCTACTGAAACAGGTAAGCACACGGAATTATTATTATTATTATTATATAAAGAAAAAGCCCTGACAATAAATACACAAGTATGTAAGTAAATAAGCAATGGTATGCCTAAATGTATTAAATCAACCATTAATGAAGTCCATTAATGATTGATTTAGATAGATAGATAGATAGATAAATACTTTATTAATCCTGCAAGGGCAAAATGTTTTCGTAACAGCAGCATTTTTACATAAGAAAAGAAATATTTTTACATAAGAAAAGAACAATATATACAAAAGAGAATAGAAGAAGAAGAAAAACAAATTCTAAGAAAAAAATAAGAAAAATGCACAATATATACAACAAATAGAATAGAATAATAATATTAAATTAAATTAAATTAACTAACAAAACGAAACAGTAGTGCAGATGTAGCCATTTAATACATTTAATACGGATTTATTGTTGAGTTAAGGGTTGCAGGAAATGCAGACTTATTTATACTCCGACTGAGAAGCGTTTCATAGCCCTCAAACTAACCCTTGGCCCTCCTGCAAACACAGGGACACCGAAGGAAGAACTGGAAGGTGCGGCTGTTTGTGCTGCGTTCAGAGCCGGCTTACCTTCACTACTATGACCCAACCAAGGTGAGTGTACAGCAGCCCAGGCTACTGAGGCCCAACACAGGCCAATACACTATTAAAGTCACCGAGGACGTAAGTGATTCAATTACCTGATCAAATCTCATAGAAATCAAATCAGTGTATTTGACTTACAAACACACTAAATACTAGATTACATGACTTAAATAAAGGGTTAAATGGTGACTTAAGAGGAGATGCAAAACAAAGCAGTTTTCTTTTCCTGAGCCTCGGGCCAGTTATGACTCTTTTAAAGTCTCCGTTATTCATTCCCATTAATCTGACTCAGTCTTATCCACTTCCTGTCTTACATCTCTCAGGATGACATCAGCCCCGCCGGCGGCTTCTCCCTGCGGTCCTGTCTGGTGTCTTCTCTTGACGATAACGGAGTTCCCTCAGGTGAGTCAAGCTTCAACACTTCTAAAACAAAGTTGGTAATGAGAAGGAATGGTTTGGTTTGCCTCTGTTTGACTGATGGTTTTACATCGTGTGACGAAGAGGAAGAGGAAGCAGGAGACCTAAAACTTAGTCTCTGTGCATTTGGGATACATTTTCTAAAGTCTTCAATATTTTTATTATTACTTTATTTTTATTATTTCATGACTTGATGGTAAAAAGTATTATCTATAGATATATCTGTTCCTTCAACACAATGAACATGGGCACTGTAGTTTAATTTGAGTTAATCCTGCTGCTGTAAATATATACTGGAGCACCAAGTCTCCTGAAATTACTCCCAACAAATGCATCAAATCGGAAATTATTTACCTTTTTAATGTTTAAAGGAAAGTAATATTCTTAACCCTGAGAGCCACAGACAGGGAGGGGAAAGTCAGAAAGTATTGAGACACAGAGATTTAGAAAAATACAGAACAACGCCAGAATGTGCTCCTTATGGAGTGTAATCCATCTTTTGAGGTATTTAAGACTAAAGTCACAGTTATTTTCGATTCATCATTCATTCATTTTATTTCTTTCAACGTGTCTTTCTTGTCAAGTTTTCAGATTCTTTTTTTAGCTTCCGAAGCAAAAACATGTCAACTGGTTTTTATAAAAAAATAGATAGATAGATAGATAGATAGATAGATAGATAGATAGATAGATAGATAGATAGATAGATAGATAGATAGATAGATAGATAGATAGATACTTTATTAATCCCGCAAGAGGAATTTATTTCGCTACAGCAGCAGCAGCATTTGTACATACAGGTAAGAACAATATATACAAAGAATAGAATAGGCTAATAAGAAAAATAAGGAAAAAATGCACAATGTATACAACAAATAGAATAGAATAATAATATTAAATTAAAGTAACTAACAAAACAAAATAGTAGTGCAAAGATGTAGCCAACAAACAAACATCGGTGCTATAGTTGAGTGAGGTGATTTATTGTAAAGTGTTATTGCATATTGAACTGTAACTGCATTATTTCTGCTTTAATCTGTCTGTTCGTCAACCCTAACGCCGTTCTACTTCACTGACTCCGATTTCTCCTCCCACACAGGCGTGAAAGGCAACATTCAAGGCAACTTGTTCAAAATCATCACCCAGTCAGACACGCACTACTTCATGCAGGCTCCGACCCAGCAGCAGAAGACGGACTGGATAGATGCGATCAGGAAGCAGACGTAGAGCGGTTTCCACCCTTTAACATATCGACTGGTTCATTTATCCAGCTATGAAGAAAGATGTACACATTCCATGAATGTAGGACTGTAGCAGCAAACCGGGATCATGCAATTTAAAGTGATTTAAATGAAAGTGTTAGCGGTTTGATTATTCAGTATTTTTAAGTTTGTGCACGTAGGATTTAAAGGTGTTTAAAAGCTCAACTAGCTAAACGTTTTGCATGTGTTTTACAAGATTTCTTTCATTATTAAACCATAAATCAATTTGACTTAATTCTCCGCATTCATAACTCCAGACACCAGTGATGAAAGTACATTTACTCAAGTATACTTAAGTACAATGTTTGGTACTCGTACTTTACTTGAGTATTTCAATTTTCTGCTACTTTATACTTCTTCTCCACTACATTTCAGAGATAAATATTTTACTTTTATATGACAGATGTAGTTACAAATACGCAGACAAACATTTTATCTAAAACAACACATTACAGGCTTGTAAAATATATGAATTAATTATTAGACATATTCCAAACTGTTTAGTCTTATGACCCCTTACAAAAAAAACAACGTGGCCTTTGTCAACTTTCAGATGTCTGTGAGATACATTTTCCTCTAAACATCTGAAAATACTTACGTACTTTTACTTTTAAAAGGACGTTTACTTGTAGGAGACAGCGTTTCTGCAGGTCTCAAAGAGTCGTAAGTGTTGGATTCAGTTTCCTCAAAAAAATGAAAAAAGTCCTTAGAAAGTCTTCAATTTGATTCACGAAAATATTTTTTCGATGCTATTATAATAGACAGTAGTAGTATTATGAAATGTTTCTGTATTATTCACACAGAAGGCTGTTCAATAACTATGTGGAGTTTCCCTCTGTCACTACGCTCGCTGCATCGTCTTATAACGGTCAAGTGCTGATTTAGCTATTTAATTAACTTATTCATCTCTCATTGATCCATCCAGCAATTCTCCTCCACTTATCCTCGTAGGAATTATTGATATATACTGCTGAGAAGTACTGGGAAAAATTGTGATCTAATAATAACGAAGTAGGCTTATTAGTTCTTCATCCTAGTTTCATACTTTGTCCAGTTTGACTGTGTAACATCTATGTGGTATTAAAAGGTCTTAAAGGGTCTTTGATTTAACTTGGTGAACGCTGCAGAAACCCCGAGTGGAATGTTGTTTTATGGTTGTATGAGATACTTTAACTCAAGTAAAAGGGTCTGACACCAGGAGGAAGCACAAGTAGAGACAAGACAAGGCCTCGGGTGGTATTTATCTCAATCATCAAGTTTTAGTTCAGACCGGCTGCTCAATCACAGACGGGCCACTCCCACTCTGCAAGCTGAGTCCAGCCCTTATCAGCTGAGTGACTCACGCTGAGCTGTTGTTGGTTTACAAGCTTGTTCCAGTGATATCATACGCGACGCAACACCTTAGTGATACAAGATGCTGTACAGTCAGTCTCAGAGTAAATCCAGGGAGAGGTTACTCCACCACACAGCGAGAAAACAGCCAAACAAATAACAACAAAAGGGATTTATTGCAGTGAAGTAAAGTCAATATGAAAGTACATGAGCCGGTGGGCGTCAGGGGCTTTTACAAAGTTGATAATGGTACAATAACTGAAGGTGTTACTTCACCTCTGCAGCTTTGTGTTAAATCTGGAGGCAAACCGAGAGGAACTAAACAAACGGTGTGTGTACATGTGTGTGTGTGTGTGTGTGTTACTGGCATGCACTAACGTAGGCCGTACGCAAATCGCTTTACATTATTACACCTGTTACAGTACTCAGTCGAGCACAGAATGACAATCGGTTGATTTCAGAAACATTCATCTTCATGCAGGCGCTCGTAAACGTGAGTGCTTTCAAAGGTTAACTCCAGAGAAATCAAAGACAGACGTCTGAGATTCTAAATGCACACAGACGGATGCAGCACTCCTTTCAGCAGTGTCGCATCGCGTCTGTGCAAATGTTCATCAGCAAAGGGAAAATAGTATCGTTTAGACCACGTTACATTCAGTCTAACTTCAAGTCCCCAAACAGGTAATCTAGTGAAGGCACTTAACACGTGATTTACGAGGCAGGCGTCACTTTGTTCCCCCACATCCCCCATCATGGGTTAGTAGCTCTATTCTAACCGGTTGTACTGTCGTCCCCGCACACGTGAGGCGCTGGTGCTAGGCCACCTTGGTGAGCTGAAGGTCTCCAGAGACCTGTAAGGCAGTGAGGGAGGAGAGCGGGAAGATCCGGTGGGTGAATCCGCACAGAGGCTGTCCGTCCACCAAGATGCGAAACTGCTGGTGCTCACAAACGATCTCCATCTAACAGTCAGAGAGGAGGAGGAGTAGAGGAGGAGGAGTCAGGGTTTATATTTAATGCAAAAAACACACATATCAACGGTAGAAGAGCAAAACCTCCTATCTGAAAAATGCACTTTTTTGAGAATAAAAAAAAAAAAAACGTGTTGTTTTCTTGCAGAATGCTATTTGTTAAGGATACCCAATACATAATACAAAAAAAATACAAAACAAATAATAATATACAAAGTGCAGACAGGAGGTTATAGCCACTTTTCCTGGATCATTTTGCAGATAGGAGGTTTTGCACTTTGGTCATCGATATTTTGTTTTCGGCCTAAATCGTGAACGAAGAAGTCACAGATTTGCCTGCAGGGTATGAAAAATTTTATATTCATGTCTTATAAATTGGTCACAACTTAAAGGCCCTGAAAACATATTTTCTCAATCTGTTTCTAAAAAAAGTTGTGGTTATTGTTTTTATTTATTTATTCTCCTGACCTTTAACTGTGCTTGTATCTTATTTAGTCATGAATATGTGACGCTTAAGAGTCAAAACCATGTTTTTAGTGGCTTTCAGGGCAGAATCTAAAAGCGTCTCGTTCAGAGCAGTGAGGTAATGCTGCATTCAGGGTCAGATGAACTAGGACATAATAAATAAGCTTCCTGTTACATTCTCTGCAGCATGACTTCAATTCAATCAATGGCTGATTATTACTTCCTGTGGTTTGGAGCAGATTTGCCTTTAGTGCATTTTAAAGATGGTTTAGTCATTCAGTATCTGCAGAAAGAAGCTTACAGTAACTCCTGGTTCACAAATGTTCCAATCAACAGATAGACGTGCAGTGACGGGTCTTAGTGGGACCCGGGTGCTTCTTCTTTATTCTGTATTGACATTTGCATGTTTGTTAGCATTAGTCCTGCTTGACTTTTCATTCATTTTCCAAAAAAAAGTATTTACTGCATCGCTGACCAGGATCGGAGGGGAAGGGGTGATGGTGATGAAATAATGTTTAAATGTGAACCTTTCTATTTTGAATTTATCTTCCATTAAAACAACTTGCACTGAACCACAGGAAGACCTCCAGGAAAACTATACTTTTTAACTTCTAAGACCATTCAGAGATCAGACAGACGTTTTCCTTTCGGCCACAATGATTGATCATTACTTAAGCTGTGGCCCCTCGACGTCAGAGACTCTAAACGTACCTTGAAGGATTCTCCGGGTGCAAACGGAAAGTAGGAGAGGGTAGTTTCAGGTCTTCCCCACTCCCCGGCCATGCGGGCGTTGCGTTGGATGGCCTTGTCCACGAAGCTCACCTTCAGCTGAAGTCCCACATCTCCGTCCGTGTCCTCGTCCTGAGGCTCGTTGGACAGAATCACCTCCATGCTGCTCGAAGGGGACAGAAGTCGGGACGTGTAGCTTTACTGCTCTACATTTCAGAGGCAGATATTATGTGTATTTTTTTACTCCACTACATTTGTTTGGCAGCTTTAGTGGCTTTACAAATATATATATATATTGTTTTTTTAAAAGTACAGCTAAAACGATTAGTCAGTTTACTATTTTGATCATTGTTTAGCAAAAAATTTATGAGTCAAGCTTCTTAAATGCGAAGATTTGCCAATTTTCCTTTCAATTATTTACTTTTATGTTTAATAGTTTTGAGGTTTGGATAAAAACAAACACTGTGAAGGTGTCACTTTGGGCTCCGGGTAATTATGAAGGCATTTCTAACCGTTTTACAAATTATACAAACCAAACAATAACCGTCAGATTCATTTATGATGAAAACAACTATTAGTTGAGTAATAAAAATAATAGGGATATTCATAGTGATATTTATCAGCAGTCACTTTAATGCATTGAATACTTTTTTATACTTTAAGTACATTTCCTGATTATATTATATATAATTTTACTTAACTAACATGTTCAATGTTTCAATGCAATGTAACAAAGTATTTTTATAGTGTTGTATTAGTATAAAGGATCTGAATACTTCCTCCACCACTACTAATATCATGTAGCTTTTCAGTTTGTCTCCCTTTTATTTTACATTATTTTTATTATTTACTTCTGGCGGACTCAACTGAATTATAAATATGTCGTTTTCTTTGGAGAACAGTGACATCTTCTGGTCTTTATCGAAACTACTGTTGTAATTTGAAGAATTGTTGATTGTGAGTTTAAGCCCATAACTTAATAATAAATGTGTTAAAATGCAGGTTTGTTTATTCCTGCAGGAGAATTTATAAAGCTCCTAATTTTTGCACCCAATTTTCAGTGGTTGAAGGTACATTTACTCGAATGCTGTACTTCAGTACAACTTTGAGGTACTGACAGGGGCCACTCTGCATAATGAGTACTTTTACTTTTGATACTTCAAGAACATTATGTTGCCATTACTTCAGTGCTTTAACTAAACTTTACTTGTATCAGAGTATTTTTATGGGATATTACTACTTTTACTGAATGATTTGAAGTGATTACAGCCATCATATACACGGCTCTGTCTTTGGCCCTGATTACATGGAAGGTTGAAAGATTATAAACAACAATATTCTGTACAAATCTGGCATTTTGCAGGGATTTCTGGCTGCTGGCAGTGCATTATTATTATACTTGTATTATATTATACTATATGTTTTATAGTTATATTATATTATATGTTTGATTTGACCTGATCTGGCTACCAAAATGATAAAGAAACATGCTTTTGTTTGCACATTTTGATAGTGGAGTTGGTATCATAACGACCCAAATCAATGAAAAGCTACAGTATTTAGAAAAAAATGGTCCTTTGAGAACATTTGTCCTTAAAAAACCTCCCTGATGTTTCTTAAAAAAGATCTGCGTCACCGTTTATTTTTGCACAGTATATGTTTTGTTTTTTTTTGCAAGCAGCCTAATTGTCATATTTTATTGGAACTTATCTGATGACTGACTGAGTAAATAACCAATTGATGTTATCAACCAAAGACATTCCAGTGTGACTCAGATTTTCAGATTTCGTGGGATTTTGCAGCTCTACCGCGCACGTTCCCATACCAACCTATAATTAGGAAACGCACTGGCATTACAAAGATATTTTCCCAAAACAGGGACTCGCTGGGTGGTTGTGCACTCAAACACACACAACATCTGTCTGAAATCCTCTTTTAAAACCAGCCAGAGCATTTATTTTCCCCATCATAACTTTAACCAGCTGCCACGTCATGTGTGCAACAGTAGGCGACATATCAATAATTTACAATCCTCTTTTTATTACAAAAGAGAAAAAAAGAAAAGGGTGTGCACTTACTTCTTGGGTTTTTTGTTAATAATTCCCATAACAACCAGCTTCATTGAAGGCCGCAGTCCACCCTTTATGTCTCCGGTATACTCCCCCTGAGAAACAATAGAGATGTTTCACGTATACAGATGAGCGGTCACACAGGATGAGGCCTATTCCGCTAAACACACTACATCATTACTGCACGCTGCTCTTTGACCATGCAGCCTGCTGATGTCGGAATCTGCGGTGAGCTGCAACCTATGGCACCGCCGGGAACAATAGCTTTATTGATCCCCATTCTGAACAACCAGTGACTCAGCTGCACAAACTATATTTCTGTATTTCTCCCAGTAATACACGCCGGAGTGAGACATCACGCATTGCATCGCAATTTCCATCACGATTTCACAGCTACATACATTTTCTTTCTTGTCCTTTTCTTCCATTCCACTCAGGGCGTGTATGCAGTGTGCAGGTCTCGAGCGGTGATGCCAACTGAGAACTGATTGACTCTGCCTCCAGCTGGCTGGCAGACCCCGCCTGTACTACGTTGTCATAGAGACAGGCTCCCAATTTGGTAGTGATAAAGGTGGGAGACAGGGAGAGAGAGAGGGGGGGATATATTACAAGCATGGATATGTTTGTAAAATGCATGCTCGTAGTATATCACAAGCATGAATATGTTTGTAATATGCATGCTCGTAATATATCACAAGCATAAATATGTCAGTGCAATGCAAATAATTTGGATAAAAAGTTAGTTAAAGAAGAGGGTTGTTCGGGGGCACTGATGTGGACCTTCACATTCATCTAAATGTGTTTGTAGAGGACCTGCTTCACATTTCGGTGGTGAAATACACTCCGCGTGCTTCCCTTTAGAGCCGAAACGTCAACCTGATGCTGCCTTCACTGGTCACGGTTCTACTCGTTAAAGTGGTACTTCAACATCTCATCTATGTCTACTGTCTTTTGTCTTAATTATGCATTTAAGTTCCTATTTAATCATAATAATAATACTGATAACAAACCCACAACTACTATTACTACTACTACTACTACTACTACTACTACTACTACTACTACCAATAATGATAACAATGATAATACTAATAATTATTATTATCCAGCATTAGGCTTGGTTATAACTTTACCATTTCAGTTGCTTTTGTGCTTATTGTGCATATTACCAAACATTCAGATTAAAACAATTAATCAAATTATCACAAAATAATTGACAGTAAACCTGAGGCCCTGGAGCATTTACCCGTTTACAAGTCCATAAAACAGCTTTGTCTGCTAACTGGTACCGTCCACAACCAGCCTGAATCATTATATTATATATATATCTATATATATATATAGATTTATATATCCATATATATCCATATATATCTATATCTATATCTATATAGATATAGATATATATCCATATATATCCATATATAACTATATCTATATATTTGAGCTGTATGTAAACTACTGTTGGAGTGGTGGTATTTCCGACAGCCCCTGAAGGCACCAGTAAAAGGAACGCCCACCTCGTGCCAACCTTTGACCAACCAGCGTTGGAGAATCAGCTGATTTCTGTCACATGACCGTCGTTACTTCGCACCTCGCCTCCTAGCATAACAGGTCAAGGGAAAACAGCAGCTAGGAGTGTAAATAGTCCCCAGTTTCGGGGGAAACGTCATAAAGAAATGAGTGAGTAACTTTATTAAATACTTGCTGACTCGTTATTGATTTGTGTGTGTGTGTGCCTGCCAGCTGTTACGGAAGTTAGCTAACTTAATGTTTCAGTTAAAGCCAGTCAGCAATATTTGTTGCTAATGCTAAAGCATGCTAACTGGAGACTTTAAGGTAACTTAGCTGTCAAATCAGAGAAGAGACGATAGACACGTTGACATTTTAAACGCGTATTTAAAGGCTCATTTAGTCCCGCTGACTGAGCGGCTCCCTTTGACCGCCGTTTTGATTTATTTCTCAACTTTAGTGGTTTGTTTAAAAAGACAACTAATGGTAAATTTGGACTTCCTCGATAAGAAATGAGTTGTGTAGCTAACGTTTTCTGTAAAACACCCCACATCTATGATTCAGACGTGGGGTGTCATTTGAAGAAAACATGCAGAGATGAAAGGTTGTTAAGAAGTTCAGTTCACTATTTTTGGAAATCGTTCAAATGTATAAAACAAACAAATAATAGATTATGAAATTGAAAGTCTATGTCATTTTAGGGAGTGATTACATACAATAAATGATGTAAACCATATAGCATGTGTCAGTGCAAAGAAAAAGACTATTATAGAATATTAAATCAAACTCCATGATACATATTGTTCCCTTTTACTGCCATGCACAAATTACTGTGTAGAAACAAATGCAAATCCATTCTTTACACTTAAAAAAAAGAAAGCTGCTTATCCAGAACCAACGAACCCATTGTTTAATAAATTAAAGGCCGTAAAGAAATTCATACAACTCTAATCATGTGTAAAATAAACAACACATTACCACCTGCATGTATCCAAAAGTTGTTTAAAACGAATGTATGATTATTTGCAGATATAATTATATTTTGTTTAAACAATGATCCTATTGTGTGTATTGA
>JACSYO010000506.1:250000-395000 GCA_016806645.1 Ophiodon elongatus | reverse complement strand
GAAGCAGAAATGGACCAAACCAAAACCCCAACATCCTCAGAAGGTGTGAAAGCTGTCTTTCTTTTCTGTGGTGAAATTTCAGTTTGATGACGGATGATAGAAACGTTTCCTGTCTGATCATTTTAGCTGATTATTATCTTGTTGCAAAATAAGAAGACAGTGATGTCTTCGTGGATAAGCTTTCTAAATATACAGTATTTGAAGTTAGTTTTGGAATTTGCTTTTACCAGCTTCTCAAATATTCCTGCTTTTCTCCATTTTATATATCATATTAAACTGAATATCTTTGGGTTTTGGACTGACAACAAGACATTTAAAGACATCACTTTGGTACGACTGCATAAAAGGACCATTGTATGTTTAAAAAAACAGCTGGGGGACGGGGGTGTAATATTCAGAGAAATAATTTGGAATATCTGAGATTAAAGTCGAAAATTCACAGAAAAAAAACTAACAAATTTATGAGTGAAAAAATGAAAATATTCTCTGAGATTATAAAGTCATAAAATTGCGAGTAAGAATATCGCAAAAAAAGTATTTTCTTTTTTGTCAAGGAACCGAATCCCTTCACTTTGTGAGGTTGGTTTAACCTCATCGCCAGAGCTGCACCATTATGAAACATGGCGATATCTTTGTTGATGCACAAACGCTTTCTCCACATCCAGATAATTATTGTGTTTTCGTCTGATCAGAGTAAAGTCTGGATACTCATGATTATATGGTGATTCTGGGCTAAAATCACAAGTATTTCCTTTCATTGCTAAATCTGATTGCAGAGTATAATTTGATTAGGTTTATCCTCAGCTCCCCTCATTTATTTATTTTTCCACCTACAATTACTCCAATACGCCCAACGCAGACTTTGAGAAACTAGTGCGCATAAAATGTAAAATAACTGTTAGTTACAGCCCTAGACCTTTCCACTTTTTCCTACGTAACTTCTTGATTGTGCTTAAATACTACAAGTAGAATCTTGTTGTTTAAAGCTGACATGGTTGTTTTTGTTTATTGACCTTTTTCTTTTCTTATATACTTCTGACTCACACCCGGACCTTGTTCTTCTCTGTTTGTATTTTTCCAGGTTGCCATGTGCTGTTCCAGCACTACCTGTCAGAGTGTCAGCTCTATCTGGAGGCCGTTCCTGCCATGTTCCGCCTGGAGCTCCTGGAGAACATCTTCTCCCTTCTCTTCCTGTCCACCGCTGATTTTTCCCAGCAGATCCAAAAAGAAACCAACTGGAACCAGAACACGGGGAATGTCACTCAGTCAGAACTTTCACCAGGTACGAGAAACGTAGAATCGGGAACCAAAGCAAAGACGGAGGAGACCGAGTACGGCGGGAGAGAGAACCAGAAGCTGCGTTCAAGTTCACCATCAGAAGCCCACCGTAGTCACCTGGAGCTGGGGCACTTTATCCAGGGCTGCAGGGGGTTTCTGTCCGACGTGGCGGCCATGACGGGTTTCCTGAAGCTGCTGAAAGAAGGGTTGGAGGGCATGTGTGTGCTGGGCCAGGAGGGCCAGGAGGCCGGAAGAGCACTTCTTCGAGAGGCCGGGGCGGCGGAGAACCTCGGCTGCTCGGTGGCGGCCGAGACATTCGGGCCTCGTCTGCAGAGGCTGTCCAAACGCACTGCAGAGGCTCAGTGGAGGCTGCAGATCATCACCAGCAATCAGGGCAGTGGAAGCGGTGAGATGGACGAGATATTTCTTCAGCTTTTACGTTCAGCTTTTTTAAAATGTATTCACCTCTCTGCATGCAAGGCATAGCAAAGGAAAATCAACAACAACAACAACTCAAGTTCACAAACACTTGACTGGTGTCTCATCTTAATGTTGTGTGGTCTTTCTTATTTTTGGGTTAACAGCTGGATGAGTTCAGATAGAGCTGTGGCTTTAATTCTCTAAATCTTGATGGTAAATTCACCTGCAGGTTCAGAAAGTCCCCTCCAGATGTCAGCGGTCAGCTCTCCCGTCACTCCTCTGGGACGCAGCAAGAGCTCGAGCCTGAGGAGAAGGAAGAGACCAAGGAGACATACCTCGGTGGAGAAACACAACGGGGAAGTCAGCACGAGTGCATCAGGTAACGCACAAACAACGGCCTCTCCTTTATTTGGTTGATTTGATTTGGTCTCGCATTGAATCAGATCAAATGTTTTGTTTTCCACCATCTTAAATTTTGTTTTACAGAATAGACCGGAGTTCATAAATCCTTTTTATTGTGAAGTGAAAATGGCTTTTTCAAGTCTTTGCTTCATTTAAATGACTTAAATCCAGGCTTTTGTCCTCCAAAGTTCTTTTTTTTTTTAAAGACTTTTATAATTTGTGTGGATTTCTGAAGTGTTTATTTGTCCTTTGTCAGATGGTGGAGGAGGGACGGGTTGTGTGGAACTGGAGGTTTGTCCATGCGGAGGTCCACACAGCTGGCTGGTCCCCGCCATGTTGTCCCCTCCAGAGTCTCTACTCATGTCCTGCATCCACCGAGGAAACTTCATGGAGGCTCATCAGGTCTGTGTGGCAAGACTTGTTGTTGTGTGTTTTTTTTTTTAGCAGTTTAACAGTCAGTGTTCTTCATTTTATACGCAAAGTACAACTTATACTGTTGCTACTACTAATATATAATATTACTGCAACTAATAACACTTCCCGCAGCTCTTATACTTACTACCTAATTAAACTTTAATTTAGCATGGTGTATTTCGTGGCTTCTCTGCAGGTGTCTCTGGTGTTTGATCTGGAGGCGTCCGCCTGTTGTGGTGAGCTGGTGTTCATGGAGCGCTACAAAGAAGTGCTGGTGGAGCTGGAACGGGTGGAGCAGAAGATGGAGAGCCAGTCTAGGTCTTCATCCTCATCCTCCTCAGAGGGTTTGGGCACAGCGGCTGTGTCGGTGGCAGGAAGGAGTCGGCTGGGCAGCAGTGGGCTGTCGACCCTGCAGGCCATCGGAAGTGCCGCTGCTGCAGGTTCGACGTCTTTTTATGTTTCACGGTTTGGTAGATTTTGAAAGTATGGAACCACAAAATCCAGCCCAGTGTTGCCGTCTCTTTTCCAATGAAAGTAGCTAGCAGCAGATCTAGCAGTGACCTTCAGGCCTCCCTCCAAAGCTGCTCACCCAAAAATATCATCGTGAACGTAAACAACCAACAGGCCTGTTGTCAGTAGCTGTCAAGCTAGCAGCTTGAGAAAGACACTAGTGACGATTCGTGCACAGGCAGAATACGCTCAGGCATTAAATTTGGGCCGAATTAAATTCTTTTTCGGGTTTATTGCAGTTCTGTGCAGCCAGAGATACCAAGTTTCTTTCTTTTTGTCTTTTTGTCTTTTTCTTTTGTCAGAGCATTTCATTCATGGATGCTGTCAAGAGATTTTCAGCATATTTAACAAAAAAGGTTTCAAAAATACATTACCGACCCCAACTTTAATTGTTTTTTATAGCACTTTGAGCAAAATGCCTTTGAACAATGTCCAGAGAATAGATGTGAAGCTGCGGTGTGCAGCTGTAGCGTGTAAGTGGGGAGAGTGAGAGCAGGTTGAGCTCCTCCTCATGAATTTAGATTTATTATAAGAAATCTCTGCCTCTTCTTCTTCCTTGTGTTAATGTTGAAGTTCTTCTTCCTTGACTGGAAGTCTCGTAGCTGGAAATATCATATTCTAACTTTGAATACATTTACCTAGAACAAAATACCCCACTAAGCTCCAAAATAAACCTATAAAATGCAAATGTTTGACTTGGTCATGTGTATTTTGTGCTTCACATGTTTACATTTTCAATAGTTTTATTGCCACATCTATCTATCTATCTATCTATCTATCTATCTATCTATCATTCATAGTAGATAACTCAGGATCTGACTTGTTTATGTGTTTTTTTTCCCCGCAGGTGTGGCTTTCTACTCCATCTCAGACATAGCGGACCGTCTCCTCAGCACCCCCGCTCACCCGATGCCCTCACTGGAGGACGGCTACTGGCTGAGCCGCTGCACTTCGGACCCCTCTGGCCTCCTCCACACACTGCTGGAGGAGCTCAGCCCGGCAGCCATGGCCGCCTTCGACCTGGCCTGCTGCCACTGTCAGCTCTGGAAGACGTCCCGACAGCTGCTGGACACCGCGGAGCGCCGACTGGGCAGCAGCCTGGAGGCTCGGGGTAAGCGGTGTCTGAGCGTATTCGGGTCTTTGTTGGAAGAATTTTTAGCGATCGTGATGATTTATGGAGATGGTGCAGGTTGCGGAGCAGATTTACTTGAACATGGAAACTGGAACAAGACCAACTACAGTGTCATGTGTTTATTAGCAGCTTTGCACATGTAGTCATTTTAATCCCTGTCTGCCTCCCCAGGAGTGAGAGTTGACCCTAAGGTTCCCCATTCTGAGGGGATCTGTGGATTTCCTATGGTATTACAGCACATGAACAAGATCCTGAATCATTCTGCCACGAATAAGAGCTCCGTCAAAACAGGTGGATACAATTTGGATATTTACATGCCATTTAGCTGCTTTTAATGGAAATAGACAATCTTACAATGACCTGCAGAATGAAGGAAATGTACAGAATAGTTTATTTACGGATCCTCTCTTGTTCATAGAAGCTGCTGGGGAAGACCAAGTGTTCACCAGCCCGTTTGGTTGCTGCATCCAGGAAGTGCTCCTGTGTTGCTACCCAGCGCTGAGTGAAGAGTCCATCGCTGCTCGGCTCGGTCTAGCTCAACGTTTGGAGACCACCCTGCACATCCTGAGCACCGCTACCGACGGCACAGGTCGGCTCCGTAACCCAAGGACGTTCAGATGCAATAAAGTTTAACATTTACTCTGTTTTGGGACGTCGAATGTTGAACTGTACATGTCAGATATTTGCGCCGTCGTACCATGTTTGCGTTCTGTGTGTGGAAAGTCTGTATGATTTGACCTCTGGTTTGAACAGAGGGCAGCGTGGGCAGCGCTCTGCTGGTGCAGTTGGTCGAGCAGGCCGGTCTGAAGCAGTCGGAGCTGGACGCCCACCCCGTGCGCTCCAGCATGAAGCAGCTGCTCCGCTCGCTGGATCAGCTTTGCCCCTTCGAGCCGGACGGGGATCTCGCCAGACCAGATTACGTGCGCAGTTTCCTCGACTACGTCAACACGCTGGCATCTGTGTTGGTGCGCAGCCTTGGTTCAGAAGGTACAATGATTTGTCATTGAGGAGTTGAAAAGAGAAGGACATTTATTTACGATTCTTCTGCCTTTTTATAAATTTGGCAAAAACAACCTCTAACAACAGCTCTTTAAACATTTAAGTAGTTTAAGAGCATGACCTCACTATCTCAGTGTCACAACACTCTCATTATCCCAGTTGGTACTGGGAATCAAATCAGCAGGCGCTTAGTAACGCGCTCACTTTTTATACCAAACTGCAGCAATTCTAAGCTAAATACTGACTTTACCCATTATCAGGTCAGCAGTGACTTTTCTTTCTTGTTACACCTGGTTTGATTCTGGTTTGCCTCTCTTTGCCTCTCTTACGGTTTCTCTCAGATCAGAGCAGCGAAGTGAAGCTCGGGAATCCACTGCTGGTGTTGCTTCAAACCCCGTTTCAGCTCCTCTCCCACCTGCTGTTTGACAGACAGGTGTCTCCTGACAGGTACGCACAGTCAACGTGAATGAGCATACGTACACGTGCCTGCAGTTTGCATGCTGGTGTCATTACTCACCTTGTTACACAAGTTATACAAGTTTACCTGAACTGCAGCTGAGATACTCTTTATCAGAAATGCTGATTTGGTTTGTCAGGTCACGCATGTGCTAGTTGACAATAACAGTAATCATCATCTAACTTGGCCAGTCTATGACATTTTACTCTGCAAATAGCTTAATGCCAACAACATCTATTTTGATGTTTTTAACATCTGTATTGATTCTTTTTACTCTTTTGTATTTTTATTATATTTCAAAAGCAATTTGTGAATGGTGTTGTATTAAAAGTGCTTTACTAAATAAACGTATTATTATTGTTATAAGAATGATAGCCGAAGGTGTGACGCAATAGAGGCTTTGTTATGTTTTAGGGCAGGGAAATTAGGAAAAAATATTTAATAGTACTGTTGTATCGCTGCTAAACCATCCATTAATGCTAGTGTGAAAAAGGAGTGGTGTGAATGCAACGGCTTAGTTAACGGTTTCCTGCCCTGTGTTATCCCCAGGGTGCTGTCCTTGCTGCAGCAGGACAGTCTGCGGCTGAGCGTCCAGCAGGTGATCGTCCAGCGATGCTGTGAGTCTCTGCCCCTGTGGATCTCCTGTCCAGCTGACGACCGCGACTCCAATCAGGCCAAGAAAGATGACGGGGCGTTCGGTGTGGCCAGTTTGTCCGTCCTGCTCCAACAGCACGCTCAGGAGCACGTGTCGACTCTGGGAATCACGGAGCCTCAGTCTGAGCCGAGCTCGGAGTCTGAGGACTCGGGGGAGGACAACTCCCATCCAGCCACCAACCTCTCCACCTCGCCACCGTCTCATTCATCCTCCTCCTCCTCCTCCGCCTCTTCCTCAAGCTCATTCCTCCTCACACCATCAGCCCTGTCTTTCCTCAAGTCTCGCTCCCCTTTACTGGCCACACTGGCATGTCTGAGTGCCTGCAAAGGAGAAATTGCCCGGACACAATCCTCCGGATGGTCCGGCTATTTCCGCAGCAGCCGTAAAGAGGTTCCCCTAGATGGAGAGCAGATTGCTCGTGAAGCAGATAACCTCCTGAAGGAGTTCCCTATTCTCCGGGCCTACCTTCACACCATGGCCGAGCCGTTGCTGGGCGCTCAGTTAAGCGAGGGCGAGGAGGGTTCTGCCGGACTAGGGGCGGTTGTTTGTGGGAAACCTGTCGTCAGCCTCCTGCTGTCTGGGCCTCGAGATGAAGTTGCCCAGGCCGTGGCTGCCGAGGCCTTCCAGAAGGCTCTGACCTCCAGAGACCTCAGCCGAGCCCTCAGTCTGTTGGAGCTGTACGGGCAAGGCTGCAGCCAGGAGGGGGCGCTAAGAGACCGCCTACTAGCCTGTGCTGCCTTAGAAGGTGAGAAATGATGAGAAATGATGGATTTTGACAGAAGGCAGCATTTTGAAGTTCATCAAATGCTTTGGTGACACTTGATGTGCTTTTTAATATGAGCTTCAACCTAAAAATACTGAGTTTTTTTTGCCTGGAACAAACACGTTATTGTGACCTAGCTACTTACAAGTATATGTAGTTGTTTTACTTTGACCAACAGTAAGTTTTAAATTGACAACAATTTGTTATAAACAATTAACGTAATTTATTAAGCAAAAATGACAAACATTCACTGGTTCCATATGTGTAGATTTACTTCTTTGTTTGACATCACTGTAAATAAATGTGCCATAACTTGATATTGGGTTCAGAACCAAACCAACAAATTGAAGACGTTACCTCATATGCATTTTATAGACGGAAAAATCACTCAATTATAAGAAAATATGTGTAATCGATATTGAGAATAACAATTAATTGGTTTATTTAAATAAAAATAAAAACTTTTGACAGTATTATCTTTTGAGATAAAATTTTCTTTTTCAATAGACACAAAAAAAATCTTTGACAGAATGGCATTACAATTATGCAACATGAAAAATAATTACATTATAAAACAAAATATTTTGCTACAAAAAGGAAAAAAGGAGAGAGGCATTGAATGCAGGAAAGTGAGGAAGCTTCACCAGTCCGAGCCCTTTCCCGTGTTCCTCATGCTATAAACACGCCTTTATTTGTTTTGAGCAGATTACAATTTTAAAAAGTTTTCTGCACATTAACAGCTCCTTTTCTCCTCATCTGTTCTGTTATCACTGATCATTTCAGAAGCTTTCTTCCAATTTTGTGTATTCAATAAAACATGTTACTTATCCATTATTATAAATGTGACTGAAGTGTTTGTTGTTTATCTGTTTTTCAGATGGAGACGAAGGTATCGGTCAGCTGTTCCGCGTTCAGGATGCTAACCTTCGAGCGCGCGTTGCCCTGCAGGCTCTGGAGCGCTGGCCTCTGGCCGCCTGCCTGGAGCTGCTCGAGTTCTGCCTCAACGACCTGAGCACAGACACCTCGCTGAGGACAGACTTGGAGCTCAAGAAGAAAGAACTGGACATCTACCACCAGGTAGTTTATATTCATATGACTTATTTTTAATCCCCAGAGAAATCGATACAGCAAAGTGGTCATGCAAGCATTCAAAGCAGGTAGATAAATGTATAAGCTGTCAAAACAACAGAAAGGAGAGTAATTGTTTACGTCAAAACTGATAAATATACACCTGTCCTTGTAATCAGGCGGACTTTAGTTCTCACTTTGCACCTCCTTTTTAGTTTGGCATTCACTACATATTTTTTTTGCCATGTCATCAGTAGACTGCCATGTGATATGTTTTGACTTCACGTTGTGGCTCATCAATTGTTTTATTATTCTCTTGTCGCAGATGCTGAATTTACAGCCTCCGTTTCCTTGGGCCACTTGGCAGGAGCTGAGGACGGAGTCCAAGACAAACTCTGAGTCCATGTTGTCTTTGATGGTGGAGGCAAAGGTAAGTACAACACACCTGCAGCAGTTTATTTAGTAATTAGTCACTCATCACTTTTAGGATGTCAAACAATAACTTAACGCCTTAATCTCTAAAACACATATTTATTGAGACATGTAATAAAATGTAATTTAATTAATACGTTTTTTCTTCTTTTCTTTTTACAGGAGTTTGCTCTTTGTGCGCAGTGGGTTGAACTCTATCCTGTATCCAAGCAGCTGAGGCTGCAGCTTCAGACTGAGCAATTACTTCATCTGCTGGAAAGGGGACAGACCGATGATGCTTTCCAGGTCAAGTCCACTGAACGACCCGTTAACTTTAGACTGAAATCCATTTTAGGCTTTAAAATAACATTGGTAAATGTGTCAGGGATCACTAGTTTGATCCTGACTTCAGGCAGATGCTTACAATATACTCTCACCTGTATGTCGAGGAGAGAAAGCCTTATAAGTGTTTGAGGCCTTTTAAGCTTGAAGAACTTATCTAGTTACTCCTCTGACAGTTTCTCTCTCTCTTTTTGTTAATGTGCTTCGTATCTTACTTATGTTCTTCAGTTACTGGAGGACCTCTCAGACTTTGTGGTCGGCCTAGACGTTTGTGAGCGCGCTCTGGACCGCCGCCCCGGATTGGCTGCCTGTCACTTCCTGGCTGACTACCTCACTCTGCATTTCCAGAGGCAGGTGTCTCCAGCACGTCGACGTCACATCCACGCCCTCCACCTGGGCTCCAAGGTTCGCCACTGGTGCACCAATCTCATTTTTAATAGTATTTAGTGTCGATATCTGCAGCAGCGATGTGCTGGAACATAAATGTAAACAAGACGTCTTATAAACAGCTGGTGGACTTCAGATGGATCATATTTCTTAAATAATTATCCATAAACAATTAATACTCGTTTTTAATCTATCTGTCTTAAATTTTGTGGGAATCTTTTTTTTTTTTTTTTTTTTTTTTTTTTTACGTATTATTATATCCTCACAAGTACATTTAAAGGACAGAACATTAAGTTCATGCTGACGGTCGCAGAAAGCCATTTTCCTTTTGAGGGGTCCAAAAAAAATCCTCGATTATGCAATTAACACTTTTATTTTTTATTTTTATTTCAACATATGTGACTGTTGCCCATCACATGCACTTACCACTGATTTTATGTAGCTTATTGGATCTTTTAACTTTATTCAATCATACTCTTGATCTCGTTTTCTCACTTGGCTTGACCTTAAACAATCTTGAGACAACGGATGTGTGTGTGTGTGTGTGTGTGTGTGTGTGTGTGTGTGTGTGTGTGTGTGTGTGTGTGTGTGTGTGTGTGTGTGTGTGTGTGTGTGTGTGTGTGTGTGTGTGTGTGTGTGTGTGTGTGTGTGTGTGTTTGACCACAAGGCAATTCTGTGTTTCTCCGCTAATTCCTTCTACCTCAAAGCCATCCTCTCTCTGCTGCCAAAATTTCTGCCAATTTTAAAGTCCTGTATTCTTAATTCTTCCAGTATTTAGCAAATGACGAGATGCGTCCTCGTCAAACATGTTGCTTTCATACCGTTAGACCGTGTTTGCCAACAACTCCGGAATTGCGTCATATCTTCAGGTTGTTCTAACATCAGCGGATGTGTTTAATCCTCCAGGTGTTGCTGACTCTGCCCCCGGTGGCCAGGCAGGAGTATTTCCCCCTGCTGTCGGAGCCCCTGCTGATGCTCGAGCAGCTGTTGATGAACCTGAAGGTGGACTGGGCAGACGTGGCGGTGAGAACCCTGCGGAGCCTCCTGGTTGGTCAGGAGGCCGGCTTCGGTGCCGAGGACATCGATAAGCTTCTGGCGAACTACGCCTGCAAGGCCCTCGACTTCCCCTGCGCCCTGAGAGAGAGGTCTCGATCTGGTCAGTGCTGAGTGAGCTTTGTGTGGTGACATGTCACCGACGCATGCCGATAGGAAGCAATGTGTCACGTGTGTAACATATAAATAAATACCTGACAAACTCCTACAAATGAACACACTGACCTGTGTTGCCCTCAGGTGCTATTTTGTTTCCGAATGAGCTAATTGTTAATACTTTGTTCTTGGCTTGGAATCAAAGTTCAAAAAACAAAATGTGCTTGTGCTCCAAAAGACATTGTTGTCGTGACATTTTGAAACTCATGTTTTAGCACACCCAGTTACTGCAGCAACTCGTGCCAAAATATTTGACTGTTTTGTTTTTCAGACTCCATAATCAGCCTCCAGGATGCGCTGATGCAATGCCCCGCTCTAGAGAGCTGCGCCCTGTCTTTCAGTCGACTCGAATCTCCAGCAACCTCGGCAGGTGAGGCATTTGCACTTGTTCACCAGTAATGACATGATGCACATATTGATCCGCCGTAGAGCATTCCCTCCGAGATTAGTCACTGTTGGAGATTATATCCTCTTTCCCCAGGAAACATAAATATTTGTTTTAAGAAATGCAAATTGAGTCATTTGTTTGATGGCGTTTCTTTGTGTATTTTGTGTCAAGTGTTCAACTATTGATTGAAGCTTGTGGTTTTGAAACTTGTGAATTTTCGAAACGATTCCTTTCTTGTGTTCAATTTCAGGCAGCACCCCGACACACACCTCCTCCTCAAACAGCACGGACCGGGAGAATGATCGAAGCTCCGCGGGGATAAAACGCCGCTCGTCTGCCAAGTTCCAGCCTCCCGACCAAACCCCGGGCCGCAAAGACTGGGTCCCCGACACCAAGCAGGACATATGCATGGTCTGCCAGCGTGAGAGGTTCACCATGGTGAGTGGGCAAGAAAAACCGGGTGACGCTCTTCATGTTGTCACGAATCAAACAGAAATACTTGCGGACGCGTAAAATATATTTAAATGTCCCAAACAAATTTCCCAGTTTGGACAAATAAAGAAATTCCTACCTCGCCTCACATTCAAATTTACGTCACCTCTGTACTTTTTTTTATGTTTCACAACCAAATGAGCGGTCTCTTGCTTTTCTCAGTTCAACAGACGGCATCACTGTCGGAGATGTGGCCGTCTGGTTTGTCACTCGTGTTCAGAGCACAAGATGTCTGTCGAGGGCGGCCCAGGAGACGAAGGCGTCAGAGTCTGTGACCAGTGTTACGCCTACTTTCACCCAGAGTAAGACGCTCTAGATTTAAGAGCTGCAAACCTGAACATCCGAGTGGCGATAGATAGATAGATAGATAGATAGATAGATAGATAGATAGATAGATAGATAGATAGATAGATAGATAGATAGATAGATAGATAGATAGATGAATGAATGTTTAATTAATCCCGCAAGGAACATTTCTTTTGGTACAGCAGCATTTTTACACAAGAAAAGAACAATTTTTTACACAAGAAAAGAACAATATATACAAAAATAGAAGAAGAAAATAAGAAAAATGCACAATATATACAACAAATATAATAATAATAATATTAAATTAAATTAACTTAACTAACAAAACGAAAGAACATACAAATTAGAAGGTTTTACAACACAGCGTTTGAGAGGTCTATTACTGTATATGGGCACTTACTTAGAATAGATTTAACTATATTGGAAACTGGTACTGACCTGAAAAACAATAAAATTATATGTATGTATATTTATATAAAATCAGACGTGTTACTGTGTTTTTTAAATTTCTTTGTGTTTTTTTTCCCCCGTGTTCAGTTCTGACGATGAGCTGGAACCTGCTGAAGGTAAATTAAATAAAATCAGAAATTGCATGTGAACTATTTACTCTTTTTTTTTTTTGTATCAGATTGAGAACAAAGTGTGTCAAGAAAAAAAAAAAAAAAAAAAAAATGTATGTTTTGAAGACGCACACCTGCCACTTGGAATATCCAAAATGCAGCCGTTCTCAGATCGGTGATCGAGAGGCCATGGTGATGCTCTTTCACCCAGTCTCGCTCTGCTCTTCTGTCTTTGTGCAGTGGCTGGAAGCCCCGTGGTCACAGAGGAAGCGCTCGATGGGATGCTGCATCTTCCTGAAGTGGTCCAGCGACAGATGCAGCTCAGCACAAACCCGGCAGAGAACCAGCTGCTGCGGAGCGAGTTCTACTACGAGCAGGTCAGCCATTTTCAACTCGTTGCAGGCGGCTTGCATTAAGTGCACCAAACACTGTAACAGTGTTATATTCCTTGAATGCTACTCTACTTAACATTATGGAGTATTTTACGTAGAATTTCTGATTTGAGTGCAGTGTAACGAGCCTAAAGTTGAGTTTATTTCGAACATTTTACATAGTTGACAGACCACTACACTGATATTCAGTTGTCTTATAGTAGAATCAACCCACTAAGACTAATTATTGTCTTTTCCTAAAACTCCAAGGCTCCCAGTGCGTACCTCTGCGTGGCGATCTTGACTCTGCACAATGACCAGACGGCGTGTGGTCATCAGCTCATCAGCCACTGCCGATCTCTGTCTAGTAAGCTGACTAATCCAGAGGTGGACGCCTGCCTCCTCACCGACATCATGCGGCAGCTGCTCTTCAGCGCGAAGATGATGTTTGTTAAGGTTGGCCGCAGCCAGGATCTCGCCTTATGTGACAGGTAAGATGCGACCCTCGGTCACTAGGAAGTAAACATGTCTTTCTGTTGTTAAGGACACTGTGCCATCATTTGTAATGGAGGGAAAAGTGAGCGTGAGACAGATTCACTTGGCTATCTCTGGCTGTGGAGGATGGGTGAGGTTTCAAAACCTGGCAGTTAACCTTTTTCCACAGAGGACATTTTGACATGTGACAACAGGAAAAGCACGCTTGTTTAGTCCTTTATTTGAACAGGGACAACAAACCTGATGTAAAACAGGGAGAGATGTAATGTACTGAGTCTCAGTCTATTTCTATTTACTGAAGGCAGGTAGGTAGAATAATACAATACGAAGATTAGACATAAAATAACCACAAAATCAGAAATATAGCCCCTTGAATCCAGAGGCTAATCCGTCGTCAGACCGATGGGTTCAGAGATTGACGAAGTTGTTATAGCTAACATTTCAGCAAACGTCTTTGTTCTTAAATATCCAGCAGACACAGAGCAGCATTACCATCACATAGGAAGTTTTGGCTGAAATAAGGTTTATAAAGCTCAGTAGCGCTGCAGAGCCGGATGATCATTCTCTATGGGTTCATCACTACGAGGGAGTCCTTCTCACAAGGGCACGTTGTCAAAACTTATTCATTAATGCAGCTTTATTCGTTGTGTCTTAACTCACCAGATACATCAGGTTTACCAAATTAGGACAGTTGAGGTCATGACCAAAGGGATTATGCTGACATGACTTCCAACAGATCTAAACATAATGATACTGATGGCATTATTACGGTGGTCTCATGCACTGCAGCAGCAGCTTCCTCTCATCCGTCTCACACACTATTACTTCTTACCTCTTTTATTTTCTCCTCTCTTTCCACAGTTACATCAGCAAAGTAGACGTGCTCAAAACTCTAGTGAAGGCCAATTACAAATACATCCCTTCTCTGGATGACATCCTGGAGACTTCTGCTGTCACGCGTCTCCGTAACCAGCTGTTGGAAGCAGAGCACTACCAGCTAGCAGTGGAGGTGAGGCAGTTGGGGGTTCATTTGTTTTTATTTATTTTATTTATTTATTTCACAGTTATTGTCACGCTTCAATCATACGCCCAACTCTCTCCAGGGCTCTGTTTCATAAGTTGGCCTGTTGTAAGATTTATTGTTTGCTAATGAAACTTTTAATTTGTATAACGCCGTTGTTCCTTTTTTTTTTTTGTTCACCACACTTTTGTAATAAACATCTAATTGTATTAGCAAATAGAGCAGTGTCACCTCGAGGCTATTCAAAGAGCAATATTTGAGTTCGGGAGTTCATCAGAAGTGTCAACATGAAACACTTCTGTAGGATCAAGTATGTGGAAATGTTTTACTGCTATTCAACAGAGTCCATAAATCAGTGTTTGGACCATCATTTATTATCTTTTCAAGGTGGTAAAGTTTCAAACAGCATTCAGACCATCATGATGCAGACAAATCTGTAACCTTTAACGTTCAGATAGTTAAGCAGCTTATTAACCAGCCATTAACCATGGTTAATAAGCATGAACCATCCCAACCAATTCAGTGATTCAATGAGATAAATGCAGACTCCCAGACAATTAAACCCCACAGCTGTTCTTATTGAGACTCGTTGGTTGTTTGGCTCTTTATTGTCAGGTGTCTACCAAGAGTGGCCTGGACCCTGGCGGCGTGTGGCAGGCCTGGGGGATGGCGTCTCTCAAGGCCGGGAACCTTTCTGGAGCGAGGGAGAAGTTTGCCCGCTTCCTGAAGGCTCCGGTGGATCGCAACCAGCTCAACCAGGGTCCCTTACTGCTGCAGGAGGTTGTCCAGCACCTGGAGAACACGGTGCAACCCGGTCTGGCCACGGTAGGAAAATGGTGGCAGTCTCTGTCTTTTATCTCTGCTGCCTGCAGGGACATGCTCCTATCAGAGGCCTCGATTGTAGCACATAGATGTCTGCTGGGCTGTATCATGCGTGAGTGCTACTCTGTAAACGAGTTAGACATTTCCTAACGTGCCTCTGTTTGGCACCATACACGCACACCGTCATTCTCAAATACTAATGTTTAACCAAATTCATATCAATTGATATTTGTTTTGCAACAGAAACTTGCCAAATACTTACTTCTTCTGAACGACTTCCTTTTTTTTTTATTAGTGGTGCAAGAGTGGAGTAGTAGTTGGGGATTTTTACAATGACTCCAGCTGCAAATGTAAAAGCCGTAGCTCATACTAAAACAAGAAGTGTTTCTGTTTCCTCTTACCCTTTGAATCAACTTAGAATCAATTTATGATGCATCATATTTTGTAATAACGCAGTAGAGGTGAGGTAGAGTCACTCCTCTGTGCGCAAACTCTGGAGTCATACAAAGTGCAAAGACAGGATTACATGGGAGTTTGAAGTGAGAGAGTAACACCAATTTAATCAACATGAACCACAACAATAAGCTTCATCTTATATATTAATAAACTACAATGAATTACATGTGGGGGGGGTGAAAAAAAAGTTTATGCTTACTTATTTGCACATATATACCCTTGACCTTTTGTGCTGTCTGTGTGTCTGTGTGTCTGCGTCAGCCTGTTGGGGAGGACATCTTGGCGTCCCTGCGGGAGCTGGAGGCCGCCCTGTGCGAAGCCGGTCCTGTGGATCGACCAGAGGCTCAGGCGCAGAGAAGCCACCTCCACCAGGAGTGTCTCTTCTACCTGAACACATACGGCACTCACATGGCTCTCGTCAGCTTCTACATGCGTCACGACTGTGTGACGGAGGCTCTGATGTACCTGCTCAACAAGGTGAGGACGTAGTTGTTGTTGTTTAAGAGCATTCAGACATGCTTTGAGGTTTTAAGTAAACATCTGATGTGTTTAATTGAATTGTATTGAGTGAAGTTACATGTGCATAACCAACAATATCAATAGAGGCTAACGAGGCTTTTTCAGCCGCAGACAAAGCGGGTGTCCTGCTGCGACCAGATCTAGATTAGCCGAGAAATATGATACAGGACGGAGACTGTCGCCATGGGTTTGTCAGAAAACAGAAGTCGTACAACATCTTTTTCATCAACAGCTTGAGTAAAGGGTCGGGTCGGGTCGGGTCGGCCCAAAGTCGGGGCTGATTGCAGGGCTAGCTTTAGTTCAGTGAAAGCTTGTTCTGCGTCAGGAGTCCTGGTCAGTTTGCCATCTGATGAGAGGCCTTTATCTTTGGTTAGCGCGCCAAGGGGAGTCTCCAGAGGAGTCTCCAGAGGAGTCTCCAGAGGAGCATACTGTCCCAGAAATGTTGCCTGTTGCTGAACAAACTGTACCTTGGGGAGGCTAGCTTCATGTCCTTCAGCAGCAAGGTGTTTCAAAAGGGTCACCGTGTCCGCCTCACACTGTTCCTGTGTGGGGGAGGCAATCAACATATTGCAACAATGCAGTACTTTGAGTCAACACAAGAGGTGCTCGGCTGTCTCTAAGTGCCTCGTTGTAGAGGGAAGGTGACTCACAGTAGCCCTGACGGAGGCGAGTGAATGTATATGGTCTACTGTTGAAATTAAAGGCAAACCAAAATTGACCGTCTGGCTGCACAGGAACACTGAACAAATGCATTTGAGAGGTCAATGACAGAAAACCATGTGGCATCTGATGATACTTGAGATGAAATAATATATGGATTTGGAACTTCTGCATGAACTGCGTGTAAGTCTTGGACAAACCTCCACTCTGTTGGTGCTCCTTGATCTCGGAAGATTATGAAATACAAATAAGACTATAAAATTGCCATTACAGTAGTTTGTCTGAAGTCACAAGATCTGACCCAACTTCTGATATGATTGACACTTTGCTTTCAGACCTCAAATCTGGCAGGAAGTCAGGTTACCTAAACTCTCTCTAGTCAACATGATGCAGTAAAATTACACTTTACTACCCTGTTTGCACCAAAGTACAGTTTAACAAGTCGCAGTGTATCGCTACAGTACAGAAATTAAGCATGCGGACCACAGAGTATGAATGCATCTTCTTCTAAGAAGACAATTTTACATATGTTTGACATGTATTTCGGCTTTCTCGTGGCTCAGGAGTGCCCGGACGAGGTCTTTCTAGAGGGTGTGTTGCAGCCCAGTCTGGAGCGGGGTCGTCTGGGCATGCTGCAGGGCATACTGGAAAAACTTGACCCTGGCCTGGAAACATGCAGCCGCTACCTCATCGCCTCCTGCCAGTTCCTGCAGCGGCGGGGATACTTCAACACTCTCTACCAGCTGCAGCAGTTCATGATGGTTAGACTCCTTTTTAATGCTTTTTTAAAAAAAAAATCTCATGAGTTGTTATAATCTTTTTAGATTTTAGAAAAGAAAGAGAGCGTTCATTTTCCTGGCTTGACCGGGAATCAAAGGTCCATGTTCTGTGTCTTTAACACCAACTGACAAAAAAAATAAGTATTTTTTTCATTCAGGCCTTTGGTTTACAATATGAATGTCCCAAAAGGGACAGTTGGCCATACACAGTAATTACTGATTCATAATTTAAACCAGCGGGGTTTTTTTTTTTTTTTTATTCCTTCATACGAAGCAATGTCTGAGGCCTGAAGAGGTCAAACTCTACAATATCTTGCAGTGAAAAAGCAAAGATGAGAGAAAAGTTTGATAAATATCCAATTTTGTGAGGTTTTATTTTAAATTTTCTACCACAATAATCATGTCGCAACCCATTAGATTAATCTTGTGACCTCAATAGTCAATCTAATAACGGCAAAAATGCCCAAAAATATTTTACATTTGTTTTTAAATTTATAATTTTACATCGGAGAATGATGTTGTGATGGTGATATATTGATAAATAAATAAATAATACTTATTGTAATATGTAAAATGCTGTTTACCTGGACAGGATCAGGTGCGGGCGGCCATGACCTGTATCCGCTTCTACACTCATGGAGCCAGCTCGTACCTACAACTGGGAGAACAGCAGGTATAAATCTATTTTTTATGTCTGTGGTTGTTTTTTTTAATTTTTTTATTCCTTGTTGATATGAGAAAGTTGATCTTGACCTTTTTTTAACTTGACCTTGGACAGCGCTGGTTGGTCAGAGCCAAAGAGCACCTGAGGACGTACCTGCAGGAGCAGCAGGGTCGGGGAGCTGGAAGGAAAAGATCTCAGGTCAACTCATTCAGGAAGATGATGTCGTCCAGTGACGTGTCCAGGTTATTCATTACATCTATATTTCAATTTACCTGATGGAAATAAATCAACACGTTTGCCTTTTTTTTAATTGTTTTAATTGTATATTCGATTATATAGTAATATTATTATTATTATTATTATTCATATTTATTTATTCACTTTTTATTCACCCATGTTTTGCTACCTGTCAAATAGACTTCTTTATTTTAAGTATGGATCTCTCCTGCCTTATTTTGTTAGGCATATGAACACAATTGAGCTTCAGCTGGAGGTGACCCGTTTCCTCCAACGCTGTGAGTCCGCGGCCTCCTCCAAGGCGCCAAAGACCAGTACGCCTTCCCCCAATTCCCCCGGACCCGGCTCACCACCTACACTGTTTGGAGGAAGCCCCATGAAAGTTGAGGTTGCCTGCAAGGTGAGGTTCCAGTTGTGATTGTCCCAGTGCTTAACTTCAAAATCTATGATCCACTTTTAGAAAAATGAAGTTTGTTAAAATGGCACGCTACCTTACTGCTGACATTATTCATGCGTTAAATCCCTGGATCAGAAAACTGGGAGTTATGTGAAAAGTAAAAACATATATATCAAGGCACTATTAAATATTTGTTTAAAGGGTATCAACTCACAGTTTTGGATGATATTCTAATATCCAAAGTCTTTGAATGCACTTAAAATGAATAAAATGTATGTATTATACACCTCAGTTGTATCTATTTTGAGGCCTTAAAGTGAGATATTTTTACTGGAATGGTTTATTAAAACCTAAACATGTTTGAATATGTTTAAGAACGCATGCCTGATTTTGTTTTCTGTGTTTCATGTATATTATAGATATAAGAACATCCTGTCAAGCATTTATCATAAAATCGGTAATATGTCTTTAATTTGTGTCATTGCAGGTGATGCTTGGAGGAAAAAACATAGAAGAAGGTTTTGGCATTGCATATAGAGTCATACAGGTATTGTGTGTGTGTGTGTGTGTGTGTGTGTGTGTGTGTGTGTGTGTGTGTGTGTGCGTGTGTGTGTGTGTCAAAGCATACCTCTGCCAACATGTCCTGTTTGTCCCCATATGTCCTCTACACTTCTGTTGACCTGGTGATAAATGTTCCCCCACAATTGTTTGCGAAAATCATTCGGAACGTTTGGCCAACAGAAACGTAGCCCTTTGCCCTTCGGTAATGGCAGATTAAATTGATTACATTTAGTAATCTTGGTTTAGAACAATAAGACTCAGCTTTCAGTGATTGATGAACTCAAAAACAAACAAAAGACAAATAAAAAATCGTTTTTTTTACTGGGAAGTGGTTTTCTGTTGCTTGAAGCGTGTTCATCCTCTCTCTCTCGCCCGCTCCGTGCCTCAGGACTTCCAGCTGGAGGCCCAGGCGGTCTACGAGCGGGCCGGCCAAAGGCTCGTCCGCCAGAGGCAGTACGGAGCCGTGCGACAGCTGCTCAAATGCGTCGGGGAATCGGGCACCGCCACCAAGAACGACTGCGACGCGCTCATCCTCAGCTGTGTTTCCATTGCAGATAAGGGACCAGCTGATGTGAGTACAGACAAGAAAGAGACTCTGAGTGTACTTAGATAAGTAACCGTGACTGTGACGTGGCTCCATGATGTCTGCTTTGTGGGTTCATTTCCTGAACGCTAAGTGCTTGCAGGCGATTTCCAGCACATGAGGTCATGAAGACTTTTTGCTATCATTTGTCTGATTTAGGCCAAGGAGCTGGAAAGTCTTATTCTGGAGACCAAGAGCACAGAGAGCAAGGTACAGTATGACATGTTATTCTCTGCTTAACGATATCATAGTTTTTCTTGCCCGAGGCTGTTTTCTTTTAAATAGATAAAGTCAGAATGACCTCGTTCTCGAGTCACTTTGGTGTTCTTGTTGTGAAAGTCATGCTGAACTCTTTCCTCCTTATTTTGCATAATCAAATTAGCGCCGCCGCCCGAGAAGGTCAAACCAGCAAAAAAAAAAAAAGATTATCTTCACTTCTGAAATTAGTGTTCATAGATGTTTAAATAGTTGAATAACAGAAAAATACTTGCTGGTCTAACTCTCGTCACATGTGTCTGCAGATCAAAGCCTACCTGCTGTGCGGTAAACTGAGGCCAGCGTACCTGCTGGCGGTGAAGCTGGAGCCGAGCCGAGCGGGCCCGTTGGTCCAGGACGTCCTGAAGGCCGCCGAGGGAGCGCAGGACTCCGTGATGCAAAACATCTGCGGCCAGTGGCTGTCTGAACACCACAGCAAGTCATCCCAGCAGCGCCAGGCCCGACCCAATGCCAGGTAACGGCATAACGAGGGATTACACGAACAGCACTTGAAAAACATAATGAGCCCCAAATAAGAGGATCCAGGGTTTCTGATGTTACACAGTTATAGAAACGTGTGCGGAGGCGGAGGATTAGTAAACCTTCTGAAGCGTATGACAGCACGTTGTGTGTAACGGGAGAGCAGCTGTTGTACATGTTACATGTTTTGTGGTCTGCAGCTGCAGATTATTATTATTTTGATTGATATTCAGCACACGTTACACTCAGAGTGTGCTGAGGAGCTAATGTGGGCCACAGGAGTCAAAAGGATTTTGGTGTCTATGCTCAAAGTTCATTAAATTGTTAGAATGACGTTTTTCAAAACCTCGGAGAGTTTCACTACTCATCTTGAACCCTGTGAACCTGTGACGTAGCTTTTAGGTGTGGTGATGTATTGTTGATACTTTGTGTGGCCAGAGATGGCGCAGACGAGAAGCTTTCAACGATGTGAGGTTAGTGGAACAGTTCCTATTTCAGTGGAAACATCTAGAAACCCTGACGATCACTTTCTCTTCATGTTCGCCCCGCCTTCCTGTCCGTAAAACTGAGAAATCACCACCGTGCTTTATTTCCATTCTGAGAAATATTTTGCTACTGGACCGGAGTGACAACAACTAGTTTCAAAACTAGAACGTAAAGCGATACAGTCGTTCTGACACAATATGAACTCATCTAGAACTCAGTATTTGTCTCAGATTAATCTCCTACCTCAGCCAAAAGGGAAAATATCTTTAACTGACTGGAGGGCCTCTGATAAATGTGTCTTTTTTTTATTTTTATTTGTGTCCTTACTGTGAATTTAAACGTAAATGCAAGTGGATGTCCTCCGCCAAGAACGGTGAATGTTTAAACCGTTAAATAATGTTGTGATGAAGCTGTTTACTCGTTTTACCTGATATTGTGCTGGCCAGCCTTCAGCGTATATATTCCCTTTTGGCATCGGGAAATTAATTTCAAACAAATGTTGAGGTATTGTAGGGCATTTAAGACGACGTTGAGAAATTCACAAGAAAGCAAAGGTTTTCGGTTGGATACAGAAAGGGACCCACTTGTAGATCATGTTATTGATGAAGTTTAATTTGATCCAGAATATCAATTCATTAGTTTTGTCTCTGGATGTCTAGTTTTATGTCTCATCTTGTGTCTCCCTGTTTTGGAAATAATTTCCCAGAGTGTTGCTAATTTTAAATCATGCTTTTCACTTTGTTCTGGTGGGAGACCTGACAAATATCTGTCTGAATTATATAAATCCACAATGATTAACTTACACAGATAATCAATCAAATAATGTTTAAAAAGGGATTTAAATTTTGCCATATTTTTCCTTTTGATGTTTAATTGAGTTGTTTACATATTTTTGTTCACTAAGAAACACCCTGGCCAAATCAAGATACCAATGCAAAATGCATTGGCACCATAAAACATGTTTTTAGGTTATTTATGTGACAATCACCGATGTTGCTAAAGCTGCCTTTTTCAACGATACAACTCTTGATTACTTGGTCGCGGTCGTCTTTACTTAGAGCCGATACCGTGCTGTCCCTTTGTCTTGCTTCCCTCTGCTGCACTACTCTGAGGACTGAGACTGACGGATCTTCCTAATAAGTGTTGATCAGCAAGAGATGAAATGAAGCCAGTGTTGAAATTCTTGCACTCTAATCCTTCTGAACTTGGACTGTTGTCTCATCACTGCTGCACTTTATACTTAGTGAGTTTAACAAAAAGTACGCCTCTTTGGGTAAAACATTGTAAAATATGTAATGGAGTAACTGCTTTCATGATGCAGGGACTAATGATTCTGAAATGTAATTGATTTCTCCATCCCCTGTAATATGAAATTAAATAATAAAAACAACGTACAATAATATTGAATATTGAGCTTAACGCTGCCATGTTTCTTGAAATGAAAGGGAAAGTTTGACATACACTTATTTATTTACTTGCCATTAGTTTGTTAGCTCGACTAATACCAATCTGATGTTTGTATGCTAAATATGTAGCTAAGGTTAGCAGCGGGCTAACTTAGCTTAGCATAAAGACCGGAAGCCAGGGAAGCAGTTAGCCTGGCTAACTGCAGACGTTGTTCCCTGTGGACCGAGCCAAGCTACCTGTTTCAGTCTCTATGCTAAGCTAAGTTAGTTGGCTGTTAGCGTTAGCTTCCAATATATTTATCATACAGACATGGAAGTGGTATAATTATTCTCCGCAAGACAATAAATAAGCGCATTTCCCAAAATGTGAAACTTTTCCCTCCACGGTAACACTGTGATATAATCTGACTCATTTGTTCTGTGAAATAATTCCACTTTACTATCACTAACCGTTTCTCTGTTTTTTGTCTATTAATCCATTTCATACTTCAGTGATGACATTTTGTTGATCTCAAACTAGAGTTTGAAAGGACTGATACAAGCACACTTATAGTAATATCTCTGTTTATTTACATCAAATGTAAACATTCAACTCTTAACATGAATGTACGTGTAGTAAAAGGCATGTTTCACTTGTATAAAACAGAGAATGTAAACTCTTGGCAACCTTGCATGTGAATGCTGAGAAGGAAACATGACTAGGGAGATCCTTAAAAATGTAAAACTGTAGTTCCTCTAGGAATGTGCAATTTTTGGCAATGCAAATGGGAAAAACTCTGCAAATATTGCAACGACATGATTCTAAGTCGGATTTGGTTAATATAGAAAAAACCTCCTTATTACCTACATTGACTACAATTATCACAAAATACATTTATGCAATTCAAGCGGTAATCGTGGCTCAGACGGACGCTGATATTCGATAGTTTACTAATTATTTATCAACCTGGAAACACTATAAGAACCCCTGCAATTGTTTAGAAATGCTGGCACAAAAGTCAAGCAATTTAACTGCAAATTCTGGAGAAATCAAAAGAACGCGATATTCGATAAAGCTGCTGGTCATTTACCCTGGCTTGACCCTTCACAGTTTCCTACAGCATTACAATACATCAAGTTGCTTTTTTGCCTACACTGTATTCACATTGTGTCACAAAAATATAGAGTCAAAAAGTTATTTGTGGTAACATGATAATACAGTGGAGTTTGGTTTGAGGAGCACCAAATACTCAAGTCATTATAATGTAATTACTGCATTAATACACAAAAAAGCAACTTCACCTTATAGTACCTCTTACAGTATTACCTGACTGCTTATTAGGTAAGAAACGCTCAAAGTACAGAACATCAAAACCATTATGAAATGAATGATCAAAGAAAGACTAAGGACTCCTTTCGAGAACTGAGATAGGTGGTGGTTAAAAGTTGAATCAGTCCCACTCGATACCAAGAAGCTCACAGCTGACGTCCCACAGTCTCCGCGCTGTCTCCTCACTTCTTCCCTGTGGGGCTACAAAGGCAGGGGCGCAGTCACTGAAATGAAAGAAGGGGGTTATTATTACGTAAGGGCTAATGACGCTGTGAGTCATCACTCTGGGTGCAGTGATGTCATTTCTCTTTTGACCTTGAGCATGATAATGTTTCACATCAAAGTATTTTATGTGTCGGGGACGGGCAGACACGGGGAGCTTATCTGTCTTTTTTTTTTTTTTTTTCCTTTGTTCTCTACAGTAACGTTTCACTTTCATCTGAGCCGACTCACAATGATGGCTCTTTTCACCGCAGCCATTTTAACAACACAAAACGCAGGTGTAATTAATGTTGGAACACTATAATCATGTCAAAAGGGCTTCTGTGAAAAGGGCCAATTCAAAAGGAAAACAAAAAGAGAGTCCGACTGCACTTACACTAGCATATGTAATTATGCAATGTTATCTGTGTGCGTCCCTTTTTTTAAATGGAGCTGCCGCAAGGAATTGTGGGACGACATTATCTCTTTTTTTCTTTCGTACAGAACGGTCCAGTGTACCCTATGCTTAAAGGAGATAAGAAAGGAAACATTGAGGCACCTTTCCTAGCTCTTCTCATGGCTGCCACTTAGATACTTCTGGGTCATTTCACTCAGTTAAAAAAAGCCGATTTGACCGCAGCCTATTTTCAGTGGCTCTGGATCCAGAGGGTAATCTTCCCAAATCATTTCGGTTTACCAACCAGCCATGAAAGTTTAGTGGCGTGTGTCTCGGGGATATTAATGTTTAAATGTCGGTCTGCGTACCACTTTGGCCCAGACTGAAATAGTTCAACAACTGTTGGGTGGATTGCCATGACATTTGGTAAAGATAAACAAAGTGGGCAGGGAATGAGTGCTTGTGACTTTGGTGATCTTCTGACTTTCCTTTTAGTGTCGGGTTGACATTTGTGGTTGAGGTTAAAACGTCTCGCAACAGCTATTAAAATGGATTTCCGTGAAATTTGTTGCAGACATTCGCTTCCCCCTCTGGATGAAATTTAATCACTCTGGTGATCTCTTAAAGGAGCAGTGTCTAGGATTTAGATGCATCTAGCCTCCCTTTGCCGGTGTGACAGAGAACTACAGTGGCCCTCAGGTAACTTAAAACATGGAAGGCTCTTCGCTGGAGCCAGTGTTTGGTTTGTCCGTTCTTGGCTACTGTAGAAACATAGTGGTGCAACAAGGCAGATTATGTGAAGAGGCTCATTCTAAGCTAATGAATACACAACGATTCTTAGTTTCAGGTCATTATGCACTAATGAAAACATAGTTGTTCATATTATTGTGCATTTCTGCCAATAATTCCCCCTAAATCCTACACACTGTTCCTCTATCTTATCCTCTTGCGTCATCGGGTCCAAATTTTACTTTGTCCGACTCTTTTGGTTAATAAACAAATACCTGTAAATCTAAAATTCCCCTCAGCCGTCATTTGTATTTGGTGCAAACTAGCAAATGTTAACATGCTAAACCAAGAAGGTAAACTTCACACCTGCTGAATATTGGCTACATTTAACATCGTGATTGTGAGCATGTTGCAGTGCTAGCATTAGCATTTAGCACAGCCTCATCGAGATGCTAGCTTGGCTGTAGACTCTCAGGGTGAGTTCCACTACCATACTACGTAGTAAAAATAAATGTTTTTTTTAAACAAAAACGATCTCCGTCCATACGGCCGTTTCAGAATCGTTTTCGAAATTATTTCCGTCCATGCTAGTAAGCCTGAAAACGAATATCACATGACTATTCATGTACACTGGGCATGCGGGTGCCGGTGTAAACGGGAAGATTGGTTGCTTAGTTACAGAAAATACGAGTATTATAATACTCTTTAATAACAAAAGGTTGTGCTTGGTACTTAGGATCTTCCTCTTTATACTAAAACAGAATAATTTTGTGGAGTTTAAAAAAAAAAATTCAAACTTCGTTACAAGGCTGCAGGTCTTGCTCTCTCTCTCTCTCTCTCACACATCAAATGTCCTTTTATAATGACCGCTTACAAATCAAAGTATCAATAAATCTGGTCAGCACATGCCTCTCACTCGTTTTGTTTTTCCATTCGTAGTTCTGCCGGGTGGCTGAAGTCCCTATCGCACTGGAGAACATTTATGCTTTTGTTTGTTTACAGTTTCTGTGTGGACGTCACAAAAAATAAGAATTAATAAGAAAAGGAAAGTCCCTCCGTTTTGCGTCCATCGCCGCGCTCAGAGCCGCAAACTGTGACTTTAAATGTCCGCTCCGTAGGGCTGATAACGCCGCTTGCTAATCGCTCCAATAACAGCTTGCTTCCTCCGCATGTCGGCAGTAGCACAATTACAAAATTCAGAATTTAACTGCACAACAGCTGCTATTATAGACAACAAGGTAAGCAATGCCTGTAATCCTTTAGCCACGCTGAATTTATATATCAGTGTAACTAATACAAGCAGTGGCATTCCTTTCTCTCCCCCCCCATTTTCAAGAGTAATAATACATCATAAAATTATATTTAAAAAAAAATGACAAACTGTCTAATGGGAAAACCACGTTGTAGTCAACTTTTGAAGCAGTTGAGATCAGGTTACCACATGGCTTGTACGGGAACCTGCGTGTTGCACAATGTGATATCTCATGGCACATTTAGAAGAATTTTTTTTTTTTAATAGTTTCCTATGATATTAATAAATGGGCAAATTTGCTCCCAGAACCAATTTCAGATCCCCGGGTCTTTGAGAGGAACGTAATAATAAACGTCTAGCTTGTTGTCACCGACCTGAAGTGTTTCCCAGAGATTGAGTGCAGTTCGTCTGCCACGGCACAGTAGAGGCTGGTCTGCGCTCCTTCCCGCGGGGTTTTTAGGAACGTGGCGAAGACGGTGAAAAATATCGTCATGAGAGTCGAGTGTCTTGTCAGGTCGGAGTTCACCGTCCCCGGGTGGACCGAGTTCACCGTCACATCGGTGCCTGTGAGGGACCGCAAGCAAACATCACAATGTGCCACATCTTTCTTTTTTTTTTTTTTTTATTCACACAATATTTTTAATTAAGAGGAAATACAAGCCTTTAATGTTCATATCAAATACAACACATTATTAAATTGCTGCATTGACATAAAAGGAAAAAAGATAACAAAAAAAACTCAGAACAAGAATACGCTTCCCTTTTTAATAAATGCTCATCTTTTATAAAATGGAGTATATTAATTGCAATAGATGCTAAAAGTATCAAGTATTAACAACTAAACTAAAATTCTATAAACTCCTAAATTGCATCACTTGAAAATCCATTAAATTTAAATCCATAACAAAATTAATGAAGAGTCTATAAATTCTCAAATATAAACTGTTTGTCCATTAACGTAGTTTATAACTAATTTCTACTATGATTAAAAAACGTAGAGTCCAGTAAGATTTGCTTTGAAATAATCCCGCATAACCTCTTATCTCTTCCCAGAATATTTTAATCTGCCTGCATTTCCACATACGATGAAACAATGTTCCTCTAGCTCCCTTCCTTTTGTGCATATGTCCATTTGGTTTTTGTTGTATCGATTTAATTACTATTTTTCCTCTTTCTAATCAGCAGCGTCGTGCTGATAATTAGAAAACACTGTCGCTTATTGTAAATTGACTGAAACTGAGCTCAAGGTCTTTTTATTTTATTTTTCATTACCTAACGTTTGAGGCAAAAAGATTTATTCTTCTGTGGAATTTAAAATTGTACCATCTCCTGTATCTAAGGAAGACTTTTAAGTACAAAATGCGAATAACATAAAGGGGTGCAACATTTAGAACTGAGTTATTTGTGCACTATGTGGTCTTGAAACACCAACATTGCCCCCAAAAAAGTCTGATTAAGACCAGTTGTTTGTTCTACCCACTAACCCTCTCTGTTCTGACTCCGTTGGCCAGCGCGGAGCGGGTCACCTGTCCATTTTCCCGTGTGTTGTGTGTTGTGTGTTGTGTGTTGTGTGTTTTGGTGTTTGCGTACCTTTGAGTCTGCGCGCCAACTCTCTGGTAAAGAGCACGTTTGCCAGTTTGCTCTGGCAGTATGCTAATCCGCTGTTGTAGCTGCCCTGGCTGTGAAGGTCATGGAAACGGATCCAGCCGAAGTTGTGAGCCAGAGACGAGACCACCACGATCCGGGCCGGCGCACTGCGCTTCAGCAGCCCGATCAGGAGGGACGTCAACAGGAAGTGCCCTGCCAGAAGTAAGAAACGCATACCGTCAGTGCTTCTATTGGCCTGACTGTAAAAACCAGACTTCAGCTTTCACATTCAAATCCTTTTAACCAAGAATTAATGAAGCGTAAACCTCATTTTATAGCTAAGATTGTATTTTCCAAAAATGGACGGCTGGTTACAAATGTGAGTGAATACATCAGGATTTTATTATTATTATTTATAACATAAATATTAGGTATTTGTTAACAGCAATGGATTCTTGTCTTAATGCTATCAGACAATTATATAATTAACCACATTTTACTTTACCACTAAGCAGATTAAGTAAAAATTAAACCCCAAATTATGCTTTGGAAATTTGTATCTAAAACTAATATTATGTCCCCAGCTCATCTACAGTGTGCTCTTGCATGTAAAGTCAATGAAATGTCATTTTTGCTTGATTATGCTGATAAAATGTGCATAACAAATTCAGATCCAATTGATGAATCAATCAGTTATTCCATCAGGTTTTCAATCCGGTTCGAGGTTTGATTTATTTATTGAGTCGAGTGAATTCCAGCGCGGCCTCACCCAGGTGATTGACTCCAATGTGCATCTCAAAGCCGTCGATGGTCTTTGTGTAGGGGCACATCATCACGCCGGCGTTGTTGATAAGGATATGAAGATTGTTGACCTCTGAAGAAGAGAAACAAAATAAATAAGAAGAAACATGGCAGCTGTGATACCTGCTAAATAACAACAACAACAACAACAACAAAGCCGGGCTCTGTGGGTAGACGTGACTCTGTGCTCACCTCCGAGGAACTTCTGAGCGAAGGCTCGTATCGAGCAGGTGTCTGCCAAGTCCAGCCCTCGAACCTCCACTTGTGCTTCAGGATGCGCGGCTCGTATGCTGTCCGCGGCCTCCTCTCCTTTGTCCACATCTCGGCACGCCATGATCACCCGCGCCCCTGTTGTACATAAGCAGCAGCTAAACTACGGACAAAACTGAAGCTGCATTAATTCATATAAATGAGAGAGAGAGAGAGAGAGAGAGAGAGAGAGAGAGAGAGAGAGAGAGAGAGAGAGAGAGAGAGAGAGAGAGAGAGAGAGAGAGAGAGAGAGAGAGAGAGAGAGAGAGAGAGAGAGAGAGAGAGAGAGAGAGAGAGAGAGACTGACTGACTGACTGACTGACTGACTGACTGACTGACTGACTGACTGACTGACTGACTGACTGACTGACTGACTGACTGACTGACTGACTGACTGGTCGTAATAACACGGCACGGTCAACCAAAGTTCATAAACTACAATATTTGTATTGAGGGTTAAGGATGGTTGAGTTGTTTTTAAATCTCCTTTTTAATATGTAATAATCAGTTTAAAATAAATAAAAGCTTTAAATTAGCTTGCTTATTTTTTAAATTGAATAAAAATTACACTTTATATTATACAGAACATCTTAGCAGGGTGTTTAAACCAAAATGAAGGCAACAGCTGGTCCCCAACAACATTAGCCAACCGCCAAGCATCATCTCTAAATGACAAAGGCACCCCATGTTTCAATGTGACATACACAAATATAACACCTTTTAGTAAGCAGACATTTTTGACTCGTCATAGTAGGAACATCACAGCTGTCACTAATAACACGACCGAGGTCTCTCTTCTATTCAAGTGTCCCAGTGAGTCACGACAGTGAGCCGGCACGCACAATACCAGGACCCTGAAACTGAAGCAGCTAACTGGAATTCAGCCATCATTCATATTTCTGCCTTTTACCTTCTGTAGCATATCAAAAGAGATTATAGAGCTGGGCAACAATTAAGTATTGTCATTTATTGTGTTGTGAAGGTGTGATAATATCACATTTATTTGCTGTTTATTTTGCAGGCGCAATGCACACTAATCAACAGTAAAACTGTAAGTTAGCCAGAGAGGCTAATTTCCATCTGCTGTCCCTGGCCAGATTTTTTTTGAAGGCAGCCTAAAATTAGACATAATTTTATTCTGTTGCACACATTAGTTTTCTCGAGCAAATTGTGACTTAAAATGAAAGAAACATGATTAATTGGTGGAACAAGGTTAATCGCACTAAACATGTGTGATTGTCATTGCATGTATTTCCCATATTGTTGTTCTTAATAAATATATATATATAAATAAATTAAAAAAAATATATATATATATAAATAAATAAATAAATAAATACAAAAAGTGTGTGTGTGTATATATATCTATATATATCCCATATCCTTATATATTAAAAAAAAAAAAAATAATTATGTATAAGTATATGGGATATAGAATACTCCTGAAACATACTGATTTCAATCTTTTTTAATTGCGTAGCCCTACAGAGACACCTGTGTTTCTCTTATTGTCAGATTATGGATGTAAAGAGTCGCTGTGCTTTGCTGTGTGTGTTTTGACCGTAAACCCCTAAAGGTCACCTCGCACTGCCAGGTCCAGGGCCGTCTCCTTCCCGATCCCTGTGTTGGCCCCAGTGATGAGGACCGTCTTCCCCTCCAGACTGACCGGGGACCTGCACACTCCTCCTGCTGCATATTTCCTGTGCACACACAGGGACCACTGGTTTAACACTCGGGACATTGAACCTCAGCTCTGTGCATTTGCATCTTCTTGCAGGCACCTTGAGTGATGTCCTCGTTAGGATTGGACATATGGACAGCCTGGCTTAATTATTCACAGAGAAAACTTGGAAAAGGAACAGTGCTGAGCGTCAAAGTCATGCGACCCACGCCACCGAGCAGGGCCGCCCCATAACCAATCCCTCTGTTGGAGTAATGCATACAGATATAACTCCTCCTACGCTCAGCCTGCTGATAGGCCCGAGCCGCTCAGATGGACTCCCGGTTCATCTCTGCAAAAAAAAAAAAGACTCCCACAGCTCCATCATTCTGTATTCATTGATTTTTCTGCTTGAAATATCAAGTCAGCGTCGTGTGAACTGATGGTAAAAAAAAAAAATAATAAATACACCTGTAAAAATGACGAGTTGAGTTAAGTGCACGGACGGTATTTTATGTAATGTAAATGAACCCCATCGTAATGATTACATCAGTGCAATGTGATGCCCTGTCAACCAAGTAGCAACCTACAACGTGACGCGGTAAGCGATGGATTTCTGTGAGGGTTGAATGAGTGCGTTAATTGCCGCTTACCTGATGTGCGGCGCGAATAAAATCACCAGTAACGTCACCACTCCGAGGCCCGCGACGATTAATAAAAGCAACATCATACCACGGATGTGCTTCTCCGTCTCCTCCAGCAGGACGCCGCCGCTCTGTGGGCAGAACAGCTGATGTCAAAGCATAAAGGGGCGCGAGGGGCGAAAGCTATGCCGCGAACGGAATCATGGGGATTGTAGTTTTTACAGCATGGCAAAAAAAAAAAGTTTTAATTAATAAATGTAAAAATAATAAAGATAACCTTAACTATATATCTATATATATCTATATCTATATATAGATATAGATCTATATCTATATATAGATCTATATATAGATATCTATCTATATATAGATATCTATCTATAGATATATTAACTATATATAGATATATTAACTATATATCTATATATAGACTATATATAGTTAAGAGCTTGCTTAACTATAAAGAAAAAAGAATAAAGATAAGCTTAACTATATATAGTTAAGCTTATCTTTATTTTTTTACATTAAGATCAGACCCATGTTATGAAAAAGTGAATTGTCATTTGAATTATTTAAATGTGTTAATTTATATCATATAAACAATTTTAGGCAATTAAATTCTAATTCTAATCGAACTGAATAAGACAAGTAGATTATGTTTCTAATTGATAATTTAAGAACTACTTTTAGGGGAAATAACTGTTCATTACTATCAAGAAGAATACAAACGCACAATAAAAAGAAACAAACGAAAGCGAGGCCACATAAACATGAACAAAAACTAATTACATCGATATAGAAATTGGAAAATAAAATAAAATAATTAAATTCCAAAAAAATAATTACATTAAAGGGTGGATTTTTTTTTTTTTTTTAAATCTACTCAAAATTAAATAAATAATATAAATAAATTGTTGTAGTGTACATTAAGAAGAAGTAGTAGTGTCTCAACTTGATTTCCAAGAAGGGGCAGTGAAAGCTGTCTGCGTAGTGCCTGAGTAGAAGTGTTTTTTAAACCTTTTTTTAACCTATATTTGTCATAATTATCGCATGTTATATTGTTATTTGTATTGTTACTTGTAGCATGTTATTTCTTGTTTAAACAAAACAAAACAAAAACATGGTTGTGTTTGATTTTTGATCTGGCGTTTTCGACACCGGATCACGAGGTCCGTAATGCGGAAGTCCCGGGAACCTGATTAACGTGAAAGCAAAACAGTAGATGAAGTTAAAGTCGATGTGTCTGTGATTAGTGTTGCGTTTTACGACAAAAGACCAAGTAGCTTCTCCAGGAAAAGGCGCTTTTAAAAAAGGTATCGACATGTCGTCGGAGGAATTCGAGAAACTGCACGAAATTTATAAATCCCTGTATGAGGAGCTGAAGCTAAAACCAGAGAAAGCTCTGAAATGTCACGGAGGTAAACAGTTCGTGTTGTTTCACCTGCTTCTGTTAGATAACTGTAACTACAAACCTCTCAGAGTATCTGTGGCGTGAGACTGAAACTGGCTTTGTGTCCACAGAGGAATGGAAGAGGTTGGTGAGGACCTTCGATGAGAGACATGGGGAGGCTGATGAAGTGGTGAGATAGTTTGTTCTCGTGCAAGCTAACGATACGCACTTCAATTAAAGCTTCATGTAACGACACTTACAACGAAGTTAGCAGCCATTTGGGGGAACATGGGCCTGCTTTTCTAAACTTAAAGGGTTTAAGACGTTGACACAGAATCAGAAGCAGCTTTTCTGGCCGAGTAACTTTAATTTATATGTTTGTAGTTCTCAATTCACATGCACACAGTTCTAGGAACAATTTACAGGAAGACATAAATAGAGATGTAGATAAAAAAAAAAAAAAAAGGGACGACAAAAACAAACACATGCATTATCGTTCAAATGTTTGTAATCTGAGACCTGCCACAAAATCTTGACAGGACTGCTCTGTATGTTTGAATTGTCTTTTAGGTTACAGAAAGTCCTCTTTACAAATAGACGAAATCACCAGTTATTGATAAAGAAACTGGAAGCTTGGCATCAAAATGTGTGCAGATTTAAAAAGGATGAGTTTCCTCTTTCAGTGTCAAGTGCACAAAATGCCTCTAACAAGCTGGAATAGGAACAGGTGTGTTGCTTTAGCAAAACTACTCTTCAAACATCACAATATAAATAGAATATTTACTAAGTTTACTACTATTGGAACAGGATCAGGGAATATTAGCTGAACATACTATGGACCGATAAATCACAGTTCAAACCCAGTTAATCTAACTATTGAGTAAGCTGCAGAGGGCTCAAAGAAAAACTGGTTCCCAAAATATTCAGAGCCCGATTGTGCAGTAGTGTTTCAATAATGAGCAAAGGTCACTTACACTTTTATGGACTTGAAAACAAATTCAGAAGGGAAGTTCCAACGGTCTTCTTTCCTGTCATGCAACATTGTGGGGACGTAGACGAAATGTACGTTTTAATTATTCACTTCTTCTTCTTCTTTGTCTTCTGGGGCCAAAACTATTTTCACTGGAATTGGAACTAGTGAGAAACTGGTCCATTTTTGGTATCCAGGGATTAAAAAGAGCATAACCTAATCCAGTAGTTGTTTCTTCAATGTTCTCTGCATACGTCACCGTTAATGTGTTCACAAGCAATGTTCTTTTTCTGTGTCCAGTTACAAGGAATGGAAGAAGAGCTGCGTGCGGCTCCTTCCACCTACCGAAATGCAATGAGTACCAAGCTGCGCATGTACCGCCGGGATCTGGGCAAGCTGCAGAGGGACATGAAAAGCTCTGGTCCGGGCTTCGGTTCGTCTTCCCAGAGATCGGAGGGAAGTCGTCCGGGCATCTATTCGTCACAAAACCAACAAAGTGTGAGTGTGTGGCTGTCGATATTTTATAAATGCTTTTTTGAGCACGTCCCTTGTTATGAGGGTTATCAAACTTCAAAGGAAAATTAAATATTTCAGCTCTCTGAAATATCAGTGGAAAATGTTTGTTTTGGTTTTCAGTCTCTCAGACTGAGAGCAAGAAGCGCACATCTCCTTTCTGCTTTTTGTCGAAACAAATTCTGTGGAAGTGCAGGAAATCGATAAATTGATTTTTGCAGAAGTTTGAAGAAAAGTTGGCACACTAACGGGGACATTTTTACTACCAAATAACCCCTGATGTATTCAACAAAATGGTTCTCGAAGGGAGTAAGAGTATCTGACAATGGATTTTTTTTTTTTTTTTTTTTTCACAATAAGTGTCATTTACTCTGTTTTGGTTTGCCATTTTTGCCCACCTATGCAGACACACCAGCAATCCCAGAGAACGTTGCTGCTCCAGGGATCGGACTGTCTGAACAACGCCACCCAGAGTATTGAGCGGAGTCAGCGCATCGCCGCGGAGACGGATCAGATCGGCACAGATATCATCGAGGAGCTGGGAGAGCAGAGGGAGCAGCTGGACCGCACCAGAAACCGAGTGAGCTGTGAACCGTTACTATGCTGCTGCACGGGATGAAATTGTGACGCTCCATTAGTTTTAATCCGTTCAGGGTAGATACTGTTTGTTCAGTAGTTTAGTCACTTGATTCAGCTTCTTATATCTGATAGAATTTTAGAAAGCAGTCCATAATTTATACTTAGAGGCTTAGATTTGGGTCAGTATAATCTATATTAGTTAGATTTATTTCATATCTTTAATATAAGGAGAAGTAAAGGACTTTGTTGTTTTCAGGCCATGATTTTGTTAAATCTAATCTGTCTTTTGTTTATTTTGAAGTTGGTGGATACTGGAGAGAACCTCAGCCGAAGTAGAAAAATTCTTCGTGCCATGTCACGGCGGTGAGTTCTACCCCTGAGGACGTTTAAGTTATCTTATTTGTTTTATTGATGCACTAAATGATTGAATACTGAGTCAGTTTCTTCAGTTTGATCAATTCTCTGTTCTTTTGTTTGCCTTTCACCGGATGTGAGGTTTTTCTGTCTCTGTAGCTAGCTTGTATAATGTTATACTGTATTAAGGAGCCAAAATGGTGCACATTGATTATACTAAAACATGGATTTGGTCATGGAATTAAATATTCTGATTGGCTGATTAATGCATTTCTGAATAACATACTGGTGATTAGGGCTGCAACTAACTTTTTTTTTCTTTTTTTTTTACTATCAAGGCGATTAACCCAATTATTCTTAATTAACCAAATAATTGTTTAATCAATAAAAATTTCAGAATAAAATCCTAAATGCCTTGTAACCTTTTGTCTTCAGACAGTCTTAACCTGAAGGTATTACATAAACGATCATAAATGACAAAGAAAATCATCAAATCCTCACAATTGAGAAGCTGGAACCAGCAAATGTTTGGCATTTTTGTTTGAAAATGTTCTGTCAATCGACTACTCGATTAATCATTAACGTTTACGGAACAATGACCCTCTTTTTATTGTTGACTTTCATCTTGTTTCGTCCTGTAGGCTGGTGACGAACAAGTTGCTGTTAGGTGTCATCATTTTAATGGAGTTGGCCATTCTGGGTGCTGTGATTTATCTGAAGTTCTTCCGACGAGCAAACTGAACCACCTGAAAAGACAATCTTAGGCTCTGGATCCAACCCAGACTCCCTCCACTGACTATCCAGTAGCAATAATGCTCCTCTGCTGTATTCAGCCAACTGCTTCTGTGAGTAAATAAGGACATTGCGATGGTTCAGTCCTAAAGTGAACCGTTACCGACGGGGGACTCGGTCCATGGGCGGGTGAAGTGAATTTGACAAGAATGACTAATTGTTGAACCGGCTAATGGACCAAACCTACAGAAACCTCCACGCACAAACTGTGACCTGAGATTTGCACTGTTTCATCAGACCGTTAATACCACTGATGCCCCGAAGGATGACGTCATGGACTTGTGTGCTGCCTGCTCCTCAGTACAGATTCTTTGTCAGGATTTGTTCAAGCTTGAGTACGATCGACTTTCTCCCGCATGTGTTCACTGTCCCCGATAGACGTTAGCTCAGCAGTCCTGGGAGGTTTACACATTCTCAGATTGGGATTCTTAATTATTAGATCTCAAAACAATTGTATTGTGGCATTATTTTTAAAATACTAAACAGTATTTTATGAAAAATGGCACCAGTTGAATCTTTTTTTTTTTTGTTCCATCATCATGCCGCGTATCCAAATGGTTGTATTTAGCTTGTTTTTCCAATTCTGAGTATTGAGGCAAAATTTTGTCAGTCAGAGATGTGAATTAAAAATGTGTGGAAACTCTTAATACATGCAACTTAACAGTTAATAATGTTGTCTAATCGCTGTATAATACAAAAATCAATCTTAGAAAAAGCTTCAGTGTTCCTCATTTGATTGTCTGCACATGATTAAAGCTAATCTTAAACCTCGGTTCGCATTGCATCTGGTATTTCCAGGGTCGGCAAGTCAATCAAAGTTAGAAAAACATCCGCTGTGGATCTGACGTCACCAAAATGTGTCCCAGGCTGAAGCCCCGGGCCAGGTTAGTGCTGGGCAAACAGCACCTGTTACTATGGAATTCATTCTCAAATAATAACGATAAGGTTATTCTTAGTGCCGTGTTCCTGAAGTGGAACATCTGCCACAATGTTTTTCTTCCGCATAGATATCACGCCTTCCTCGAGTGGTGCCAAGGACGAAAACATGTTTGGTGACCTGCTTGTGTGGATCAGGTCTTTGCTTTTCACTGTCACCTCCCCCTTTAAAAAAAACACAACAAATAAAGTACAACTTTTGTGCTGTTACTAACAGTAAATACTATGGTTGTATTACTGCATGTAAATTATGTTATACAAGTGCAACTAATCGTTAATGTAACTTTGATGCCGGCAACACTGATAACAATTTATACCAGTCGGATACATTAGCTATTATTTCTTTCATGTATCTGCATCATTTTTCAGCCACGCTCATGGCGCTACACAGATACTTTATGAATCCTGCAAGGGGACATTTTTTCGCTACAGCAGCGGCATTTGCACATTAATATAATATCGCAGTGATTGCCATGACATTTGGTAAATACCTTAATTGTTCCCTGAGGATGAACCCTACTGACTTAGGTGATCCTCTTACTTTAATGCCAGCACAACTCTGAGGTTCATATTTGTTTTTGTGTGAAATATCTCAACTATTGGATGGATAGCCATGAAATTTGTTAAACACAATCAACTTCACTTCCAGATGAATTCAGGGCGCGACACTAACTTTAAATAGTGGTCACCAACTTTCGTTTGCCAAAATGGAAAATATGGTTGTCATTTTTTGTCACCTTTATATTAAGATACCATGCAGGTACAAATTAAGCTTAATAATGAAAATGTGACATGTTTATATGTCATATGCAGTATAACTTTCCAACCAGTTCAAAGGTGCCAGGAATACTTTGCCCCGCCCCCAAGACATCCCGAATCTCCTGTTTTTTCCCCCGTTCAGGTTCGTCAGTTAAATCAATTTGCATTCTTTTGCGATATTGACGGGTTTGTTGCAACTTTTCAGTCAAACCACAAGATTCCCATCACCGTTATCTCAAAGTGCTGCCTGTGCAGAAGCGGGTAGAAGCACCGATGCACATGCAGCGTTGTCTGATTCCCATCTGACTGCAGCGACATTTGTTTGCGTGGTGAACGTTTGGCTATTTGCTGTCCCTATTTTTTTTATGTTAAAAAGTGATTGCTACCGATGGAAACAAAAAGCAACCCAAATTTACAATAACTTTGCTGATAGTCTAGTTTTCCATCTAGTGCCCTCATCAGGTCAAAGTTATTTTTTCTAACTGATTTATGACCATATACTTCCCATCAGCCTCAGCTTACTTTGTACTTCATTATTATAGTTCTTCAAAATAGAATGGAACAAACTACAGAGGAAAAAAGACGCATTAAACACCAATAAAAAATCCCATCACATTTATGGAAGACCAAAATACTGTATAAACTCTGTTAGAAGGACCAGAGTCATTTAGTGGCCACATCAAGTCAAACATTAGATCAGGTCAAAACTAAAATGCAAATAGTTTTTTTTTTTGTTTTCTTTCCAGCATTTTGAATCAAACCTGGATGCTTATACATGTACTGCTAGGTTCATAGTGAAAATACAAAAGTAAACTAAAGAAAATACAGTAACCACAGCTGGTCCAAAGTGCAAACACATCATTTCTAGTTTTTAGGAACTGACACAAAACAGTTGAGTCCACGTTAGACTGTGGGCTTCAAACTAAAATCAAACTCAGTTCATCATACCTCTGAGGCAGGTTCACTCTCTTTTAAACCAAACGCATAATAAATATGTGGCAACTGTGTCCACTAACACTTAACTTATTAGATACAGGAGCCATATAGATTAGTATTGCAGTTTAAATTAACAGTATAACCATCAATACTTTAGTCTGAGCATTATCAACGTGAACTTTTTTTAACCTCAAATCTGTAAAGCCCTTTTTTTTTTTTTTATAGATTAATGAATTCAGACATAAGTTAGTTATCTTCATGAAATGTAACTCTAAACAGCAAAGCGATGAGAACAAAACCTTTTTAGCTACTATTAGATTCAGTCTTTACGGTCTTGTATTCACAATTGTGGAATGCTCAGGGGTGACGTCGGTAAAGTTCAAAGCTCTGCTTCGTGCTCTCAGAGGCGAAGCTGCTCCGTGTCGTCCTTCACAGAGGGAATCTCGTCGATGGACGCGCGAGCGCCTTCTCTCGTCTGTCCCAGAGACGAGGCGATGACGTCCACCGCTAGCGAGGCGGTGGCCTCCACCGCTTCAGGGCTGGCCCCCAGCATCGGATTCACCTCCACCAGGTCCATGGCTGACAGCAGGCCTGCACACATTCACAAGTTAAGACACTAAAACGTGACGATAAAAGAGCGAGAGGAGAAAAAAAAAAAAAAAAAAAAAAAAAAATGGCTGCTGGCCTATTTAGGATGCTGCGAGCGTGCTTGTGGTAATCTGTACCTGTGTTATGGATTTCCTCTGTGATGTAGATTCCTTCCCTGTAGGTCAAACCGCCGTTCACCGGCGTTCCTGTGGCCGGAGCCAGAGACGGGTCGAATGCATCCACGTCGAAGCTCAAGTGGATCGGTCGCTGTTTCCTGTTCAAGGTGAGACAATTAAAGTGTGAATTTGAGGGTTCACTTCAACTCAGATTTTTTTTTTTTTATTATCAAATATAGAAAAGAAAAACATTTAAACACGTTAAAAATGTTTAACAGTAAGCGAGTATAATCTGTTACCGTGACAAAAGATGGTCAAGAGCGACTTCCATGACCCTTTGGATGCCGAGTCTGTCGATATCCCTCATGGTGAAGTACTGGATACCCAGGTCCTTCAGGATGTGGCTGTAATAAACAAATTGTAAACATTCCTGAGTGCGCTCGGGGAGAATGAAGTTCATATCAGCCACACAAGGGGAGGGTTCATAGTGTGTTCTTACTACTCTCCGGGGTCAACGTCCCGCAGCCCGATGTAGACCAGGTCCCGTGAGGAGAGGAACGGCTTCGTCCAGGAGAACCCTGGGATATCTGGCATCTGTGGTGGACAGATTGAGATAATGTAATATACAGTATATATATATATATATACATATATGTGTGTAGGGACAGAAAAAAAAAAAGAAGTCATCCATGAGATGATTTCATGGTTTTTCCATTTATTTTTAAAACCTTTTGCATCTCTTCCTTCTTCCTCCTATGTAGCAGGGCCGGGCTGCCTTTACATGCACAGAGGTCCATTATCTCATAATTTGTCCATGTATGCATAAGAGGTTGTTATGTCAGTGTTGCATGCCTAGACGTGTTGTGATTATATCACAGCTAAGGGGCGTTGTTTGGCCCGAGATGAGACATTGACGCAGGTTTCTAGTTTTGCGCCCTGCTGAATGTTAGATATGCTGCACCTTCATCAAAACAAGTCAAATTAAAGCATTTAAAATGCACTTTTTTCCAGTCTGCTTTTAACCTCTAACCTTTTTAACTTGTCTGTCGTAATTACGTTAATGTCTATTTCTGTGATGTGTGTTTTTAAGCATTTCTATTTCATCCCCTTTTGTGAACTGAGTTTTCTTTTTTTTTTGAGAAGCTCTTCCTAGATAAAATGTATTCTCATTAAGCGATATGATTTTAAAGATAACAGTGTGCGTTCAAATGCGAGTCGCTCGTAGTGAGGAGTGTTCACCTTGTCTTGCAGCTCTTTGAGCATGAAGGCCACCGGCTGGCCGTGAAGGTTTCCTGATGGAGAAGACATCGGCGTGTTTATGTCTGCGTGAGCGTCGACCCAGATGAGACACAGGTCAGGACACTGCTGGGCGTGGCCTGCCACCGATCCAATAGCAAGGCTTTGAAAACGAGAAAGGACAGTGGTATAAATATCTGCTGTTCGTATCACCTGAATACTGTACTGTACTGTACTGTACAGTATTCAGGTGACTGTTTACAAACCGCACATTCTTTCCTTTCTTATTTTTTTTTTTTTTTACGACATAATTACCTGTGATCGCCTCCGAGCAAGACGAGGGTGTGTCCAGCGCCGACGGCTCTGCTCACTGCGCCAGATACCATTTTATTTGCCGCTCCCACAGTGCGAGGGAACTTCACGTCCATGTAGGGTTCGTCCTTCTCCATGTGGTGGAAGTTGAGGTCGCCGAAGTCGTGGACAGAGTAGTCTAAACACGACGACAAAGAAGGGCACACCGATTTAAAAAATAAATAAATAAATAAAAAAAAAACACTTTCAGTTTGATAGTTTTAAACTTGTTTTTTTTATTATATAGATGCAGATGCACTCTGAATCAGTTCATAATGGGGAATGCTTTTAAGACATTTAGCCGAGTCACTCTTTTTTTTTTTGGTGACGGAGAAAGGGTTCAGACACACTGGCTGTTGCTTTGAACCCGGAGGACAATCTGCCTGATTGTTAGGACTCTGGCCCCGAAACGTGGGTGCTCTAAATACTGCAGGTGTCCCCCCCCCCCTCCTCCACACACACACGTTTCCGTTGAAAAGCCGACATTAATCCGTCGCTCTCCTCGAGGTCTTGTCTACCTTGAAAGCTGGGGAGGGCTGATTCATTCAGTGGCAGCGGAACGTCAGTGACAGAGCACTTTCCACTTGCCCCATTTCCCACGTCAGCTCGGGTTGCGGTCGCCCCGCAGTAAGAGGCCGGGTAAATTTCCACTGGGTTTGGGACGTGGACTGTGAAGTAAACAAGTGATGTGATCTGCCACTTTGGGGGTTCATCTGGCAATGTGATCCTTCACGGCAGTGTAGCCTTACTCTGCTGATCTAAGTGGAACCAATGCGGTTCATTACCATTCCTAGCCGGGACAGGAATAGCCCCCCTCTTGGTGCAACGGGGAGCATCTATTGCGTGATAATTCAACCAAAAAAAAAAAAAAAAGTCTATCATAGCAGCAGCAGCAGGCTGCTTCTGTTTACTGTGAAATGCAGGATTGCTGCTGTGTTCACAGTTCTGTGGGTAAACCGAACTGGTTTGATTGATTTATTATTATTATTATTTTTTTTTACTGAGACAGTTTGGAAAAACTGACTTTACCTCTGAGAGTAAAGTGTTTAGTTCAGTTTCCTGAGTTGGGTTCAGCTAGTGACATGGCAGCTGTATATATTTCCAGTGCTGCCAAGTTGACATCAGGCTCCCAGAGAGACGACTCCTCGGCAACTCATTGCTTTCAACTTGAGCAGACTCGGGACATTTCTCAAAACCTTCGATTTTAAACTGGTTTAGTTTTTTTTATATATACACGACCATCATATGATTGCATGCTTCTCAACACATTAACATATGTACCAGTACTGTATATTAGGATATTGTATATTAGATACTACAGAGACTAAAATGACCCCTATCTGAGACTTAGTAATTTCCTATCATAAAGCGAAAGAAAACAATAAAATTTGAAATCAAGGAGTAGAGCAAAAATAGGGATAATATAACTTATGACAGTACGAGTAATACAACTAATAATCATGAGCCTTCACCGTGCTTAAAAATATATTTTACTGAATAATTGAATTGTAAAGAAGTCGCTTTCAAAATACATCAGAAATCCAAAATGCGTTTTTCCTTGATAAATTATGAATTGGATTTTAATCACTGGAAACACATTTCCAGTCTGTGATCTGTTTACTGTATTCTGATGGGACAGAACTGTAAATAAATATGTCAACATATTAGGTGCTGTTGTCTTCATGGAGAATATATTTTATTCTAGTTGACTGCTACACACTGCAGGAAAAATACATACATTTCTAATAAATGCATGCTTTAATAACGACGTGGCTTCCGCCGGGGAAGAATAAAAGTATGTCAGTTGCGTAAAATAAAATGTTGTCTCAGCTGGAGAAATATTCTGTGTGAGGATGGGAAGGGAGGGCTGCGACTGTTGCTCAACACCTGATGTTTACGGCTGATGAGTAGATTTCGGGGACCGCATATCATTACAAAACGCTGTAACGCTCACTGCCTGTTTACTGTCTGTAACACAGGAACAGGTCCCGCTGTCACACACCTACATGATCTATTGTAAGAAGAGTTGCATAATGCTGCTGTTATTACTGTTACTACATTTTAATATTGTGTCTCATGGAAGGTGCAGCAGTGAGTTTTAAAGTGAGTTTCCGTCCACTGTGGTGTAATGATATTTATACTTTGATTATGGTAAATTATATAGTGGGTGTATTTATAGTACCCGTAACATGCATATAGAGGTTTAAATCCTCTGTGGCGTCAACACCTCCCCAAAGGTCATAGTATTTTTCCTTTTCTTGTAGTATAATGATACTATTTTGTAGGATAATCCTGCCTACTAGTAGATTACTAGGTGTATGATGACAATGTTTTATTAAGGAGAAATGTAAAGAAACTACTTTGGGCTCACTTCAAAATTGGCTTAGTTGTCATTATAAATGTATATTACAAAAAAAGATGTATTAAGAATTACCGCAAATCATAATATGAATAGTTAGTGAAATACCTTTTTTTACTTTATTGTACAAAATACCTATTTTTTTTTTATACCAAATCAATCTTCAGAGTGTCCTTGGTATTCAAAAGAGACTTTAAGTATCCTTAGCTGGCTGGCTGACTGACTTTATAGTGACTTTTGTTTTTTTTTAACAGTGTTCCCTGCGTGACTCGAAACCAATCTCTTAAATCTCCTCGTTGTGTGTAGGCGTGACCTTTCCAACACAATGCAACCCGGTGACCTGCCTCGCGCTTAAAGGAATAACGGATTCTTTCCGTCTGAGGTGTCCTCTTTCAAAGCGGCCTATCTCTCTCTCTCTCTCTCTCTATTCTCGCGTGAGGATTTAAATAACCACCCCCCAAAAAGAAAGAGTTGTTTATTGTGCTGCATGTCGCTTGGGGGTCGAAAAAAAAAAGAAAGAAAAAAAGGACGATGGGTGACGAGAGAGGGGAAATACATCCGCAGCCTGTCCTCTTCCTGCTCTTCTCGCCATGTGCCGGAGACAATAATGACTAATCCGGACATGTGGCAACCAGAGTGAATCAAACATGTACAAAGAGTCCCCTCACGTGGGCCGCTCCACCGAACGCTGCCCTCGGCCTTGTACGGGGCCGCCTGTTCGGGAGACGTCCCCGCCGGGACCGAATCAAACAGTAGTCGCCATTTGCCTCATCGTTCCTACTTTATTTTCACAAACGGGGATTTGTATTCTACGTTGAATGCCTTGATGTCACCCGTTGTCTCGTCATATTCCAACACAACAAACGCGAAAATAAAAGCAGCGATCACTTTGTTCTCCACGGCACGTGCGCCTCTCCCAGGCGACACGTCGGATGTTTATATTTACAGCCTCGGTCTGATGTAACAGGCCGACTGAAGAAAAAACGAACCGGCTTGTTACACCCATCCCGTTACATAACGCAGCTGCACCGGCTGCTCCCTTCTCCTCCCCCTCACCTACCCAGACCGGAGAGCCTCTCGATGAGTCCCGCATCTCTGATGACTTTCGGGCCGTGCTCCACGCCTCCTCTTTTCTGCGTTGAAAAAAAAAAAAAAAACGGGAAAATTAATAAAGTTAAATTAAATTAAAATGTAAAATTCAGTGACTTGAAAATTAATAAATAAAATAATAATAATCAAGTGGGCAAGAGTGCCTTACCTGTCCTCTTGAGAACGGAGCTCCCAGTACCGCCACGGACTGAGCTCGGCTTTGTTGGCACGTGTGGCCGAGTTGATGTCTGAGAAGACGGGTTAGAGGTCCTCTCAAAGCCATTTTGTTTCCTCTTTCAAAAAAAAATAAAAAATCCGAATCGTCCCAGTCCAAATCACTGCGATCCCAGACGCAGCCCAAACAAGTCTGATGAAAGCGCTGTAGATGTTGCCCTGCTGGATGCTGAATGTGACCGCGTCGGTGCAGGAGGCTGGTCTTATTGCTCCTACACCTACTTAATATTCATGAGCTGGTGAAGAGGAGGACTTGAGAGGAATAGTAGAGGTCATCAACCCTTACTTTTTTTTTTTTTTTTCTTTTCTCAGAAACCTCGAGGTGTTCTGAATCATCAACGACGCTCAGCGTTTATGGCCAGTTATAAACTTATATTACCGGAAGCGTGTCTTGTTTCATGCACAGCGACTGGCGTCGGGATGAGTGACACACCTTCAGAGGAGCCAATGGGAGGCGGCGAAATAAGTGGGTTCGTCCTGTGGGCGTGGCCTGTGAACTGGCTCGGGTCAGGTGCTTTTGCCTGACCTGTTTGTTGTGAGGCGCTTTACTGGAGTGTCATCTGAGTGGAAATTTCCAGAGACGCAGCCAAGTTCGGGATACAGGCTTGTTTACCTATAGCATTTGACCTGGTTGTTTGTCAACTTGTGTCCCAGCCACAACAGCCTATCTATCCATCTGTAGCCTCATGTAGGGTACTCTAGGTGTCTTAAGGTCATTGGCTAAAGAACATATGTTCAAATCTTTGACATAAATTGTAGCTACACCACACTATAGAAATTCCATTAATTTTATCAACTAAATGTAGGCTACTTGACGAGTCAAAAGTAAAACTAGGCTACTCATTATGCAGAATAGTGTGTTATGTGTATATACATTATTATTACTGATGCACTAATGTGTAAGTAGGGTTTAATGGTTATCTGTTGGAGGCACAGCCAATTTAAACTAGAGACTGGATATAACCATGCAATGCATTTTCTAAGATCATATGCAAGTTATCTTAATTTGCCACAGCTGTCCATATATTTAGTGGAAAATGCCTAAATTAGCATATGGAAACAACTTAAGTAGCCTGCAAGTAGTTACACATAATTTGTCATCACATTTCACCTGTGGTAGGCAATAATTAAGCTATTATTATTGTCTTATCTTATCTTAAGTGTCACTCATGCAGGGTTCGGTTTTATTCAGTCATAAAACAATATATATTGATAGTGTTCTTGTTAATATATACACAAAGACAAAACAACAGCAGATGCAATGTCTAAAACACAGGGTTACAGTTGTTTATGTAGCCTATAAGTAACAAAAAATACGATTTTAACAATCTTTTACAAAAAGATTTTACTAGTGACCCGTCCAATAGTTGTCACTTATAGTTCTTATGACATAGTACGTTTTATTTTTTACTACGTTAACAAAATAATAATACGATAAACGGTATTGTTATGTAATAACTATATATAACTAACTATATATATATATATATCTTAAAAAGTGTGAAAGTAAAGCCTATGGGTCTCGCGCTTCAAAATAAAGAAATGCAGGTTAGTGCAGCCGCTGGATCCGTTCTGCGCATGTGCGGAAACGCCTACCCAGAATTCCTGCGGGAAGACCCGCCCCTACTCTCCTCTGATTGGCTAGTTGTTGCTAAACGCTAACGTTTGCCTAGCTATGATGCTAACCGACGCTTCGAACTAGATACGCCAGGTGAGAGCGACTCAGCCACGGCAGCTCACGTTTTTGTTCCCGTAGTCCGAAGAGAGGCTACCTGGTCTTTTTATTTTATTTTTCGTATGCTTTTTCATCATTAAACTCACTTATAATACATTTTGAAGCGAGAAATCAACTGTGTAGATTTCAAATACTGGCAATTTTACAATGGATGGATAATCGAAAAATGTAATGTACGGCCTCCGACGTGCTCTGCGGGCCATGGCTCTCCTCTCTCCCGCTAGACTGCCTCTCCAGCCCCGGTTAAGCCTCCAGATTTTTACAAACAAAATATTCCGGGGTTTTTTATACTATAATTTATCAGACACACTTGTAATATTAATTATTATTATTCCTATGTATATGAGAGGCTACCATTTAAATAATATAGCTATATTTTCGTAAAACTTACAATATTCGAAATGTACCCAGTTGATTTAACGTTAATGCCTCAAAAATGATCAGAAGTGAATTTTAATGATAATGTACGAAACTTGTAAATTAAAAAAAGCAACTGTTGTTCGGACCGAGTAGTCTTCCGTCAGACTACGGGAACCAAAACGTGAGCTGCCGTGTCTGAGTCGCTCCTCCCGGACCTGTCTCGGTCAAAGCGCCGGTTGGCTTCATAGCTATTTAGTAGGCTGGAGCCCATCAGAGGCAGGGCGGGTCTTCCCGCGAGTCGCTCCCGCACATGCGCGGAACGGATCGGGTACTGACAATGCATTTGGCGCCACCAAGCGTTGGAAATGGAGAATACCTAGAATTTAATAAGGGAAAAGGGATTTCCGTGCCCTGAATAACGCCTGTCAGGCAAAACCTGCCCCAGGATGTATACAAATCTCCCCCCTCTTACTCCAACCTAGGTCCTACACACTATTTGATTTACAACGTATGTCAGGGGTTGCCGTCTTGGTTTACAAGTTTTAGTATATGGACCTTTTTTCTTCTGACTGAAACCTCACAGACTGTGTACTAACCTGAAGGAACATCTACTCATTCAAATACTTAGGTTATATAGCTGGTTAAAGGACCATTTCAGCCATTTCTTTTTTTGCACATTTAGTTAATTTATTACAAATCCCACTTTCTTGAAATAATGCCCATTTCCATGGCACCTTGTGTATTTTTGATACAAAATAAATAATACATTCTTATATATAAAAAAAGAAAAAAGGACTGCCTGAAAGACTAAATGTAGGGCGACAAAACTGCCCTCTATACTGTTCTATCCCATGATTCATTTCGAAAAGAATAGGTCCCAGTTATTTGTATCCATAGGTGTTCTTGCTGCGCGCCGGTGGCAATTATAACGCTAATCTTTAGCGTTACGTTTTTCCGTTAACCGTATTTAATGGGCTTTTACTCGGATAAACCATAGTATTATCAGACGCTGGGCTTTATTTTACACTTGCTAACAGGTGAGTAAATTCTCACATGACCGCTGCAGCTAACGTGAACTAGCAAAGGCCACACAGTGGGTGCTAGCTAGCGCGAGCTAATTTAGCTAGTTAACGTCAAACGTGGAGGAAGCCCACTTCTCGATTAAGCCACTATCACGCCTAGTTAGTTGGCCACGTTAGCCAGTCAGCTGCGATATCCATGGTAAAAATGTAGCACTATGATTAACTTGACATTACCCAACTTAACCCCTGAAAAGCGTTCACACTGTTCCCCTGTGGTCTTCGGTTGAACTCCCCTTTCTTCGTCTTAGGTTCCTGTGTATTTCGGGATGTCTTACCCTCCTCCGCTCAACCGCCAGCAGATTGGGCTCCCGCAGTTACCTCCCAGGATCCCTCCGCCTCAATATGCGGGATTCGCCCCGGGTGTCCCGCCAGGTAACGTAATTTAACACCTCACACCTACCAAAACACGTGTGTGTGTGTGTGTGTGTGTGTGTGTGTGTGTGTGTGTGTGTGTGTGTGTGTGTGTGTGTGTGTGTGTGTGTGTGTGTGTGGAAATCAGCCTCTGGATTCTTTGTGTGATATTTAGTTAAAACTCTAGGACCCGAGGTGTGAGGAGGTCCTGTTTGTTGTCTTGCACTTTAATAATAATAATTCAGGTTAGCTCTGTGAGAGTGAAAGAGCAGAAGCCAGGTGACATTTCTGTAACAACGTTGTGGCTTCTGGGCTCACATTTTGATTTGATGTCAATAGAATATCTTAAAATCTTCCAATTTAATAAAAAAAAAAAAAAGTAACAACAAACCCGTGAAGGCTAGTGAGCTGTAAATGGTAGGGACCCATTATAGATGGATATCTATCGAGTTAAATATAATAACTACAAACAGCAAATAACAAATTAAACTTATAACGTAAACAAATAGCAAGACAGCTGCCAGCATTTGTTTGGTAAACCTAGTTTGGTTATTACCTTGTGTAATCACACACACAACAATATATGATTTTCTGTAGTTGTATGCTTCAATACATGGTTATTATATTTTGTTTCCATTTTCAGGTACTCCCATGATCCCGGTTCATATGGGTGTCGTGGCCCCGACAACCACAGTGAGTCAGAAACGGGACTTCCTACCTCACGCCAACTTAAGCATCGGCTGTTATGCGTGACCTATTGAATAAATAATCCTTACACATTATCAGTGTAGCTCAGTTCATGCAGTTTGTTTTGGCAGTTTAACTGACCCTTAAAAGTATTATCAGATTCTTGTAATGTTTGCACACCTAAAATTAAATTTTCTGTTGCAGGTTCTTGTCCCGACCTCAGTTGCTGTAACACATAAGCCGATGCTTCCAAAGAAGGAGCCTAACGTCAGAGCAAAGGACACAGACGACAGCAGCGGCCCCACCACTACTGTTTTTGTAGGGAACATCTCTGAAAAAGCATCTGACATGTTAGTCAGACAGCTTCTAGCGGTGAGTTGACGGCGTGTACCCACTCCACCTGTTGTTATTCAGAAAATTTATAGATATTCAGAGAGTGGCACGGTAAAATAATAGGCAGCAACAGTTTGTACAATACAAACCTCCAACACATCATCAAGGCGTGCAGCACCGTGTATCATGAAAATCTTATTTTGTGACGGCCCTATTTCATTCAAACCTTTTTACAGCTAAACACTTGCACAATGCCGACATAACAGCTTTTGATTGTCGCTGCTCGTGACTCATCTCACACATCCACTGACAAATCCCTGGGAACATATGTCTCGGAGATAAATAAATGCTGTTGTGTCAACTTCCTTATCAGCGTATTCATTTATTAAATATTAGCGTCTGTAATTTTAAAGCAAATGATTCCTGTTTTCTTTCAATACAGAAATGTGGTATTGTTCTAAGCTGGAAAAGGGTCCAAGGTGCCTCTGGGAAACTTCAAGGTAAAAAGGGCACAACACATTTAAACCTTCTTCTCCTGATGTGAATGCACGTCACTGCACCAGATGCTACATTATAGAGTCACTGTAATCCCATTTATATTAATATTATTATATTATATTAATATACCATTTATATGGTATTCACCCCACCACTTTTTACAGATTTGAGGGACTCGTTGACGTTGAATGCAAATTATTTTCCAAATTGATATTTTTTCACTGTAGATACAGTTATGTTTATGTTTTTATTATCTTGCAACTAACTTTCCGTCTGCTCTCCTCTCCTGATAGCTTTTGGGTTCTGTGAGTATAAGGAGCCTGAATCAACACTACGAGCCCTCAGACTTCTGCACGAGTTGCTCTTGGGTGATAAGAAGCTGTTGGTGAAGGTGGACGCTAAGACCAAGGCCCAGCTAGATGAGTGGAAGGCCAAGAAGCGGAGTGCCAATGGGGTACGCTGTTCGCCTGCTGAGTAAAAGATGAACATTTCTGACAAATGATATTGTTGTTAAATTGGGTTTATAAGCCTAATTTTTCTGGCTGTAACATATAGGGAGCCAGTGGTGGGTCAAAGAACGGGGACGACGACGATGAGGAGGTTGTTGATGAAGAAACCCTGCGTCGGGACCAGGTTGTGAAGGGGGCAATAGAAGTCCTCATCCGAGAGTATGCAAGTGAGCTCAATGCTCCCTCGCAGGACCCTGACAGTCAACCTCGCAACAAGAAGCGGAAAGAGAAGAAAGAGGAGGTATTGTTGTCATAATGTAGATGCCGTGTGATTTGTAGCTTTTCATAGTAACTGTTGAGTACTTAGTGGGTTTTTTCTTGTCTTTCTTTTCTTTGTGTAAGGAGGATATCAATGCCATGGAGATGGAGGATGACAAGAGAGACTTGATTTCCAGAGAGATCAGTAAATTCCGGGACACGCACAAGGTAATGTATCAACCTGCTGTTATTACTCTGTAATTTAGGTTTTGGAGAAGAAATCCTCCACATTTGTTATTAGAAATTCCTCAACAACAAATGGAGCTGCAATTTATATAATTTCTGGAGGTAATTCCTCCATAAGACTGTTCTGTTACTGTCAAACTATAGTAAGGAGGTCGTGTGTTAATCTATAGTTAGTCTAGAGTTAGTAAAATTCAGACATTAAAGGAATAGAGAGTAGTAGATGTTGATACAAAGATTTTATAGTATCTATTTACAAGTGTTCAAATACTACATCAACCGCTCATAGATGGTTTTATAGTATCTGTCAGTGTTTCCAAATTGGACAAGAGTTATTCTTATTCATAATTCTGATTTGAGACTGACGGTTTTAGCTCTGCACAAGCTAAAGTCATCACACAGAGTGCATGGACACAATGTTAAATTCCATCTAAAGCTAATCTATTGATTAAACCCCACCAATGTGGTAGAGTTCATTTGGTGACTAGAGCAAGATGAATCTCAGAATCTCAGCTTTGGAAAAAGTTGCGAGGATAGGATGTAAGTATGATCTTTCATTTCTACCTTACTCTTGTTGGGCGCTCCCTTCTGGAGGGTTTGCAGAGGGGCAACTGGCTCTCAGTTCACTAGCATTATTTCTATTTAAATGTGGACTCTGGGAAACAAAGTGGTGCTGGAATTGGAAATCACAAATTTGCTAGTGATGTCCGAATGTAGCATGTTGCACCTGCACTCAGTCAGGTTTTAGAAGGCGGGGCAGCTCAGTGAACCTCTGCAGGTCCTCGGATGATAAATGATGTGTTTGAAGAACACACACATACTGAATGAGCCTAACCACTGCAGTATTTTGAACTGCAGCCTGTAGTATTACTAAAGTAGGGAGCGCCCCTCCACAGCACTCTGTGGTCTGAAGACATAGAAGGTAAGTGCTTTTATTTGGTATTTCTCTTATTTTGTTTTCAAGCATTTATTTACTTTTTTTCTTTCCTGTGTCTTATTTTTTAAGTGAGGTTCAAAAGAGGCCGAAACACATACACTAAAACAGCAGGTGCCCAAAAACAAATAGAAAATCGTTTAGTATATCAAGGTGACACCAGTCTTAAAAATACATGATGGATGTCACATGCCAAACATCTTCTGTTAGTTTGCACGTGACTTAATATCGTCCACCTCTGTGACAGTGTTTGAATCGTTGATTCAGTTTCTCGATTGGTTTGTTTCAAAGTAGCTTCAAAGTCGCCGTTTTTCCATAAGTGGAATTTTAGAAGAAGAGGTAAGTTGTAGGATGGAAATAAGATTAAAAGAAACAACACAATGGGAGCCAGATAGTTAACTGACAACTTGTGGATTTGCTTATGTGAGTCAAAGCCTTCCTTCCAAATTGAACAAAAAAAATGCTAACTCTGTTTACAAATGTAAAAGTCCAGCTAAATTACAATGTAGAACGTAAAGCTCACATACAACAGGCGGTTCAGAACTCTCCCTTTCTTTTTTCTTTTTGTTTATCACGAAACAGCTGTCAGGCCCACATTTCCAATAGCACGAAACACTAACAGCTCTTACACATGTGTGAAATCCGACTGTTTGAAATGTGGGCCTGACTCTGTTGAGGTTTTTTATATTACTGGTTGGGTTGGAGAGGCCAAATAGACACTCGAAGACCACCTGCAGGTAAGACTGTTTAACTAATTTCTTTGTGGCATAATGGAATACAGTATCTGCCTTGTTTCAGACATGACTTTAAAGTTGTTATTCATGTTTTATTTATGTGGATGAACTGTAATTAGATAAACCGCTTCACAGGTGTCGTTTGGGCTTTTTTTTTTTTTCTGATTATTTTGACTTTACACATGACCTGCTTTTCCTCCCGCACGTAGCCTGTAGGATGTGTAGGGCCAGAGAAGTGCTGAAACCGTAGTTCATCACCTGTGAGTTGCACACCACTAGCTCCAAAACGGTCTGTAGAAAATGCCATGTTTTTTACGTCAACTAGTTAGAAAGCAGACAAGTGGTCAACAGGGTTTACGAGAAAACGCTACAAACTTTATTGTCAGTTCACTCTAAAATTATTCTAAAGTCTAAAATCTTTTTGCAGTTCAAATCAAGAAATTTACATACAGGTTAAACATACAGTCACACCTTTGACACTTTCGTAGACGTAGAAAACACATTCAAACAGGTCTGGATTCAGATCTCATCTAGCATGAAAACAAACTAATACGATGTCCTCACAGTTCCCGTCTGTCACTCTGCTGCTTGCAGGACTCTCACACTAGGGGAGTACTTGAATTGCAGTCTGGAACCCGTCCCTTGCATCTCATATAACCATGTAGAAAACACATGGGAGCTGATTACGTAATTCACTTAGTTGGGACATTTGCCATATTAAGCATGGGCTTGTTTTAATCCACTTGGCACCCATCGGTAAGACCAAACAAGGGCTTTATATAGTGGGGATCTTAAGTGTATAGTTAGAACTTGTTGATCCAATGGCGCAAAGCTCACTCAGTACTGGGTGAATACTTTTATCTTGAGTGTAGTATGAGTAGCCCCTCTTTGAGTTAAACCCAAGGATCCATGTAACTCTGACTGCATAAAGCATTATGTTAATGTGTACCACTTACACCGTATTTACATGGCGATGCTATGGTACAACTAAACCGCTACGTGTCAAACATTACGTATTTTTCCCAGAGTATCTCTTGCATCAGGTCAAATCTATTACCTTTCAGTTTGCCATTGATTTTGAAAGTGGCCGGATATGGGTTTCAGAAGTATGTATTCGCCTACAGCTGAGTTTTTATTGGAATGGCCTCTTATTACATCAGAGCATAATCTCAGATCACCATAGAGCGCAGACTAACTGCAGAGGTCAAGTTGACCTGTTACATGTGTGAAAAATAAATCATTCAGTATTAGGGTTTGTGATAAAGGGGGCGAGGACAGGAAAGGATCTATCCACAACACTCTGGTTGAACAAAAAAAATACAATAGTGGAAATGTTTAGAGCTAAAAAGCAAAAGCAAATAAAACACCTGAATAGTTTAACGTCCTCTCTTGCCGTGACTCCGATAACCTTAAGTTTTTAGGTGTTTTTCCAGATTGACCTGTAATTTATGGTTTTGAGTCAGTGTGTCCTGAATTGAGCAGTATCTGTATTAAACCTGCTCAAACAGCGGACCACTCTTCCTGGAGGAAACACCAGTGCTAAGAGGACTTCCTCACTTGCAGCAGCCAGCCTCTCCAAGGCAATGAGTCATGGCAGTATGTGAGCATGTCTGGCCAAGGGAGTCAAAATCATTTACAGTGCTGACAACATGTGTGCTCATGTATTTTACTCTGATCTTTTCGGTATTGATGATCTATTAACACATTGTTTTCCTTTTCTTCCTGTTGGGCTCCTGCAGAAACTTGAGGAGGAAAAAGGAAAGAAAGAAAAGGAGCGACTGGAGGTCGAGAGGGAAAGGAGAGAGAGGGACAAAGAGCGGGAGCGAGAGAGGGAGCGCCGCGACCGCGAGAAAGAGAAGGAAAGGGAGAGAGAGAGGGACAAGGAGCGGGAAAGAGACCGAGATCGCGACCGCGAACGGGAGAGGGATCGCGAACGGGAGAGGACGAAGGAGCGGGAGAGGGAGCGGGAGAGGGAGAGGAGTCGAGACGTCAGCGAGGATCGAAGCAGATCAAGGTCAGTGGGAGGCCGGTGATGTCAGACACTTGAGAAACTTCCTCTAAAACACCTCAATGTATTTGTACTGCGATAGAGTCTGCATCAAAAGGATCCTAATAATGAACTAATCCAAATGATAATGAACAAATAATTATCCTCTTTCCCAGCACACATAGCCTCTATCTGCACTAAGAACACACAAGTTTTCGTGCTACGTTCTGGAAATTCTTGGTTTAGGTTCCTTGAACGTGCTTAAATTTGACTCTTATCGTTTTACTCTTACAGCTGTACAATCCCTGAAGAAAACAAGTGGGCCGGCTCATGCAAATATATAATATTTAAACCACTGAAGTAAAAAAATGCAGCTTTGGCTAAAACCAGATCAGTAAGACTGTCACCAAGTGAAATAAGTGCTTGACTTTTTGGTTACATTCTTTAAATCTTTTTTCTTCTCATTTCAACTTTAACATAAAAGGGTTCCTGGTGTTTGACTCATTTAATTGTGTTTTGCAGAGAGAGGACTCGAGAGGATAAAAAACGAGACCGCGAGGAAGACGAGGAGGACGTGTACGAACGGAGGAGACTCGAGAGGAGGCTGAGAGACAAGGAGGCGGCCTACCAAGAAGTATATATAACATCTCTGCTGTCATTTTGATTTTGATCGATTTGAAAATAAAGTTCAAATAATTGCAAATCAAGAAATTGAATCATTTGTTTGTGTCTGACTCGGTGACGGTTTAATTATTTTTCTTCTTAAAGCGCCTGAAAAACTGGGAGATCCGGGAGAGGAAGAAGGCTCGTGACTACAGCAAAGAAACGGAGCGGGAGGATGAGAGGCGTCGTGAAATGGTATACGTGAACGCTTACCACACCATATTAAATTGCGAGCAAAAAATGTATCACTATCGGTTTCACACTATTTGTAACGCCAGATATGTGAGGATGAGTTGCCGGATTTATGCAGACACACTAATTGTTACTGTGTTTTAAAATCAGATGAAAGAAGCCAAAAGGCTGAAAGAATTCCTTGAAGACTATGACGACGACAGAGACGACCCAAAATACTACAGGTGATTATCTGGATGCACATTTAGGCGCGTGAGGTACACACTTGTTATTCGCATTCGTCGTCACTTGACTTCTCATTGTCGTCCTCCAGGGGCAGCGCTTTGCAGAAGCGACTCCGTGACCGGGAGAAGGAGACGGAGTTGGACGAGCGAGACCGGAAGAGGGAGAAGGAGGAGCTGGAGGAGATCAGACAGAGGCTTCTGGCTGAAGGTCACCCTGACCCCGATGCTGAGCTGCAGAGGGTGAGTCCGTCATCCCGTTTACATTCGCTTTAGTAACCAGGTTGTACTCGGCCTCCTGCAGCATGTTGATGTGTAAACAAGAATGCATGTGCAGACTAAAAAACGAAACATGGGAAGTAAAGGAGCAGCTGGATGAAAAGAGGCATCATTACACTGAGCGATTGGTCCTAATGTAATCCAAAGTCCGACTAAAACTGAGACGGACACAAAGTAGCCTCTCACTAGTCGTCTAAACAAGTCGGTTTCCACCACTACACATTTTGACTATTTGTTCAATTCAGACACTCTCGTTACTCTGGTAACCAACCAAAGGAAAAGTCACAGATCAGCATCTTCTGTCTAGAAAAAACAGGTTGAAGTCATTTGTTAAATTCCGACACATTAGCGCTCTGAGGGTTTGTGTGTCTGGAACTGTGGCACAGAAAATGTGGGTTCATAATCTGTCTTGCAGTGTGTTTGTGATTTATTTTTTGTTTTGTAGAAAAATAAGCGCATATAGTAAACTTCAGTTTTTCTGTCTCCTTTTTTGGTTTCCAATCTGTAATGATGTAAATACATCTGTTATTAAAACGATTCACCAGATATTGATTGCTGACGCAAATTAAAAGTGCAGCAGAATGTCATCGTTAATGTGTTCTGTGCATTTGTGCAGATGGAGGAGGAGGCAGAGCGCAGACGGCAGCCTCCTCTGAAACTTGAACCCGAGGAGGACGTGATCCAGGAGAAGGCCCACAAGGATCGGGATCGGGAGAAGAGAGGGTCGGGGAGGCCCGCGGAGCCGATGCCTCGAGTCCCTCAGCCGCATTCGGAGGACGATGAAGAGGAAGTGGCGGAGGAGGATGACTACCACGATGGCGAGGACTCGCAAGAGGCCAAGCCGCAACTCAAACCCATCATGCGACCAATCACCACTGCGCCCTCAGTGTCCTCTGCCAGTGGGAACGCGACTCCGAACACACCCGGCAACGACTCTCCCTGCGGCATCATCATTCCCGGCGAAAACACCCCAGAGGTCCAACCTCCGGAGGAACTTCGGCCCAAGATTGGTCTCAGTCTCAAACTGGGTGAGTACAGTGAGGACACTACAGAGGATCTACTTCTTTAGCTGCTTCGAGCGAGATAACAACGGGCGTTTCTCTTCTCCAGGTGCCACCAACAGTCCCAGCCAGCTCAGCGTAGGAAAGCGAAAGAAGCTGGCGACCGTTGAAAGTGTTTTCAACAAGTTTGATGAGGAGGAGGCCGACGAGCAGCCTCGCAAAAGGAAGCTGGTTCCGCTGGACTACGGCGACGACGACAAGAGCCTGGGGCTGGATGGGGCCGAAATGCCAGGGGCCAAAGGCAGCGTCAACACAGAGGAGAAACGCAAGCACATAAAGAGCCTTATTGAGAAGATCCCCACTGCCAGGCCCGAGCTCTTCACCTACCCTCTGGACTGGACCATGGTGGACTCGGTACGGAGCCTCTGACGGTTCAGCTCGCAACAATTTCATTAACTTTTAAAATGTAACAATGTTCAAAATGTCGAAGAAAGTGTGGTAATATAATATTCTGCCATGTGTTGTTTTGAATTTTCTCTCTTCAGACTCTGATGGACCGTCGCATTAAACCATGGATCAATAAGAAGATTATCGAATACATCGGCGAGGAGGAAGCCACGCTGGTTGATTTTGTCTGTTCAAAGGTTTGTGATTTATTTCATTAAAAATGCTGGTTCCCGTTGAAGATATGAGCGGCGCTACTTATTATATATTCAGTAGTAATAGTGATTGATTATTTTATTTTGTGTCTTGAAATTTGTTGCTCATTTTAACCGTGTTTTTTCTTTTCTTCCCAGGTGATGGCACACAGCACCCCTCAGGGTATTCTTGATGATGTTGCAATGGTGAGTTTAAACATCTAGTGCCACTGTGTTTTCTGAGTGAAACGTCTCAACAGCTTTTAGAGGCATTGACATGAAATTTGGTGCAAACATTCGTGCCTGATGACATCCAACGATGAATATTAATCACTCTGATTTCTTAACTTATCCTCTAGTGCCATGGTCAGGTCTTTTTTTTAATTATTATTATTATTATTATTAGAATTATTTGTTTTAAAGACCAAATACCTGCAAAACTAATGTCATTCCCATCAGCCACAGCTGTACTTTGGGTTCAGGGCTAAATATTTGGGATAATATCATGCTAATGCGCTAAATTACGGTGGTGAACATTAGACGGTGTTTGTGAGCGTGTTGACGTTTAGTTCAAAGCAGGACGCAACCGTTGTTTCTGAAAAGTGAAGCCAATGCACAAGAGCCTTAAACTTGCATTCTCTCCACTGGCCAGCAGGGGACAACTCCTGAAGTCAGATTGTATGGAAGTCTATGAGGAAAAAAAAAATCTATATCGAGCCATTTTGATAGAAAAATTTGTCTAACAATCCTGTTTTGTGTTTAGGTTCTTGATGAAGAAGCAGAAGTCTTCATAGTAAAAATGTGGAGGCTGTTGATATATGAAACAGAAGCAAAGAAGATCGGTCTAGTAAAATAAAGAACACACGTCTCTCTGTCTGACTTCCGAAGATCACAGTTCTGCTAGCGACAGTTTTCTGGTCCAGCAGACTGTCAACAACGTGCCCATACACCCCTCCATTCCATCAGCAAGGAGCTGCTGCCTTGAATGTGTGTGTGTGTGTGTGTGTGTGTGTGTGTGTGTGTGTGTGTGTGTGTGTGCGTGTGTGTGTGTGTGTCTGTCTGTCTGTCTGTCTGGAAGGGTAAGTCTGAGCTGTGAACAGAAAGGGTTTGCACAAACATATTGCATGATAAAACTTTGGTTGTATTTTTTCCCTTTGTTTATGCTGTTCAGGCAAAAGACGGTTGCAATCCACCCACTTGTTCTCCAAAATGTTGAACTCAGTCTGCTTTGATTTACTGTTGTCATGTTGAGGCACTGCTCCATTGTGTGAACTAATAAATATGCTTTTTTTTAATAAAATATTGTTTGTCTTTTTTCAATGTTTTTCTTACTATTTTATTTATCTTCATTTTTGGTGGATTTTAAATGTAATTATACTTGAGAAAGTAATTTTTTTCTTTGTTATATTCCTCCTCACTTTTTTTTGTATTTGTTCTGAAAAAATAGGTGGTGTATGTTTTTACAAAACAGTAACTACAATATCAAGTAACGCCTTGAGTTATAAAACCTCCATAGATGGATGCAATTAGCATGATTTCTCTTTTTTACAAAAAGAAATTCTCCCTGCAGGCACCTTAATTGGAACAACAGGGAAAATGTACTTTTAAATGTAATTGTTTTTATATTAGTCACTAAACTTCTAAACTATGATGGTCTCCTTTTTTTTTTAATATATATATATATACACAAAATCCCTTCAAGGAAGTTGTTTTACCATTTTATTTTTATTCCTGACAAATATCACTTTCATACATGTCAATTTACAAAATAAAAGCATTTGTTTATTGAATTTAAAATGAATACGTTACAGATATTATAGTATGACCTCATAAATATACTGAAACAATTTATTCATTTTCTTTGAATATTTACCTAAAAATGTATGTTCATATATTCAATTAATCAATATTTTCAAAGTGCACTGTCCTCCACTTCAATAACTTTACTCAGCTCCAGTTGGGAATTTAATAGGAGTTATAAATTACAATTTTTTTTCTGATTTTAATCTTTATGTTTAGTCCACGAAACATGATATATATATTATATATATAAATTTATATAAAATAAAAAATATATAAATGATCTGGGGTTGAACAATAGACTATTAACGTTAAATAGGGCTATGCTTGTATCTTGTTTATTCCATTTTTTACTTCGGTCTCCATTTATGTTTTTTTATGCAACAACAAAAAAACAACAAACATTATTATTATTATTTATCATTATACTTCCTGGTGTCACGCGAATACGTGGCAAGTTCGCGTTCCCGCACCTGAGGCTCGAGGACACGAGTTCCGACCCGGAAGCACTTTAGCGCAGCACCGGATGTGCCCGTTTGTTTAGCTAGTCGCAAAAAACAAGTCGGGGTTGCAAGTTTTTTTTGGATCATTATCATTACCATTATTATTACAGATTGACAGTTGATTTTGGGGACAAACGATGCGGGGGCAACGGACGTTTGCAATCGAACGTTAAAGTGTCGAATTAACGGTTAACGGGGTTTCCGAAGCTGGAGCGAACCGTCGTCGAGGCCAACGGTTCGGTTTGGCGTCGGTTGGTGAACGTGGATGTTTCTGAGTGAAGATACGACGACGTGTGTGTGTGTGTGTGTGTGCGCGCGCGTGTGCGTCTGTGCGTGTGTTTATCCGACATCTATTATTTGACCAGCAACCACAGGTTGAGTCATGCTGTGTAACTGGCAGTTAATACGAGGAGCGTGTTGAGAGAGTACAGGTGTGAGGTGTGTTTTCTTTTTGGATGGTTTAGAAGATTTAGCCGAAGATATAAAAGTGCAGTCATGGACGATTTTAGCTCGATCAGCCTGCTGTCTCTCGCGATGTTAGTCGGGTGTTACGTGGCCGGGACGATCCCTCTAGCAGTCAACTTCTCAGAGGTGAGTCTGGAGCTCTGGGAGTGGGAGAAACTTTGACCACGTTTTAAAACTTACAGAGAGAGATAGATGGATGGATGGTTACTTTATGAATCCTGCAAGGGGACATACAGCAGCATTTATACATATAGGTAAGCAATAAAATATAAAGAAAAATGCACTATATATATAGTATAGAATAAGAAAAATGCACGATATATATAAAGAAATTGGAGTAAAATAAAAAATAAAAATGCACAATATATAAAAAAAATTGGAGTAAAATAAAAAGAAAAATGCACAATATATAAAAAAAATTGGAGTAAAATAATAAGAAAATGCACATTATTTATAAAGAATAGAATAATAGGAAAAATGCACAATATATACAAAAAAATGAATAAGAAAAATGCACAATATATACAAAAAATTTAATAGAATAATAAGAAAAAAATACATTATTTATAAAGAATATAATAATAATAATAAGAGAAATGCACAATATATACAAAAAAATTGAATAGAATAATATTAAGTTAACTAACAAAGCAAACAAAACAATAGTGCAAAGATGTAGCCAAACAAACATCAGTGTTATAGTTGAGTGACTGATTTGGTCAGAGGTGATTTTATTATAAAGTGTTATTGCAGTGGGCAGGAATGATCTCCTGTATCTGTCCTTGTGAGAGGTGAAAGTTCATCTCTGTCAGCGCCTTGTTCTAAATAAGCTGTGATTGCATCATGAACTCTGCATTGTTATCAGATCATCCAGCATAAACGTGGTGCTGCAATCAATCAAACTTTATTTCAGACTCAGGGTCCTGATTAGACAGAACATTAAATAGAATAAAAAAAACTTACAAAAGCACAATTAAAATACATAGACAACTGTACCAATGCCTCCACAGCTGGGACTAAATTTATTTAATAAACTTTCTGTTTGATAAAACCAAGATGATTTCATTTTCAGAGCCATTACGCGGGCAAATAAATTTATACATAAGATTTCTTTCAAACAGTTTGGAAAGTATTAACTCCTGCAGCCACAAACATTTCACTGGCACAACACCAGCTCTGTCTCTTAAGTAATATTCTCATGTCATGTTGGTTTCCTTTTTCGTAATTAGACCACAAGTGTTTAGTAAAACAGTACACATCTGTACACACACTAAACTTGTGTGAGAGAATGTTTGCTCGCGCATACATCCCACGACGTTGCCCGTAGATATCATCATCGGTCATCTTTTCTGTAATAAAATGTCCCAAGATATTTTACCTCATCACAGACACCACGGTAGTTATCAGACAGCGAGGCAGACTGAGTGCTGAGGATTTGCCTGTTTTGTTTGTGTTTGCTCCAGGAAAAGCTGAAGCTGATCACTGTGCTGGGAGCCGGGCTGCTGTGTGGGACTGCTCTGGCTGTTATTATTCCTGAGGGGGTCCACGCTCTTTATGAAGAAATACTCGAAGGTAGACTTCAGCCAAACCGGGATTTAAGTGTGTTTTTAAGGACTACCTAGGAATTGTTTCCCCAACGCTCTTGGATGACGATATCGTTGCGTTTCATTATGTTTTGAACCAGTAATTTGGCGATGGATGGATAATAAATAGTCAGGCTGTAATTTGATTAATGTTTTAGTCAATAAATTGTTAGAAAACTGAATGTCTGGCACAATTTAACAACGTCCAAAATGCAAAACATCCGTATAGATTCAAATCTATAGTGAAATATCAAAGAGGAAATCAGCAAATCCTCACATTATAGGAACTGAAACTTTAGTTTTTCTTGCTTGATAATTAACGTAAACAATTAATTGATAAACAAAGATTTTGCCACCAAATTTCCAAAGTTGATTAATCGACAAATCTTTTCAGCTGTTAATAAAATCTCAATCAAGTTTATTCCACAAGGATAATTCACTCAGCAATCAGTGCTGCTTTCCAGGCATTCTTAGGTACACGTAATAAATAATAAAACAATGAGGTAACTAAAATATTTGAGTGGTATTAGCAGTCTGCACTGTCCAGATTTAAGTTTGAAAGCCCGAGGACTATTGACGAACAATACTTGGAAACGTTTGCTGGTTTTCGCATCAGTTTGTGGTTCTTGTCCTGTAAAGCTCTACGTTTAAGACTTAAAGTACAGCACCGTGTAACTCGTCTTTCAAAAGGCGCTTTAAATAAATAATAAATAAACTTTACTTACTTACTAAAACAGTTTTGAGGCCGGATGGCCTCGGGGTTAAACGCTGACCATGTAATTGAGATTGTCTTCCTCCATTTCCTGTCAGTTCTCTACTGTGTACCGTCAAATAAAAGCAACATAACTTGTCTTTGCCTCTTTTGTCAGCGCTTCAGAGGAGACGTCAGAAATGGGAAATATATAATATGTAGACATTGGTCTGAGTAGACCCTAACTGTTTGAATCATTTTCAAACAGAACAAAGTTCACCGAGCTGTAACGAACAGCCAGTTGACGTCTGTTCTTGAACAACAGACTGTGTCCAACAGATGTTTGATTTGTGACCGTTTGTATTGACACGTTCCTCTGTGTCTCAAAAGAGAATGCTACATGGATCTGTGATGGCTTCTGACTGCTTAGCAGTCGTTTAAGGTGTTTTTTTTAATTTATTTTTAACAGCCCGTGTGCCTGCTGCCTCCTTCCTGTTTCTGCAGGTGCACACCACAGCCATGGCCAGGTCGGAGGCGTGGAGGAGTCCGAGCCGAAGGGGGAAGCGGACGCGGCCCTGACCGGCAGCGGGAAGCACGAGCACAGTCACGAGCAGCTCCACGCCTGCATCGGAGTGTCTCTGGTTCTGGGCTTCGTCTTCATGCTGCTGGTGGACCAGATAGGCAGTTCTCATGTGCACAGCACAGAGGGTCAGTACCACGAGGGGCCGCGAGCACAAATATTAGGGCTACCCCAGAGCCCCTCGTCCACGTGGCGAATTAGTTTGTGAAAATGGGGCTTGGTGACGGCGGCTTTGTCCTTTCGCCTCATCGAGTGCTAATCTCCTCCAGAGGGCAAATCATTTTGTTGAATTGCACCCAAAAACCAGGGCTAAACTGCACATTCTGAAAGTCTGCCAAACTGTGACGCCACACAGTTTTTACTCAATTGTGGAGACGCTGTTCTTTCATTATTACTTGGTTCTACTTTTATATATTTCTTAAACCCTATATACATTTTTTTTTTTTTTTTTTTTTGTAGGTTTAGATCCAGAGTCAGCAAGAGCCGCCTCCTCTAAAATCACAACCACCCTGGGTCTGGTGGTCCACGCTGCAGGTAGGCCGGCTCTTAAATGTGTTTATTGTCTCATGAAGATGCAAAATGCAACTTTTTATGTTCAAATCCTCCTTATTAGTCTGAATCACAAGTTGGTGCTGTGACAGAGAATTACCTTCTTAATGTACTGTAGATGTGATCAGACAAATCTTGTGTTTGATATTTTTATTACATTTACTTAACACAACTCTTATTCTCTGCCACACCTCAGTTTACTTACTGATTTTGAGAATAACTGCTATGTGGAAAATTAAAAAACAAAGAGGATTATTCAGAGCATTTCTCCAGCAACCGTTGCTCTCACAATATTCACAAATAACAATTAAGAACTGTTAATGTTTTGCTAATAGCCGGATATGAAAGATATCTCAGCAACTGTGTCTCTTGTCTCCAGCTGATGGAGTGGCTCTGGGCGCTGCTGCCTCCACCTCGCAGACCAGCGTTCAGCTCATTGTCTTTGTAGCTATCATGCTGCATAAGGTAACAACGGCTCATGTCTTGTTCAGCAAATCAACGCTTTTCAAGATCCTTTTTTTTTTTTTAAATATGTAGTTTTATCGAAAAAATATGAATCGCTAGTTGCATCTCCGAGCGCATGTGAGTGAACCTGTGTGACCTCTTACTGCTCTGTCGTCCTCAGGCCCCGGCAGCGTTCGGCCTGGTCTCGTTCCTGATGCATGCTGGTCTCGAGAGGAACCGGATCCGCAAACATCTCCTGGTCTTTGCCCTGGCGGCGCCCGTCCTGGCCATGCTCACCTTTTTAGGCCTCAGTCAGGTAAAACAATGATGATATAAATATCTATATCTATCTATCTATATATAGATATATCTATAGATCTATAGATATAGATACACACATACTCAAATGCAATAAGTGTATTTCTTGTTTACTTTCAATGATCTGTTAACTTTGAAATTTAAAACCAGTTTTCCTGGTAAGACTTTAAGAGACATTAACCCGCCATGTTTTAGATAAGATGGAGAATTCATTAGCTTTGAAAACTAATGGAATCAACAGTCCAGATTTCTTAGTGGACCAAATTTTGACCGTTCCTTTTGACATTTGGCCTCACACTGTTTTTGTGTGTTCCCTCCTCAGAGCAGCAAGGAGGCCCTGTCAGACTTCAACGCCACTGGCGTCGCCATGCTCTTCTCCGCCGGCACCTTCCTCTACGTGGCCACCGTCCACGTCCTCCCTGAGGTCGGGGGCGGCGGCGGCCACAGCCACGCCCCCCCGGGAGGGAACGGAGGGAAAGGACTGAGCAAGGTGGAGGTGGTCGCTCTGGTGCTGGGCTGCCTCATTCCTCTGGTGCTCTCCGTCGGTCACCACCATTAGACCCCAGACCTGCAGGACGGATTTAAGACGGGTGTACAGGGGGGGAAAGCGGAGGCAGAGACTTCAAACGTTGTGGATCTAAATGTCTTGTTGCTTGTTGTCTGCTGATGGACCCCGTGGACCAGACTGGAGCTCGTTGCGGGGACATCTCATGATTTAAAACTTGAAACGGGGGAATGAATGACTGTAGGGAAATCAGAGCTGCTGCAGAGACGACGGAGGAACACGACAATGTTTCTTCTGACGGGGAAACACCTTACAGCTGCTGTGTGTCCATTTATTCCACCAGAAGGCCCTTTTTTAAGAGACACTGGACCCGTTAGCTCCGTTTAGTTTGATCATCGTGGAGTTTCAGTGTTGCATTATCGTGCTTGTTCAAGGTCAAAGAACCAACTCTGATTCATCACAGTAATGTTTTACTAGATGGAAGTTACTCCGTGAGATTTAGATTTGAATAAGCCGGTTATATCAAGAAAGCAATCTCTCTCTCTCTCGCTCTCTTTCTTTCTTTCTATCTCTATCTCTCTCTCTTTTTTTTTTTTTTACCATTGTACAGAGTGCAAATCTCTTTGCAACAAGTCCGATAGATGCGAGTTGATTTCCAAGTGCCATATTCTCAAGATGAAAGCGATACCCGACGAGACGGCGCCATAAAGACGTTACCATAGAAACATAGAATAGGACCGCCACACATAAAGATCCTGCTACGTTGATTTGATGGGAATGTCCCTTCTACTTCTTCTATTTCTGCTGACGTCACAGTTGAGTCGTCAACGTTTCAAGACTTATTTTCTTCCCAACGGAGATCTTTTCCTCGCAGCCGACTGACGAGAGATCGGCTCGAATAAACATCCAGATTCTCGTAACAAAATGTTTTCTTTTGGCCCGTGAGTTTGCCTCGGTCCCGCGGCCCGACGGGATGCTCATCTACGGTGGAGACTGATGGTTGTGTTTCTCCCGCCGACACGTCGGTTCAAACCCGAGTCCTGCGCGAGGAGCAGACGTATCGCGACAGTCACTTTTCTTTTTTTCCCCGTTTCAGTTTTCTGGATGTGCTTGTTTTTGTTTCGTTTTACTTTGGGAGTAATTATAAATAGAAGTTGGAGGGGGGGAGGCAAAAAAAAAAATCTGTATAGAATTGTCTTAAGTGATTGTATAGAGTGTTATGAAGCTTATGTAGAGGCGGAGGGATATTTCAGCAGCTCTGAATGAATGATTTCAAGTGGATGAAGCTGTTTTGGGACCAGGAGAACAGATGTTTTACAGATCCAGGAAGGAGAATTTTGAACAAAACTTCTCTTTTTTTTTTCTTTTCTTTTTTCTCGTGGGTTTACTCATTAGTTAATCATACCTGAGCAATAATCATACGCATGAAATCGGGGCAATGTCGCTTTTTTTTTTCTTCAGGAGTGCAGCAGAGTCTGAAATGGCTTCAAAGGGTTCGCCTTCATTCTCCAAGCGCTGGTCATGTGATTCAGATAGCCCCCCCCCCCCCCTCCCCCACACATCTCTACATCAGTACAACTAAAACAGTAACCGGTTGATGCATTAAAACGTAAGTAGGGACAGGACAGGTGGATATTGTGAGTGTTACTGTATCACTGTGCCTGCTCACCGCAGAGCTCATGTATAAGTATGTAAGTATGTATGTGTGCTGTACAGAGTAACTTCCACAATCATCATGATTTATTGTGTGAGATGGAACTGCTCATTCACAAATACATCTTCTTACATTTTTTGGACCTGGATGGGCGGCTCTGACACGAGACTCCAAACTGTCTGAGGAGTCTCTCGTTTTATGTGTAAATTGAACGTTTTTTTACAAACGCAACTCGTCAATTAATTCCAAGTTGGAGGAGGAAGAGGAGGAGGAACCTGCTGTGATGTTTTAGAGAGGAAGGGGCGGGTCGCATGCAGACTAGCAGCTGCATGACTGTTTTATTCTTGGTGGGACTGTGTGTGTGTGTGTGTGTGTGTGTGTGTGTGTGTGTGTGTGTGTGTGTGTGTGTGTGAGAGTGTGTGTGAGTGTGTGAGTGTGTGAGTGTGTGTGAGAGTGTGAGAGTGTGAGAGTGTGAGAGTGTGAGAGTGTGAGAGTGTGAGAGTGTGAGAGTGTGAGAGTGTGAGAGTGTGAGAGTGTGAGAGTGAGTGTGAAAGGGGAAGAGCCCCACTGTGTTGCTTTACAGACACGGAGCCCCATCATGTTTCATCTGTCTGAACAGTGTTGCATCAGAGATTTGACATGTACATCTTCCCCTTCCTTAGTCCACTAGTTTGTGTGTTAAAGGCTGCAAGTAATGGTTATTTTAATCATGTATCAACCCGTTGATTATTCACGTCCAAAGGGACGTCTTCAAATGTCTTGCTTCGTTAAACCGACGGTCCAAAAACTCCAAATATGTCCAGTTTACTGGTTAATGACAAAATCCAGAAGCTTCAATTCTTGAGTTTTGCTTGAAATTTGCTCAAGCGCTTAATTTATTATCAAAATTGTTGCAGATAAAATTTCTGTCCAATTTAAATAGTTGTATGCGTGATGATTTATTTGGGGGAATATATCCGCCTGAAGTCCCTGAAAACCAGTACACAAGTATTTCTCTATGAGATAAATATGTATTTGACTAAATAAGCAACAATCAAAGTTTAGAAGAAAAACAAACATCCTTAATAATTATTATTATTATTATTATTATTATTATTATTATTAAACACTTAACACTCAAAATGCATGGAAGTCACCTTTTTACCTTCTGTTCTAACTTTGTGATAAAACTGTTGGTCATTCGGAGTAAGAAGCTGATTGAGGGCTTTAACGTTCTTTCATGTTGGTCACTATACTTCTGGAGGATGAAGGAACAACGTGTTCACTAGTTATAGAAGTTATAAAAAAAAAATGAGTTAAATAGTAAGAGAGAAAATATCAAGTGGGTATCTTCCAAAGTCCTTTAAGTCCAAATTTCTCTTCTTGTACTATTTTGCCTAAACTAAACTAAACTGTTCCTGATCTGTTCCATTGGAATCACATGAGGGAGGTAGCAAGGACACGAGGAATAATTACAGCCCAAAAAAATATGAACCTGTCCTTTAAGTTAAATATGTATTGTCACAACTCCAGAAAACAAAAATAACTTACGGTTCATCATGTTAAGTCTCGTCCCTCGTGTTTACTAATGTTGGTTAAAACCTTTTTATTGAATGAGTATGAAGCTTCATCTTCGCAAAATACTGGACCATCACGTTTCCAGTGTCGGCACAAACATGCATATTAATTTATTAATTTATTAAATTTAGAAAATAAAACTGGTTAAGCTGCCAGATATCTGCAGGTGGAGTTTGATGCATCCTCTCCCACACAAACAGGAAGACATGATGGTACATTTTGGGGCTGAGTGGAGTTTTCTTTGGCTCAAGTCAATATTTGTAATAGTTTCAGTGGGGGGTTGGTGTATCTTTATTTCTTTTCTTCTTTTTTTTTCTGTCATTCCAGAATGAGTCTGCCTTATTTCCATACTTTTGATTGTGAAAATCAGTTGTAAAGCAATGTGTTTTATGACTACTAAATTAAAGTTTTTTTTAACTGGTGAAAGTACTTTCCTGTATTTTGATCATTTAAGCAGAAAGTGTTGCAGGAAGATGTCAGTTACTGTGTTTCCTAGATTTTAACAGGTGGAATTCATCACTTTTCTTTTATGCATTTGATGCTACTTTATAAAAAAAAAAGCAGTTTTCCCATGTATGAAGTTTTCTTGTATTCATCAAGGTAAGAATTTTATGAATTTCTTCTGTTCCGTTTGGTCACATTTTTAACAAACTCTGTGATTTTCCTCAAATTAAATGTTAATTTCGAGGCATCTCCACCGCGACGGGATGTTTTTCTCGTGAAAAAAAAAAAAAAAAAAAAGGTCTGCGGGCTCATGCGCTTCTCTGTTGAGGCTGAGCTGTTTATCTGTATAATCTGCTGTCCATCCACTCCCGACACGTGTTGTGTAAATTAATCTGATACTCAACAAAGCTGAGCTGCATGTCAACCGCTCTGACTCTCCATCCTCTTAACCAGGAAGCGGTGCAGCCACGCCTCTGCCCCAGATGTTATACTAATTCGCCGCTGGAGCAACGGATGGAGCAGCGGATGGAGTGATGGAGCGAGTGATGGATGGATGGTTCATACCTGCCAAGAGCTGGAGACCGCGGCGGCTGCAGTAATCTGAATAACTGCTTTTACTGGCTGGAATGTATTGACCGGCTTCAGATTTAGCAACTCCCTCCTAATGCTCTCCCCCCCCCCCCCCCCCATCACAACCCCCCATCGCCTCCCAGTATCCCTCCACTTCCTCCCTCCCTCTTCCTCTCTGCCATCCCTGTTTTCATCTCGGGCGTCGCTGTGCGGTCAGTCTGCCTCCAGCGCGGTGAGCGTATCGACGTCTGCATCTTTCCGCCCTGCTGAGTTATTGGGATTTGTTTGCTACTTTTTTCCGGCTTTCTATTGAAGCAGCTCTCCGCCTGAGCACTGGGTGTCATCCAGCTAATTGTTATTGACTGACTGTATTATTATTTTTTTTTTTTTTCTTTTATTCTATTGATAGATTTTTTTTAATCTTTTTTGTTGTTTAGTTTTGCCCCACCTCCCGGGGCGTGGAAAGCCGGAGAGGATGTTCTCGTCCTCGTCCAGGAGCTCTCTGTTCTCGCCCTGGTTGTCCATGGAGCAGTCTGACTCTGAAGCGCTGGACATCAGCACCAAGGTGCAGCTGCACGGGGTTCTGTGGAAGAGGCCCTTCGGACGGCCCTCGGCCAAGTGGTCCCGCAGGTGAGGGGGGTGGTGCCGGTCGCCTGGGGGTCTTTATCTTTTGACCCCCCCCGAGACGGAGCACCTCGGGGAGACGTTCTGCCTCTCCGCTGCTTATGAAAACCCACGTTAACTTTAAAAACTACATTTAATGCTGATGTGAAATCTGCTTTTTCTTTTAATGTTTAAAGAGTTGACATTTATGGTGGAGAACGGTCATATTTTCCTTCCAAAGAGTGTCAGGCGATACTTAAAAGAGAGAAAAAAATATACTAATATTGACTATTGAGTTTTTTTTTTACATTTCTGAGGGCAAAAACTATTGTATTTGCTTTACAGCTGCAGTTTTCCTTCTTTTTTTTATATCACAAATTCCAGACAATGATATATCTGACAGAAGTTTAGATTCCTGATTGATCGATTGATCAAACTTGCAGACTTGATTGACTCCATTTCTGATGTTGACTGATCTTCTCTTCCTTCGTGAACATTTAGGATTCTGTGTTGTGTATTAGAGGATTTGCTTTATATAACAACAGGATAGTCTGATCCACATTTCACATCTCAATGTCAGTGTATCCCGATTTGAGAGAGTCTTTGGCCGTTAAAATGCCTGGATTGGTACCTTATGTCATGATAATGCTCTTAGTTTACATAACAGTTAAAACGCTGGAGCCAGAGAGTCCATTTGTTGCACACTCTTTGTAACCTTTCCCATCGGCTTGTGTCGTGAAGGTCAAAAGGTGGTTGGTTTTGTTCGGTAAAAGCTCATTCGGTTACCCAACTACAGAGAAGTCAGGCTATTTTTGTTTTTGTCTCCAGCTTTAAAAAAGAAAAAGGAAGTCGTCTGAAACAAATCTGCGAATCAGTGCGATGACATTTAGATGTGTGTGACTGACCCTCAGAGAGACTTTAGGGGAACTTCCCCAACACTCAGCCTTGAGGTCAGTTTACACGCCGTGAAGAGTAAAACTCATCCGTGTTCGTTAGCTGGTTAGTTGGGTGAGAAATACAAACAGACAGGATACTGCAACAAAATAAATAATCTGAAATGCAGCATCATTTTACCTTTTTTTTAGCGTCTGAAAACGATTAAAATGAAACATTCTGAGAAGGTGAAAGTCCCTCTTTATAACTCGTAGACGTGCAGCCCAAGATGACGGGTGGCAAGTGCTTCCAAGAAATAAAAGTTGGAAACAAACGTAAAATAAAACCCGCAGGAACTTTACAGGTCGCTTGTTATCGATGAGATGAATCAAATGATTACGCGTATGTATCGGGGAACATGTTGGTTCCTTTCAGCCCCCTCAGGATCGTCTCACTGCTGCTTTCATTGTCTTCCTCGGTACAAAGGTTCTTCATCATCAAAGACAGCTTCTTGCTCTACTATGCGGAGAGCGAGAGGAGAAGCTTTGAGACCAACAGGTACTTCAACATCCACCCGAAGGTGAGCCGCGTCCTCTCTGAACACATGGAGGGTGGCGGAACATGTGTGGTTGTTGTTTATTATTTTTATTGGATGACTATACCAACATATATATATATATATATATATATATATATATATATATATATATATATATATATATATTATATATATATATATATATATATATATTATATAACTATATATATATATATATATATATATATATATAACCCTATATATACTCATATTAACTAAATCATAACATATATATATATATATATTAAAAACACATATATATATATATATATATATATATATATATATATTATATATATATATATATATATATATATATATTATATATACCTATATATATATATATATATATATATATATATATAATAATATAATATATATATATATATATATATATATATATATATATTATATATATATATATATTATATATATATTATATATATATATATTATATTATATATAATATAATATATACTATATATATATATTATATTATATCATAATATAATATATATATATATATATATATATATATATAAATATATATATTATATATAATATATATATAATATATATATATATATATATATAACAACATATATATATATATACTATATATATAATATAATATAAACATCATATATATATATATATATATATATATATATATTATACTATATATATAATATTTCAGAGGATTTTGATTAATAACTGTGTTTAAGTCACTTTTATGCTTTTAGGAACAGTATTACCTGTATTACCCGTGTGTTTCTGTCGCACCAGATTCAAAAATCTTAATCAATTTCTGCATCTCACTACTGTATTTTATTTCTTAAACTGCACTGCAACTTTTATTCTATTTTTTTTTTTTAGCTTTTTTTACTAACTGTTTTTTAATGTTGTTTTTAATGTTTAAATGAATGTTCTTAATTGTTTTTAAATCTTCTTTTCGTTTGCATTATGTTTTGATGCTTAATGGTTTTATGTGAAGCACATTGCATTGAATTGTTGTTGAAATGTGCTTTACACAAATAACCTTGCCTTGCCTTGCAGGGCGTCATCCCCTTGGGAGGATGTGTGGTGTCGGCCAACGAGGACATGGGCATGCCCTTCGCCATCGTGGTCAACCTGGAAGACTTCACTGTGAGCGCCTGAGCCCGTCACTCATTCAATTCCTCCATTTGCGTCACCAGCCTCACAGAGGTTTAAAGTATCATTTTTTTTTTTTTTTTAAAGACGGACCAATTCCACATCTATGCAAACACAGCGACACGCACTGAGTGTCACAACGGATTGCATGACAACGGCCCTTTCTAAATTGTACTTTTACAACTGTAATGATGTGAGACATCAGCCTAATCCTGCCACAAATGGGACTCATAATGGAGTGAACTTAACGGCACACTGGGACACAACAGTGTTGCATAAGTTTTTGTTGCTGTGTCAGCAGGCCGAAGATATTTTACAGCCTGTAAGCCCTTTATGGACAATCTGCTGGTGTATAAAGTTGCGTGTCTGTCCCCCCAGGGCACCATAGTCCTGGCTGCTGAGTCTGGGGAGGAGCAGGTCCAGTGGATGGAGATGCTGCAGGAGTCGGGGAAAGTGTGAGTACATGACTCTTAAAGCCTCTTTGTTTTGAATTTTCAAATTATTTTTGATGGCAGAAGTTTTTGTTTGCAGAAAAATACGACAATCCCAAAGTTGTCAGAAATGTTCGGCTCAAACTCGAGACTATAAGTTGTAAATGTTAGAGATGAAGGCCCAGAGTCAACTACAACCGTCACTTTAATGTGTCACAGTATCTGATCCTTAACAACCAAAATAAGAATGATTAACAATTTCTTCTGAAATTACGTTTCGCTGTGTCTTCTGCAGCTTTTAAGAGTTGAGGCTTTGAGCTCAACGCTGACAGCATTTACATGTAAACTAAAGGTTTTCTATCTTATTAGCACTAAATGTCATTAGTTTTGCAGGTAATTGGTCATAAATCAAAGTATTGGACTGATTGAAACTTTCACCTGATGATGGAGCTTGAAGAAAAGCCTGTTTATAATCAATATAATTAAAAAAAAAATGTAATTCTTCCTCTGGGGAACATAATACTTGCGTATCAAATATCAAGAGAATCCGACCAATAGTCGAGATGTTTTTGAATGGAAACCAAAAATGTCCGATTTTGCTAAAGTCATTAAAATGAATCCTGTTGGGAACATGAATGTTGTATTTCAATCTCAAATGTCAACCTTTTTAGAGGAAAAGTGTGAAGATCCCCAACATCGGTGGGATTCCTCCTCTTGGGATCATGAAGGTCTCGACTGTCGTCCTCAGAGCCGCGCCGCTAGCACGATTTACAAAAGATGCAAAGCGTCTAGTTTCACGTGCTCGCGGTGTTTTTAATTTATTAATCATCTCTTAGTTTTTGTTTTAAATGTCTGCGTTCATCCAACAGCACGTGGAAGAACTCCCAGCTGGGGGAGGCCATGATCGAGAGTCTGGAGGCTCAGGGGCTGCAGCTGGCCAAGGAGAAGCAGGAGTACCTGGGTAAACATGGGGGAGGAGTCACCTCAGCTTTTCAAAGGTTTAACAAGCTGAGAGCGTTTACATGAAGAGGGTTTTGTTTCTCCAGATAAACTGATGGAAGAGACCGAGGAGCTCAGTCATCAGAGGGCACAAAGAGAGGTGAGACCTTTTCATTTACTCACCGTGTCACGGCAGCAGAATGTTGGAGCGGAAAGAGAATTTGGAATAAAAACGACTGTTGTCTCGTTGATTTGAGATTTAAGTTGTACATTTACGAGAAGAAAAAAAAAAAACTACATTTATGAGGAAACAAGTTAAATATTCTCAGAGAATAAAGTCAAATTTATGAGAAAAAACTACGAGAAATTATGTTGTTTCACTTTTAAAATTACACTTTTCAATCAGATTATAGAATAAGGAAATGCTCAAACTTTTAGCCCAGAATCACCAAATTATCATCAGCATCCAGACTTTGAGGAGACATTACCATGAAGTGGGACTATTCATAAGAAAACAGCATTTTCTTTTTCTCATAAATGTATGACTTTTATTTTATTTATTTTTTTGTAGCAACAATGGCCCCAATATGCTGTCATGACTTTATTCTTGTAGAAACTAACATTTAGTTTCACCGACTTTATCTTTCATGATTAATCAATAATTATTTTTAGAGTACACAATGAAAGAAAGAGACCAAGACGACTTCTTCAAAAGTCACAAACACAAATCACAGAAATCAAATCAAAGGTTTTTGCTGAATAAATTACCGAAAGAATGAATCGATTATCAGAATTGTTGCAGAATCGTTTTCTGTCTAACAACCTAATTAATCGATATCAGTTCTACTTGTACGTTTCTTTTTTTTTTTCTTTTTTTAAAGATGTGTCACACTGCTCTTGTTTATGGAGCTCATTTCTAACCCTCCAGGAGCTGGAGCGCCTGAACCAGATCCTGGAGGAGGAGAAGATGAAGTTCGAGGAGGTGGTGGTGGAGCTGAAGGCGGAGCAGGAGCATATCAAAGTGTAAGAGAAGATTTTCCAGGTTAATGTTAAACCGATTACAATTCACAAGTCTGTCGACGAATGTGATTTCTTTTTTGAAATGTGACTATTTGTTATTTTATTTATTTTTCTGGACTATTTGTTTTTTTTTTTTGTCGGCAGAGACCTGGACGGCACGGCTCAGTCCCTGAAAGGTGTCGAGAGTGAGAAGGAAGAGCTGAGCAACTTAACCGTCCTGCTGCAGAAATCCATCGAGGTGTGTGTGGAAAAAAAAAACAAAAAGAAAAGAAGAAGAAGCAGATACTGACAGTACCGGTGCAACGAGAGTAACTCACTGAAGTGGAGAGGACTCCATTAAGATGGTGTAATGTTACAGCTGCTGGTGTAGATAGATAGATAGACAGATAGATAGATAGATAGATAGATAGATAGATAGATACTTTATTAATCCTGCAAGGGGATATTTTTTCCATAAGAAAGAAAATGTTTCACATAAGAAAAGAACAATATAGAAGGAGGAGGAGGAGGAGGAGGAGGAGGAGAATGCACAATATATATATAACAAATATAATGGAATTAATGAGTGGTGGGACACACCCTTGAGGTTGTCCAATCATCTGAACATAATAGATTTTACATTAATGCAACTGCCCGTGGGAGGGGGATTAAAGCCACGTGGGAACGAGATTATCATCACAACAAAAGTCAAGAATTAAAGGAGTGGAAGATACGCCTGGTAATGTTCTTGTCTGTTAAACGTGAAGCTGCAGCTGCTTATCTTGGCTTAGCATAACAACTGGAAACGGAGGTAAACGGCTTGGCTCTGTGCAAAGGTGAGAAACTCCAGGAAGTCAACAATAATAATAAGAAATGCTCTTTTCATACTTCAGTTTTTATACGGATTAACCAAACGAGATGTTAAATAGCGAGCTTTTGGACAGAGTCAGTCTAAGTGTTGCTTCCTGTCTTGTGCTCATCTGCTGGTTGTAGCTTCATATTTAACGGACGGATATGAGAGTGGAAACAATCTTCTCATCCGACTCTCAGCCAGAAAGCAAAGATGCACTTTTACCAAAACGTCAAAATATTCCCGTAACATCCAAAAATCCAGATTTCTTTCTTTCTCAGAATATCAAAATGTATTTAGTTATTTTGATGTGGCTTTTACTCTGTTAACCTCGGAACTTTGTCTTTTCTTTTTCACGAAGTTGAAGTCAACTGATCTTTAAAATATGTCTGCATATACAGTAGAACTATGACATATAGTTTGACTATGTCTGACCTGAGAATGTATTGAAAAGATAATTCATCAAAACAACTCAAACCTTCCTCTTAATGAGACAAAAGAAAACCCAGCAAGGTCTTTTTTTCCAGAGCTTTCAAGCACGTCATGAGTGAGACTCAAGATCGTTTTTTTGTTTTTGTTTAAATAGACAGGAAGGTTATTTCTTTATTATAATTATTATTATTGGACATTTTTACAGTGTAAGGACTGAATGCTCAACTTCCCACTTTGGTGTGAATCTGTTGCTCTGCCCTCCAGGAGCTCTCTCAGGAGAAACAGAGAACTCTGGAGCTGCTGGGGGTGAAGGAGCAGAAGGAGCAGACGGAGGCCGAGGCGGCGGGGGGGAGCTCAGCCCGCTGGGAGCCCGAGGACGACGAGGATCCCGGGGAAGTGGACCTGCTGCAGGACCTGAGACACATCGAGGAGCAGATGAAGATCCTGCTGAAGGAGAAGCAGCAAGCTGACGACAAGTGAGCGACGGGTCAGAGACGGAGTCCGACATCTCCACTGGTTTTGGTGCAGCAAGAGCAGAACTAGACCGGTTGTGTACAACACATTTATTATTCTTTTAAAATCTTCAGAAGTCCTTTTTGTGGTGATTTTAAACTTCAGTTAAAGGCGTAAAATTCTCTGAGTCGTTAAGAAGTGTTTTCCTCACAAAAAAGGAGAATATAACTGAGTAGAAACTGGTTACTGCGTCACTACTGAGAATAACTGGAGGTGATGGAGGCTGACGAGAGGGCTGCGGTTACCTTTTGGCTTCCAGAGGGTCGAACCCTCCAGGAATGCTCCGTGCTAATGGCACAGAGGATGTAACTGCTAGTGGAAATATGTATTGATCCCTAAACAAGCAGCCATTGATCAGCAGCAGTAAGTGGGATATTACAGGCTGCTGTATCGACTGTGCAGCACTAATGTTCTGAAGTATACGAGCAGTAACGTCATGTTTCCATGAGCCCTGACTCCCCTCTCCTCTCCTCCCCCTCCGCACTTATACAGCTGCATGGAACAATATAAAAGTAAAACCATAATCATACAGAATAGCTATTAATACCAAATGTAAAATCAAGCTGATGCTCACTGGCTTTGCAACACAACAGTCCTGCAACAAATACGGGTTAAAATATCAGTTTGTGTTGAGACTATGACTTTACTTTGTGTTTTGACTCAAATCTGTGAGATGTTTCTGAGGCAGTTAAATCCACTGACGCAATATATTTAGTGTAAAAATAACAAGGTGTTTATTAAAAATATTTTGAACAGTTATTTACATTATTGAGGAGCAAAAGTAGCAGAAACTGCAGTCACAAAGATATAATTTATTACAGGACTTTTGTTATTGGTTTATTATATTATAATTGACATTTCTTCATTTTTATTGCTTTATTTTATTTTTAATTTGTAATTTTTTTTTAACGGATGTATGAGAAATGTTTTCATGAATTTTTATATTTTAAACGTTTTTTTGCTCTTTTTCTGATATATGATTAATAAAAATACATCAAATTGTAAAACTACCTGGCTCTTAAGGTAAGAACATCTCTGAAGCTCACTAACTAACACGTTATATCTTGTTTGTTAAATTCCTAAAAAAAAAGAAAAAAGACTCTTAATTGTAAAGCCATGTTCACAGGAAGCAAATAACTTTCCCAAACTCTCAAACTATTGATTTAAGTTTTAACCTTGAAATTAAATGCCAGGTGTGTGTCTGTGTGCACCCATCTGTGTCCCGTAGAGCTCAGCAGTCCAGTGAAGGGCACCAGCAGCATTATTTACAGCTTTTCTTTTTCCTGCAACCTAACGGCTTTCCAGCTTAAGCTGTGAGCTTTAAAAAAGGGCTTTAAATAACACCAGAAACATTTAAAATAGCCAGAATCTGAGTTCTGAACATGTTCTCGTTCGGATAAAGATATGCATGAGGTTTCTCTGTGTCGTTGTTGTTGTTGATGATGATGTTGTTGTTGTTGTTGTTGTGTGTTTGTCGTCCAGGCTCAGGGAGAACGACCAGCGGGCTCAGGTCCTGCAGCAGGAGAGGGAGTACTACTCCTCTCAGGCTCGGACGCTGCAGCAGTCGCTCTCTCAGCTCACCGCGGACAAGCAGCAGACCGAGGCCGAGCTCAAGGTAACGGAGCGTGACTCGGCTGCTCTCGGCATCTCGCGTTACTCGGCAACAAAACGCGGCTCGGAGGCCGTTCAGAGGCGACCGTGTTAACGCGGCTTCGGAGGATTTCCTTTATTTTAGTGTGACTGGACTTCTCGTGCTCTCTGGGTTTGACTGGACTCTCCCGGTGGCTTCGTTGCATCTTTATTATTCTTTAAATAGTCCTGTGACCTCACATAATCCCCAGCATGACTCAACCTGAGCTGTTATTTACTTATTTACTAAACTTTGGTAAACGTTTATTGTCATGGCAGCTGAAAATGGGTTTCACACGTATTTCAGGCCTTTAAATATTTTGTAATATTTGTAAACAATACAATAAAACAAAGCTCTACTAGAGGTACAATAAATACAAAAAGGGTCTATTTACATTTACAAGTAACGCAGCAGAAATGTTGGCCTTCATCAGCAACAGGAACATCACAGGTGGAATCATAACAATAACGATATAATAAGATAATAATAACTGCTCTTGTGCTTCAGAGTTATAATCTGGACTCATTGAAATACTGAGGTGACAATTAAATCAACGAACAACAACAACCCTCAAAGAAATTAGACCTCACACTAGACTCAAGGCTTTTAAATGTTGTGTATATATATATAATATATTTGATGTATTCTGCTTTCTGGTCAATTATATATTCTGTTAAGTGTGTTTCCCAACATGAAAGTGTAAAGATAGTTTCACAGCCTTTGTCATATAGAATTCTACATCTGAAAAAAATCAACCCTGTTTTCACATTCGTCAAAAAAATAATAATAATAATAATAATAATTTAGTTAATCCAATGGGGTTTTTAACATTTTTAAATGGATTATTTATCTTAAGAAGTAATCTAATCTAATAAATTCTAAATAGTTTGAGCCTTTAAAATATCTACTTCCACAATGTGTCAGTTTTTTAATAATAATAATTAAAAATAAATACAGAGGACATGACCTCTTACGTGGCTTCGGCTCTGCTTGTACAAACCAGTTGGATGTAACGAGCTCGTTGTCCTCGCTTCCTCCTAGTTTCCTAATTCCTCTGTAGGAAATGACCTTTTTGTTTCCTCTTTACGCCGCCTCATGTTTCTCTGTCTTTCTTCCAGACCTCCGGACTGAAGCTAACAACAACCCACATTTATCCTGTGTAATTAAGAGTCAACTTTGTTGTATTGAAATTCATGTTTTACATAAATATAAAGGTGGACAAGCCTGTAGTGCTGCTTTCAGTTCATCCTGAAAAGTGGAATTACTTTTGAGGCGCTGTTTGAGTTTTAATGAACCGTGACCTCTTCAGCTGCGTAAAAACTCTTTCCCTCATCACCTCAGTTTATCGTTAAAAGCCCAATATTTCCACATAACAGACTCAGTGCATCGACATCCTGTGTGTGTGTGTGTGTGTGTGTGTGTGTGTGTGTGTTTCCCTGTGTGCATTAGGCGGAGATCGAGTCTCGGGTGGAGCTGGAGAAGCGACTGAATCAGGCCGAACAGGCTCTGCAGGACCTGGAGAAAGGCCTGGACTCGCTGGAGAGGACCAAGGAGACGGAGGAGATGAAGGGCGGCGTGACTCAGCTGAGGAGTGAGTGCTCACTCCTACCTTCACGTCCGATGTCAAATATGTGCTGCAGGATGGCGTTCAGTTCACATGAGGACGGCAGTTTCAGTAGGAAAGATAAAAACAAATGTGCATTTTAGCAGGTTCACGCAGGTTTAGGTGTTCTTAAACACACACAAAGTACATAAGTACATAAGAAGTACATAATCTGATCTGCTCCTGTGTGACTGCCCTCTGCTGGATAGAGGTTGTATCACATGTTGATCACGTTCAGCATTAAGTCCACAGGAAGTTTTAACTTTTTATTTTATCCAATTTAATCCCTAGAAATTGTCAAGCCTTAAATTATCAGGGCTGCAACTAATACTTATTTCCTCAATTAATTGTTTGATCTATGAAACGTCACAAAATGCCTGCTATAATTTCTCGAGGTCATCTATTCATAGTTTCTTTTTTTTAATCAAATCTCCAAATAAAGCTGGAACCAGGGAATTGATTTAGCATTTTAGCTTTAAAAAAATACTAAACTTATGAAGTGATTATTTAAATAGTTGCTGATTAATTTTCTGTCAGCTGACTAATCTATTAATCAGCTCTAAAATGATACAGTATGAATATGGTAATGATAAGCTAGGGCTGAGTGAAAATCCAATATTCCTTCTCCTTCTAGTCTCCATATAATCTTATGGTAAGTTTTAATATTGATCTCATGGTTCACAGTTCTAATGTCAAAATAAATGATAAAAAGTCACATTTAAAAATAAATCTGTCACAGACGGACTCTTAATGACAACTAATGTCATTTTTTGTCAAAATGTTGGATTTATTTCTCGTAAAAGCTACAATTTCAATCAGTTTTCCCATTTGTTTTTATACTTTACTCACATATTTATAACAAGATAATGTTGTAGTTCGCAGAATTTTAGTGCATGAAGATTCGTTCTTGATCTTTGTGACAAATATCTGTGGCAAATACTCTAAACGCAAGATCCACTTACATTACTTATCTGTTACTTAAATTGTACAACGACACAGAAGTACACAAAAAGTAAGTGGACTTTGCCTTTTTAGATTATTTTTATATTTTATATTAAATTAGTTTTTGTCCATCTGAAAATTACACATTTAAGTTCCACCGCTAATATTCCACTCATAATAAACAAAATAAATCCGTCACATGCATCTCAGACATGTGTTGAGAGGCTCTGGCCTAATTGTGTGTATTCATACGTGTGTGTGTGTATGTGTGTGTGTGTGTGTATTGTGTGTGTGACCAGGATTCTTTGAGGAGTGTATCTGTGCAGCGGAGATCGAGGCGAAGCTTCCATCGATAATGAAGAACGCCGTGTATCTGCACAAAGCCGCCGCACGCAGGATCAAGAGCTGCCGGATCCAGAGGAGAGCCTCCAGACGCCACTGGTGTGAGTCTGCATCGTCACATGATGAACAGCATGCACGCCGCGCACTCTTCAACATAGTTTTAGACTGAATTCATCCACATCTGTCGAAAAAGTCTTCGTATAGAATGTCGAAAAAGTCATGCACTTCATGGCTTTTTTTTCCCAGACATCCAAAACTGACTTTTTTTTTTTTTTACACAATATTTATAAAGACTTTTTTTTAAACCTTTTTTTTCGACATGCTATACTAGGGGTCGGCAACCGTTACTATCCAAAGAGCCATTTTGCCCTATTTTCCACCAAAAGAAAATTAATCTGGAGCCGCAAAAGCTATTTGATATGACAGCTTCTAAAGTTTTATATATAGTTATATTATATATACGAAAACTATAGTTTGTTGTATTTATTTATGACAATTCTTGACATTTTATTGCTATTTCCCCTGTTATAACAATATCAAACTCTTATGAAGAGGACCTACATTGAGGTAAATTAAACACAGAACTATGCAGGCCTCGAGTCCTCCCCATGTTTGTGGAAAATAAATAAAATCCCTTTGAAGTAAATAGGCCACGTCCACACTACCACGTTTCCATCTTAAAACGCATATCTCTTCACCAGCAGCAGGAGTTGAGTTTGGAGACTTTCTTTACCTTTTTTCGACATGCTATACTTTGACTTTTTATTATTTATTGAGACATTTATTAAGAGCTGTACGTCTCTGATATTGTTTTCTCTCTCTCTCTCTGCTCTTACTGCCGCTGCAGTAAAGCACTCCAAGTCTTTTGCCGTTGCCAGCGGCGACGACGGCAGCATGGAGGAGCTGCGGGAGACGGCCCGCCGGCTGACCGCGGACAGCGGCTTCAGGGAGAGCGTCTACAAGATCATCGCTCGCAAGGACGCCACGAACAAAACAGAGGACTGAGAGGAGCGATGGCAACGTCGAGGGGGGGAGGAATGGACCGTAGCTTTATTTCAGTCCACACCGAGAGAGATTTAGAGATCCTGAACCGAAACCCCACTGATGCAGACGTCTGTTATGGTGTTTTCCAAACAGTTCCAGGAACTGTGGAGTCAAAATAACTAAATTCAGGAACTGAAAGTCTGTGTTTTTATTAAACCTGAAGAATACATAGACCAGATTTGATTTAGCGAAAGAGTAGTTATAAGTGTAATCTATGTGAATGTTAGGAACAGCTGTTCTCTTATTGAGGTATAACCACAGCACTACAGTAGTGGCACTCTAGACTCCGCCTGATAAGTTGTGATGTCACCATAACTATTTAACAGATAGCACACACACGATGCAAATCCATCTTGTAAAATTGTTTTTATTCTCCTGGTTTTGATTGTATGCAGATTGTGTCCTTTACATTAACAGAGGTTTTTTTTTTTTTTTTAAAAACATCTCACGGATTTGCGTTAAATTGACCTAGACCATTTGATTATTGCTACAACTGAAAATGTGTCATTGACGAAAAAGCAACTCATTGTAATTCACCGACATAAGCTTTTTTAGGATAATGTACAAATTAAAACTTAACACCAGAAATGATACAGAAAAGAATCCCACATGTGGTGGTGGTAAGGTGAGAGGGCTCATAGGGACTGAACGACATGCCTTGATGCTAATAAAGCTGTTTTTGAACCTTGTACATGTCATGTCATTTATGCATCAAAATAGATAGCGCTGGTACTAATTTCACATGGAAAAAAAAAAAAAAAAAAAAAACTCTTGATATGGATGTTTTTCCATGAGAGGAAAGGTTTGGTGGTTTCCACTTGATAAAGTTCAGTGTGGGAAGAAAAGGAGGATTGTAGGTTACATCACCAGCTCTTGTTCATCACCAGGACCTGAAGGGAAAACAATGAGAATGTGATGAATGCGAGTAAAAACAATACAGAATGTCATAATAAGTCATTAGCATAGCACACATTCAATTAAAATTCAACGAGGTCCAGTTAAAACAAAATGTCCTCATGAACATCACAATAATGTAACTTTATTTAGTCCCATATATATTGAAGTAGCTTAACAGTTGTATTAACGTCTGTATGTAGTCAACAGCTGACTAATATCTCAACAATATTTATTAATAAATAAATAATCCGGAACCGGGTACCGTTCAGCCTGTTGGTGGCTCCTGGTATAGCATGTCGAAAAAAGGTCATAAAAGTAGTATGTTAGTAGTATGTTATGTCAACAAAGAAAGGTCATAGTATAGCATGTCAATAGAAGCATAGAAGTCATAATATAGTGTATCGAAAAAACGTCACAAAAAGCCGTAGCTTCTAGAAATAAGTAATCGTACAGTATGTCGAAATGATGTCATAAAAAGTATATAGTATGTCGAGGAAAATCATAAAAAGCCAAAGTATAGTTTGTTGAAAGATATCTTTAAAGATAAACAAGTCATAGTATGGTATGATGAACAAAGTCATTGTGTAGCATGTTGGGAAAAGAAACGCCATAAAAAGTTATATAGTTGTATAATATGTAATAAAGTCATTGTATAGCATGTAATAAAGTCATTGTATAATATGTAATAAAGTAATTGTATATTATGTAATAAAGTCATTGTATAGCATGTAATAAAGTCATTGTATAGCATGTAATAAAGTCATTGTATATTATGTAATAAAATCATTGTATATTATGTAATAAAGTCATTGTATCGTCGAAAAAGCTTCATAAAAGGTCATAATATTGTATGTCAAAACACGTCGTAGTAAAATTACAGGAGAGTATTTAAAAAAAAAAAAGTCACATATTACTATATATATATAAATTAGTCATCGTAAAGTATGTCATAAAAAAAGTCAGACATAAAATGAATGTCTCCTCCCCAAGATTATCTCATAATCCCGTCCGTCCTCCGCCGCTCTAAAGCTGCGTTTCACATTCAGTCTGTTTTTTCTCTCCGTGGCCCGTGACGTCGTACGTATCAGTCCGACCGTGTAGGTGAAGACTTTTAAAGGATTTCTCAGTGAGGAGGAGGAGGAGGAGGAGCAGCGATGCGGTGATCTCTCTGACGAACACAGATGTTGGTGATGGCTTGTTTTTATTTCCCCCAAAAGGACAAAAAAAACCCCGAATGAGCTCCCTCATATTCCCACGCACTCTCTCTGCTCCGTCATTCACCTTTCGGATGCTCCATCCTGATTTCTATTGCTATGGCAACCGTACATCTGAGGCCTAACCCCCCCCCCCCCCCCAAAAACCCTTTTTTCTTTTAATCTGTGAGATTGTAGGCTTAGTGCAGCCAGAGGCCTTTAAAGCCTGTTGTTGGCCAGCATGTCGGCTCACGAGTAGAACGATGCTTTTTTTTTTCTCTGTCTAGTCGGGGTCAGTGTGATCAAGGGTTGTTGAGTTTTTTTTTTTAATAATTTTTTTTTTTTACTTCAAGCTCTGAAAGAAAACAGCATGTAACAAAACAGAAGGCATTGCGTAACATGTGAAAGCAATAATAAAAAAAAATTAAAAAAAACTCCTACCTGTTGACCTTGACTTGGTCACCAGGCGGTTGTGTGGGGAGCGGATTGACTCTGGGGGGGGGGGAGGGCATTAGGGGGGGGGTCAGGGGGGGTGTCTCTCAGAGCACTTTGCTGTTTACTGTAATCTGACATGAAGAGGGGAGGCAGAGGGGGAGTCCTTGAGGGGAGACAGAGGGAGGAAAGAACAGCCCTGCAGCAGGAAGCGGCGTCCTCCGATGCTTCATCAGCACGGGGCTCGTGCACACGGCCCTCCTGCGCTGCATTGTCAGCAGCACAGACAAGTGCCCAACCCGGGGCTGTAATATGTAACATATCTAGCTGTGTCACAGTGCGTGGACGAAAAGATCCCGCATTTGCTTTTTAGGGGGGGAGTTGGTGGTGAAGGGGGGCGGGGGGGGGGTTAGGGGTAGAACTATTTGCGCTTGATTTCCCCCCCTTGCAGGAGCGCTCCCTTAAAAGCCTCTGCAGTTGTCATGGAGTTGTGCTTCCTGGTAAACAATGACTCTTTTCATGACTGCACAGCTTTCAGTCCAGTAGCTGAGATAGACGGCGCAGAGGGCAAAGAGAAAGGAGGGGGGGGGGGGGGCAGGGCAGCTCTCTCCCACTCATCCAGAATGAAGTCCACTGTCCGTCCCACACAGGCCTTACTGCTCATTTACAGCTGATTCAGTTTGTAGTCTCATTACATCCATGGTGCAGCATTCGGTTTGCTTTGAAAGGATCTTTAATTAAAAATAAAAAAAAGTGAATCGAACAAGCTGAGAGGGTGAAGATATGCAAGGAAAAAAAAAAATGAAATAACACTGTGGGTCTTTACGAGAAGAAGGGTAAAGCTGTTGAGTGATGGAGGCAGGAGTCGAGCACATGACCAGAGGTACGGGGGTCCACAGCGGAGCCGTGGGGTCTATTTCTCGTCCAGGCTGGCTTTGAGTTGAGCTTCCAGGGCCATTTTATCAAACGTACGCATGTTGGTCTCCTCCCGCACTTTGTCTCGTACGTGGAAGGAGGCGCGGGCCACGGAGCGAGCGCTCTCCAGCACCGCCCTCTTCTCCTTGAAGATCTGCTCGCTCTTCTCCAGCTTCCTCTCGATGGACTGCAGCAGCTCCAGGCGCCTCTGCTTCTCCTCCTCCTCCACCCGCTGCCTGTTGAGCCTCTGGAGCTTCTCCTTCTCCTGCCGGGTCTGGACGGCCCGCTGGGCCTTCTCCTTGGCCCGCTCCTCGGCCACCAAAGTGGCCTGCTGGCCCCGTTTCTCCGCCTCCTTGGCGCGAGCCTCCAGGAGCTGCTGCTGCTGCTTCTCGCGCTTCTCCGCCGCCTTGCGCGCCTTCTGGATCTGCTTCTCCTCGCGCTTGGCCTTTTCCTTCAGCTCCTGGCCGCGACGCTCCACTATCTGCTCGTAGTTCTCCAGGGAGCGGCTGAGCTTCTCCTCCGCCGCCCTCCTGGCCTCCTCCCTCTCCTCCTGCTCTCTGCGGGCGATCTCCTGGATCAGGGCGGCGTGGCGCCTCTTCTCCGCTTTGTTCAGACCCCGCCGGTCCTCCTGGCTCTGGTGCTCCTTCTCTTGCCTCTTCAGCTCGGCCATGGTGAGCTTCTCCTTCAGCAGCAGCCTCTCCTGCTCCAGCATGGCCGCCCTCTCCTCCTCCAGGGCCTTGAGGTTCTGCTCCTGAAGGGCTTTCTTATGCTTCTCCTCTCGAGCCGCCTGCTGTAGCCTCAGCAGGCGGCTGCGCTCCTGCTGCTCCGCGAGCTCCCTCCATCGCTCCTCGCTCTCCTCGGCCTGCCGCATCTTGGCGGCCGCCGACAGTCGCTCCTGCTGGCTGAGTCGCCGTTGCCGTAGCGACACCTGGGTCTGCCACACCCGCTGGCACTGGAGCACGGCGCGCTGCTTCTCCCGGTCCTCCTGCTCTCGCCGCAGCTCATCCATCCGCCGCTCGCTGTCCCACTGGAGGTGAGCCACGTAGCGGGTCTGACTCATGATGTCCTCCTCCTGGTATCGGGCGAGCATCAAAGCTGCGATCTTGCGGTCGCGCTCCGACACGGCCTTCAGGCCGCGGCGCCTCACCTCCCTCACGATGCGCTCCACCTTCTGCGTCGTCTGCAGCGAGTGGCTCAGGTCGCCGAGGCTGAGGCTGCGGCCCATCAGGGAGTTGAAGGTGGCCATGGTGCGAGCCCGAGGACTGGAGACCTTAGCCCAGTGATCCCGGGCGCCGTCCCAGCTGTAGGAAGAGGAAGCGCCCGACTCCGAGGAGGTGCACGTGGTGGTCGTAGTAGTTGTGGTGGTGGTGGTGGAGGTGGAGGAGCAGACCGGATCCATCCTCCGCTGTAAGGACTCCAGCGAATGGCTTTTGGGCGGCGCCTTGGCGTGAAGGCCGAGGTGCCCGTTGTGCTGAGAGAACGGAGCTCCCGTCACGCCGTTCAGCGGCGTCCCGGAGCTCTGACCTGCCGGCCTCTTCCCCGATGACGCCAGCGTGGAGTTGGCTCTGGGGAAGGAGGGGGTTTTCGGTGTCGACCTGGGGAAAGTGTTGGAAGATTTACTTCCTGAGGACTTGATGACGACGGGCGGAGGGCCGGACGAGAGCGGCCGCGTGGTTTTCACTTGTTCCGCTGAATGCCGGGCAGATCCCTGGAAGCCGCCTTTGGAGGACGGCGTCGAGGTTGTGGAAGCGTTTTTTGAGGACTGAGATTTCGGGGATGTACTCGAGGAGGCGGCTTTAGCTGTTGGACCTGACGCTGTGGCTCTCGAGGCTCTGTCAGGGGGCGAGCTGGAGGTCACCGGCCCATATTTGGTTGGCTGAGAGGATCCAGAGGAGGCCTTGTGCGGCTGCTCCCCAGCGGAGGCTGACGCGGTGCTGCCGGTATTGACCGTCGCCTGCAGGATCCTTCTTTTTTCCTCCCTAACGATCCTCTCCCTCTCCTCCCTGCACTGCCTCAGTTTGTCGTGCCGGTCTCGCTCGCAGACCTCGAACAGGCCCGTCGCGACGCGCATGGAGCGGCCGGGGGCCTCCCGGGCGAAGTCCGCCAGCGGGCGGGGCAGGAGCTCCACGGGTTTGACCCCGCACCGCGCGCACGCCTCCAGGGAGTGAGGGCTGGTCAGCACGTAGCGGCTGCCCTCTGCGACCGGCGAGTCAAAGTTGTACAGGTCCAGGTGCAGCTTCGGTGACGGGTCTCTGTCGGGCTGAGTCTGTGGTTGCTCGGGGGGGGGCGGCCCCCGGGCGGACCCGTCCGGCTCCGGCGGGGTCGCGGTGTGGCAGGGGCTCGGCTCGGAGCTGCCGGAGGGCGGCGTCTCGAACCCGACGTCCTCTTCATCCTCTGTTGTCGTGCCGTCGGCCTGGTCCGGTAGCCGAAGGGCTTCAGTGGCCACAGCTGGCGGCTCGAGCTGCGGGCCTTTGCACTTGCTCTGCTCCTCGGCCTCCGAGGGGTCGACCATAGTTGGCTGATACTGCAGGTGGAGAAGAGGGGAGGGGGGCGATGGAGCGAGAGGGGGGATGGCGGGAGGGGGTTGTATGATATTTGATGTGGATAAAATAGTGGAAAGAGGTTTCAATTAGAGGATTATAGCATTGAGTCCAGAGCTTAAGAGAGTTGCAGTCTGTGGGGGAGGGTCATAACGCATGTTCAGAGACGCATGCATGCATGAGCACATATTCATGCACTGATTTTTTTTACACCAGATGAGACATTTCCCCTTCAGGGAAGTGACATAAGACACGAAAAAACACCAGAGTCCTTTAATAGAGTCTATTTTTGGCAGAGTTACTAGGCTGTGGAGAATTTGATTACTCATAGCTTTATCTCTCACTCTACATCACACACAATCGACCCAAGAATACCTTTGGACTCAAACCAGCTCCTGCAACATATTTATATTATTAATCAGTTTATAGAAAGGAAAAAAAAAAGCTTGATTTAAAACGAGATCTGGTGAACAAGCTCTGGACAGATCTACTCTGCTCTCTGCTCCCCATCATGGACTCACACCTCACAAACAGGAAAGGCCTCGACTTTTCTGTGTCAGCAGCAACAAAAGGCAGAAAACATCTGCACTTAGATATCAAAAACGACTCAGGGTCAAATCATAAACATTGATTTTTTTTTTTTTAAAAGATATGTTTAGCTGCAGTTCGCCGTTGCGTATCAGAACAATATTTACTACATTTCACTGTGGTTTGGTTGCATTTGATGCGGCGTCGCACCACAGCAACACCCACTGACCTGCCAGTTTGTACAAGGTTTCCTAAACCGGTGCTTTGTTCCCCTTTAGTCCGTGCAGTGCCCCTTGCTCCCCGCATAATATCAGGTTTCGGGGGTTGGGGGGGAAAAGGGCTTCGGCCGTCGACCCGACGATGGAGCTTCACATCGTCGCAACCTCCAAGCGAGGCGACGGACAGACGGCCGGACAGACGGAGCCCTTCACAGCCGGTCTGCGTGCAGCGCCGCGGGGGGTCGGTCTGCGCCCTGCGCCATTAAAAACGGTTCAAAACCCCCAAAAACGTTCACGACACCGTCGAAAAGAGTCCGCTGTCCCGTGATCCTCCCTCGGCAGAGCGCATCCCGTAAGCATCAGCCGTCTCCACCTGCTACCCAGCAGCATCCCTCCATCTCAGCCTCCTTAGCTCCGCCTGCTTCTGACAAATATGCTAAAAAAAAAAAAAAAAAAAAAAGAAATACGGTCTGCAAGCTGCAATTAACCAAGCGCTCCTACAGTTAAATTGCATGCTTTTAACATGTGACAACACACATTGGCCTAATGGTTCTGGATGTGTTAGCCTCGAGCATAGTTCCTCCTATAGGCCTGTATACATCTATAGAAGGGGATGTGTCTTCATGGTAATGTGATTGAGTTTCTTATATTATTCACCGCTTTAATATTTGCATTTCAAGCAATATAAAAATACAAGTATACTATATTATATGAGAGTCGAATCCATCTATAAATAGATGATTAATCTGTGCAGGCTGGTCGATGAAAAGTCACATCTCCGCATGTAACAGCTGCCATCTGTCATCCTGCTGAAGTGTAAAGTAAAATATGATGTAATTACCCGTAACAGCCACTAGAGGGCGCTATAATATAATAAATTAATGCCGGAACTTTCTCTGCAGACAAAGGAGGGTCAGCAGCCAATCAGCATCACTACAGTTTATCTGGGGTGGAATACATTTTCAGATCCTTTACTAAAGGAAAAAGTATTAATACCAGACATAAAATGAAGTAAAATATCCGTATTGACATTTTTACAAGTATGTATTATCATATTTATATGTAAGTATTATCAGCAAAATGTATTTAAAATATCAAAAGTAAAAGTACTTGTATTCTAGACAAGCAACATATATATATCTATTAACTTGTGATGAATATTATATTAAGGACACAAAAACATCACAGCAGTTAAAGTAGTAAACATGTACTTGTAAATAGCGTGCGTTGAATTAAGTGAGTAAAAAATAAAGTTTAAAAAAATTAATTGTTGCTTAAAACACATTACAAGGTAGTTTTTGACAAATACCAAACATTAATTAACACATATCTACGAAATACTGTAACTTCTCTTATTGAAACATATTTTATATTAATAGACCTGAGTTTCTAACATTATTATTACCATTTATGTATTAATTAATTAATGTATTTATTTTATTCTGTGTCCTCAACCTCGGACATACCTGCACATCCCTCTAGTCTCAGTGATTCTTATATGAATATGACCCGCTAACACAAAACACCTTCATAATGCACACAAACTTACAATACTCACACTAACAAAAATCCAAACCAAATGAAACATGTGTCATACATTTTGTGTTAAAGTCTCTATATTTTGCTTCACCTTTGTCTGTGTAGTTTGACACCTGTTTGTACGATGTCATGCTGACAAAATATAAAAAACACTGTTTTACTATGTTCACTCATTATCTGTTTATTCAGCAATCCACACACACGTGTTCCCACAAGCCAATTTTTTAAAGTCTAAATATTGTTTATATTTCCTCCTGAACCATTCTGATTCTCTAAATGACTAAAAGTCACATTATATAAGATTTCAGAGTTATGAAGCTTCCAGAGGACTAACGCCTCACCCCTGTCCCTCTTTGTACGTGAACAGAAATAAACTAGAAAAGACAATCACTTCTTTAATGGAAAAGTACACCGAGACACGTGTTGTGTTACTTAATTGAGTTGAAAGGTCAGGGTCACAGACGGGGCAGCAACAACAGAGCTGGTGAGAATTGCCCTTCATGAGTAGAGTCGGTGCCTCCGATATATATTTTTATTTTAAACCCTTTATCAAATAAAGGTGGCCTAATTATCTCCACCAGGAGAATATGCATTCAGCTGTGTGCGTGACCGTGTGCGTCTGTCCACGGCTAATCTCACATAGTGCCGGACCCATCAGCCTCATGGTTTTTTTGCCTCATTTGTGACTGAATGCTGAAAGACCTCTTGTGGTTGCAGTATTTCACATCCTACGGTGTGTTTAGCTTACAGAGCTAACAGAGCTAACAGCTCTAACAGAGCTAACAGAGCTAACAGAGCTAACAGCTCTAACAGAGCTAACAGAGCTAACAACTAACAGAGCTAACAGAGCTAACAGCTCTAATAGAGCTAACAGAGCTAACGGAGCTAACAGAGCTAACAGCTCTAACAGAGCTAACGGAGCTAACAGCTAACAGAGCTAACAGAGCTAACAACTAACAGAGCTAACAGAGCTAACAGAGCTAACAGCTAACGGGGGATAAACACACAACAGGACTGACGGTTTCTGTTCAGAGGGAGCGTTAAACAGGAAACATGAAGCGTCACACGGTGAGCCGGTGAAGAGAGCTGCATATATTCAAATGAGGGCGTATCTGTTGAGACCCCGATACGCTCGCGGTCCAAACGGGTCGTTTGTATTCGTTCAATCGGACATTACAGCTGTGGTTGCTGCAGAAACACCTGGCGGAAATCGAAGCTCTACTAAGTGCACTTTTGTACTTGAGATAGAAATCTACTTTTCAAGAGAGACCAGAGAGCAACAAACATTCACAATCGAAAACCGATATTAAAAAAGACACTCCTTTTAGTTTCTCATTGACATCACGAGTACCACTACAACTATTTCTACCATCATCACTAATACTGCTGCTGTAACATCCACAACAACTACTTAAGTGCAACAATGGGAAGCTGTTGCACTTACTTCTTCGACAACTACTAGTACTACTACGAGTACAGCTTCTACTACTACCATGACTACTCTTGACGCAGCTATTATTAGCAATAGAGTTGGTCGTAGCAGTACTTCAACTATTGTTCTACCCGTGGTAGAAGAAGTAAAACATAATGGTAATCGTAGTTGTGTGACCCTTTTCTTTCCCCACTACCACATGAATGAGTGTAGTGTATTTACCGAGACGGACGGCTCTGGTTCGGTCCAGTTGGAGCAGTTGAATCAGGATTAGATAACTCAGAGTGAGAATCGCGGCGACGATGACCCACTAAACTCCTGACCCGGTGTGGGGAACAGTGCGAGTTTAATTGGCCCCGCCCGTGAGCCGTATCAGGAGGAGAGCGGGCAACAAGTGACAACAGGGAACGTGCTGGCTGGCTTGTTAACCGGGGGCATGGGGTCTGGGACGGGGGCCAAAGGGGAGCGGGGCATGGTGTGGTCGCTGCACAGTTCACTGGTGCAGGGGTATGCTCGACAGAATTTTTTGTGTTTTTGTTTTTGGTAGGGCATGCTCCCCACCACCGAAGCTGGACTGGGGGGTTCATCGAGAGGTGAGCTGCTCTGTGCAGTCATGGAGACCACTGCAATGCCCCGGCTGGTGGTGAGGGCCTTGAGCGTTCCCCTGTATACTGGTTTTGTAGTGGGAACCAGTCTCGAGGTAAAACCTTCAGAGTAGGAGTACATTTAAAAGTACAACATGTGAACAGGGGTTTTGATAGGTGGCACTCGGGAATGTAAGTACCCTTTAAGGACAAATATGCAGTTTATTTGACAGATAATAGTTGTACTTTAATAATAATTTACAAAATAATCCTAATCCTAAACCATATTCACACCCAAATATATATTTTAAGTTAAATTATAAATGCTTTAAATTACATAAAAGCAATACGTAACCCCAAAAAAAAAAAAATGTTTGCTGAACAGTTACGTATTGCTAAGACAATCCCACTCACCTTATTGTTGCAGCAAACAACATTTTACAGAGTAAACTGTGATTAAACTAGTAAGTTAACAGTTTATTTAACTTTTACTTTATTATGTTATAAACAGGACTGTGACTGTAATGATTTATATTTTCTATAAAATATAAAATCAAAATTACTGCAATCAATCAAGGAGTCAGTCAGTAACTTCAATTCAATTTATTTTGTATAGTCCCAAATTCACAAATTACAAATTTGCCTCAGAGGGCTTTACAATCTGAATTTAAGAAAAAATATGTTTTTACACTGCTGATTTCTTTTTGTTAATAATGTCTTTGGAAAAACCTGGAAACTTAATAAATACATTCATCAAAGAAAGTCATCAATTCATCAATATTTCCTGTTTGGCTCTGAAAATCTTTTCATGCACGTTTCTTTTGCTCTTCCAGACTATAAATATATATAATATATATATTAAACTAATAAATTATGATGTAATGTTATGGATAAAGATAGTACTTAATTGGTGAAATCAAAAGTTACCCAACATGATATGTAGTAAAAAATAAACGAACCATCACCAGCTGCAACGTCAAAGTAATATAAATATGAATAAATCAATAATTGTAAGTCAATAATATAATATACATTATCCTGAAATGGGCCATTCTGCATAGGTACTTTTCTTTTGTACTTTAAGTATATTTTGAAGCCAATACGTTAGTATATTTTACTCCATTTTGAATGCATGACTTGTACTCGTATTATAAAGAGTATTTCTACATTGTGGTATTACTACTTTCACTAAAGGATTTAACTAAATACATGTACTGTTCAAAGAAAACACAATGACTAGAGGCAGCGTGATAGACGATTTAAGTGTAATAAAGTTGAGTTCTTAGTAAATAAGTCTGTCTGCTAATGCACGTGAACATTGTGCACGAGTACACACTGATTCTACATCAGCTCTCCTAGTTTGGAAACTCTGCAGGAGTACCAGGAGATCTTGCAGCAAATGATTGATTAGGAGGTCTTGTGTTAGAATAACAAAGTGAAGGCAGAATCAGTGCAGTTAAGAGGATCTATGTGCCGTTCACTCCACTGAAGGAGGCCTATTTTTACACAGAGGCAACAAATGAATCCAGCCAAGAGATTACAGACAGGCAGAAACTCTGGGAACTCGGGCTACAACCACTTTTGGCTACATGACTCAACAGCGTCCGCTGAGATGAATTCACCCATTTAATTTCCCTTGAAGAGGCGGATCTGATTTTCAGCTCTACATGTGTTCTGAACTTTGACAAGTGCAAATAAAGACATGGCAAACTCTTTTACAGACCTGGAAATAAAGAGGATACGGCCAGTCTCCACCTCTCCAGAGGGCTACTGATTTTCCACATTATTATATTTTACTACTATTGTAGCGGATCGTGCCAAGAGGACACCGTAGGGGTGTTCGGCCAGAGAGAAACACTTTTAAAGAGTGAATGATGTTCTGACAAGTTTAGTGATGTACCCTGGTAACTACATGTCACTTTTTACATTAGCAAACTGCTTCTGCTATTTCTCTGCTAAGACAGAAAAATGTGAATAATATAAATAATATAATATAAATAAATATATAAATAATATAATATAAATAAATATATAAATAATATAAATAAATAATATAATATAAATAAATATATAAATAATTTAATATATATATATATATATATAAATAATATAATATAAATAAATATATAAATAATATAATATAAATAAATAACATAATATAAATAAATATATAAATAATATAATATATATAATATATATATATATATATAACTTCTAATATGTGAGTATTTATGTAGGTTTCTGCCAAATCAGAGCTAGAGAACAGCTGCAAGTTTGTTTTAATCAATTCTCCATTTATTCTTTTATATATATCCTCAGAATTGATTGATCTTTAAAAATTGTTGCAACAAATTACTGGGGTAGAACGATAATATAAATTATGTTTTCTCATATTGTTTTAATGTAACAGCTTTCCCATCCTGCCAAGAAAAAAATGATTTCAATCATAATTCTTTGGTCATGTGTAAATATATTGATTATTGGAACAAAACAGAATATTGTATTATCAGTAAATGTTTTTATTATGAATGTTCAAGGGTGAGCCCTGATTCTAGGTTATGCAAGCAATTAATTGATGTTAATTAATTGGAAGGTCACCAATTTCACTCTCTTTTTTTTTCCATTTAACTGCTGCAAAATTAGAAGAATTCCTTCCAGGAAATTTCCCAGGAAACTATGGACCAGTCAGATAAGCTGTTACTGTATTACCATCAACAGCAGATGTCTAACCCTAATAATTAATATCTGCGCCGCAAAACAGAACATGTGAGAAGGTCAGAGGTACCAGATGAACACTGAAATGCTGGAGCTGGAGGCTGATGTTGCGTGTGTTCCCAACAATCCCGTCTTTTCACTCCGTCCTGAACACTCGCTGCCCTGCAGGAACTCCCTGGTCCTGTGAAGACCGAGACCTCTGGTTGCCCCCGGTTCACATTTCCAGCCTCGGTTTGCAAACAGAAAAAGGACACGTTTTCTGGACAGTTTCAACAACTCCCCCTTTTGACCCTTCGCTTTCTCCAGCCACCAAGCATCCCCCCCACCCCCCTTCCCTCCCTCCCTCCCTCCCTCCGCTCTGCCTTCTGTGGGTACAGGGGTCCCATGCGGGGTGTGGAATAGTCCCCCTCCTCGGTGGAAGGGGAAAAGGTCCCTGAGACGGAGCTGTTAATTCAATCAGAAGAGCGGTATGCTCAATTAGGCATCCATAAGGGCTCTGGATGGGTCTGGGGGCCCTGCAGAGGGCAGGCAGCCCAGTCCCCACGAGGTATTAATTGTGGATGACAGTGTGTAAACAGTGGGGTGAATAGACAGCGCAGGTGCGGGACACCCAAGTCCAGACTCAATAGCCCTTTTCACACCCTTTGCACTCTGTTGCCATTTTCTCTTTCATTCTCCCACTGCGTGAAAATCCCTCGCATCTCTGATTAATGTCACAGATAATTTGGCTTTGTGGGCTTATTTATTTGTTGCTGTGCGCTTCCGTCACTAGGCATGCTGCGACATCAGCCTCAGTGTGTGTGTGTGTGTGTGTGTGTGTGTGTGTGTTTACGTGCGAGTGTGTGTTTGAAGAGGGTAATAAGAGGCCAGGTTTGCTGCTGTCCAGAACTGTTGGCCAGCCAAGGGCTATCTGCGGCTCCTCGTTTTCAGGAGCTAATGAAAATTGCGGCCAGTACATGTAAAATATGTGGAATTTATGAAATGAAATCCAGATGACACTTTAAAAAAGGAGTGGGCTTTCTATCTGACCTCCGATTTTTCCACAGCACACCACCCACCCCCGTCCCTCTGTCTGTCTTTCATTCAGCGCTCGTGTTTGACAACATTAACTTTACCAGGGCGCCTTTCAGAGTGTTATTATTAATATTATATTCCTGGATTATTGATGCATTAATTGAGTTGCATTGAAGTTGAAGATGGTGACAGTGGAGATATACTTTAGGTAGTTAAATAAATAACATATTTTACAAACTTACAATATTTCACTCTGAAATGTAAAGGAGGAGAAGTAGAAAGTCACATAACATGGAGTGCAAGTACTTCAATAATAAACGACTCCGGTGGTCAAAGAAGTATTAACAGAAGTATTAGTATGCTGTAATAAGTAAGTAAGTAGCAATAACACAAGGAACATTTTAAAAACATTACTTTTTTGTAGTATTTTGACCAGTAAAAGTATTTGTTATGATTTCAAAGTTTCATAAATCAATGATTAATTATCTTGTGAGCTGCATTTTAATCATGTAGCTCAGGGTGTGACAAAACTACTACAAACTACTGTACAAGTACTACTATGTGGACATACAGTACTTTCTGTCAGGGGGGGAAGAAGTTTTCAGATTCCTTGTTTTATACAAAGTGGCTCTTTGCAGAATGTTATATTGTTATCTTGTAGAAAACCGGAAAGTTAGTTATTCTGTAAAAATATTAAGCGATAAGATAATAATTGCTTTAGGATGTTGAATATCAATAATTCAATATTTAATCTGACATAAATGAAAATTACAGATGTCAAATTAAGATAGTGCGGTCAAAATTAAAACAGAATTACATATATTTAAGAATTGTTCTTTAGCACGGAGTTTATTTTACTTTATGCATATGTAAAAAATGTAGTGAAGTAAAAAGTACAATATTTCCCAGTAACACTCAGGTAAAACACAAATACCGTAAAGTTGTACGTATAATACTTCCACTGTCAGACAATATATAAAAAATGATTAAATGGTTGAATTGTAACATGCATCAACAACGAGAAGCTACAAAAACTCCGTAAACACTGAAAAACGCAGCTTTTACTTTGAAAAGGTTTTTTGGTTCACGTCGTATAAAAACTGTGAATAACTGTAAAATATAATGAGACAACTTTTACCCACAACATTCAGCGTACCACATCTGAACTCTGTGAGCGTGTGTGTCGAACTTTTCTTACATGTGACATCATGGTTGAACATCTGTGCCCCCCCACCCACTCCTCACCACCCCCACCCACCCTTCAACCCCCCCCCCCCCCACGTCAGATCTCTGGGTGGCCTCTGTCCTGCTCCGTCTGTTTCTGTGTCTACAGACACCTGCTAATTTTCGGCCGTATGTAGTTGGTGTAAGCCGGCGGGGGGGACAGCGGCTGTGGGGCAACTGGGGGGAGGGGGTGCAGGGGGGGGGGCACTGCAGTAATTGGGAAATACATTTCCTTTCAGCGTGCCCATTCATTCCTTTTTTTTGTTTTTGTTGTCAGAGGTTTTCTTTCATGCTCGGCCAAATGACAACAGAATTAAAGTGTAGAGCCATGCTTTCCCTACAACAGCTTTACACCCCAGAAAACCTGGTCCTCTTTGTTAGGGGGGCTGAGGCGAGAGGGAAGAGCAGATATAAACTGATCTCGTTAACATTCCAAGAGACACTCCTGTCCCCCCCCCACCCCCCTTCCTCCTCCTCCTCCTCCTCTTCCTCCCCCCCCTCTTCCTCCTCCTCCTCCTCCTCCTCCTCCTCCTACAGCATTTCTCCACTCACACCAGGTCATGAGTGGACCGGCTGGCACCGAGCGGAGAGGAAGGCGGGGAAGACGATGCCCCCGGGGGTGAGGAGGCCCCAGAGTGAGGCGCATCCAACCCCTCACAGCTCTGATAGCGATACCGTGGCGCTTTGCTGAGTCTCTGCGGTGGTCCGATAAAGAATCCAGATAAATTCACTCTCCAGTTCGTTCAGGCCTCCATTTCCCCCCTCTCCTTTATGTCCAGCTTCCCTTCTTCTTCCCTCGCATTTGGCCTGACCCTCTCCACAAATTCTCTCCATCCTCTCTGAGAAAGTAGGCCTTTGCTGGAAACCGCCCGGTGCTCACAGAAATCATTAATGCTGACCCTAATTGTGCCAATTCCAGCGGCTCAATAGCTCTAATTACAAGGTTCTTCACTGAGGCACTCAAAAAGCCGCTGAACTGTCATCGCCAACAATTAAAAAATATCTATAGGGACAAAGACTGAGGGAAGGGGATTTGGGGAGGGGGGGTTACCCATTCCAGGAAAGGGTGACCGGATGGCCCTTTTCAGATCTTAAAAGCCTCGTTTCTGTGGGTTGAACTGGAGCTGGACACCTGCACTCAGCACTCGGCTTCCCTCGCTCGCCCTCTTCGGCCTCTCCTCCTTCTTTTTAACTCGCTCTCAATGGGCCACACAATTTATCTGAAAGAGAAAAGATGGAGAAGGAGAGAGGGAGGGAGGGAGGGAGGGAGGGAGAGAGAGAGAGAGAGAGAGAGAGAGAGAGAGAGAGAGAGAGAGAGAGAGAGGAAGAGAAAGGGAGAGAGAGAGAGAGAACACAGAGAGAGAGAGACAGAGAGAGAGAGCGAATACAGATAGAGAGAATACAGAGAGAGAGAGAGGGAGAGAAAGGGAGAGAGAGAGAGAGAATACAGAGAGAGAGAGAGAGAGAGAGAGAGAAAGAGAGAGAGAGGGAGGAAGAGAAAGGGAGAGAGAGAGAATAAAGAGAGAGAGAGAGAGAGAGAGAGAGAGAAAGAGAGAGAGAGAGGGAGGAAGAGAAAGGGAGAGAGAGAGAGAATAAAGAGAGAGAGAGAGAGAGAGAGAGAGAGAGAGAGAGAAAGAGAGAGAGAGAGGGAGGAAGAGAAAGGGAGAGAGAGAGAGAATACAGAGAGAGAGAGACAGAGAGAGAGAGAATACAGAGAGAGAGAGAGAGAGAGACAGAGAGAGAGAATATATATATATAGAGAGAGAGAGAGAGGGAGAGAGAATATATATATAGAGAGAGAGGGAGAGAGAATACAGAGAAAGAGAGAGAGAGAGAGAGAGACAGAGAGAGAGAGAGAGATAGAGAGAGAGAATACAGAGAGAGGAGAGAGAGAGAGAGAGAGAGAGAGAGAGAGACAGAGACAGAGAGAGAGAGAGAGAGAGAAGACGTGGGAGCAAGAAGTTGAGTGTTTGTAGAACGACTACAGTGTGGAGACTTATGAGTCCATTTCGTGGGTTTTTTCCAGTCAGGATGTAAACAGTACAGTGATGCAATATGATCAGTGGTGGAGAAGTACTCGGATACTTTACTTATGTAAAAGTACCAATACTGCAATAAAAAAATACTCAATTACAAGAAAAAGTCTGAAATCGAAAAATGTCACTTCAGGAAAAGTGGAAAGTATTATTAGTGAAATGAACTTGAAGTAACAAAAGTCAAAGAAAAATGTTCATTTATCAATGTTTTATAAATTACAGTTTAGTATTGGATAATAATGATACTAATACTGATACATTCAAGTGCAATTACAAATTAACTGGTGAAACTATTTTTAATTATATTGGTTAGTTTAGTACTAAACTAAAGATCATCATGTGATTGACGTGTAAAATCTTAATCTGGAATCCAACCAAAGTAAATTCAGTTAATGGAGTAAAAGGTTAAAATATGTCCCCCTCAAAGTTTAGAAATATAAAACAGCATGAAATGCAAAAACTCAAGTTAAGTACAAATACATACTATTTGTCAGTATAGTAAAAAGAAAAATGTATTAAATCCTACATTTTATTATTTTTGATGTACTTACATGCATTTGTTTTATTGTAATATACACTCAGCGGCCACTTTATTAGGCACACCAGTGAAATATAATGCAATCCAATACTCCAGCTGAGCCATAAATGATATGTTCACTTTTCATTGACATTGTCAGAGGTCTATAACGTACAGAACTATACGTGTTTAGCATCGTATATATAATTGAGTTGACAACTCTCGGAAAGTTTCACATAAACTGAATACTTTGTCGAAGGTATTGGTGGCAGAGCTGTTGTACTGGGTTGCAATAGATTGTGTAAGTGTACCTAATAAAAGGGCCAGGAAGTGCATATTTGTTTTGGTATTTTTAACCTGCAAACACATTTACTATTGAATGCATGAATTTAGGCAATTATTATTGTCGTTATTATATATTACTGCTGCTTTCTTTTAACAGCCATCAGCCACCACTACTCTTTAAAACAAGTTAAATCACAAACTATAATTAGGGATTAAGTGTCACAAAAAGCTGTTTGTGCTGCTTTTACACACACACACACACACACACACACACACACACACACACACACACACACACACCCTGCGGTGCCTGTGATAGCCACTGACACTGCTCGATAGATGTTTTCTATTGTAGCCCAGTACACAGGCTAAATGCCGCGGCAGCAGGACGCTCGGCCGTTACAGAGCCTCGTGTGTCTCTGAATGGGGATGAGAACCTCACATTTCACCTCACAGTCGCTCGGCCATTGTCTCTGCTCCCGGAGACCGACGGTAATGCACCGAGTGTCCCCGCAGCGTCTCCGGACCGACCGACCTGCGCAGGGTTCATCTTGGAGCGGTCTCAGAGGTGGGCGTGGCCTCGCGACGCCGTCCCTCGCCGCTATTGGCCAGCCGCGGGTGTCACTCTGCGGCGCTTGTCCCGCCTCCGCGTTTTAAATGAAGCCGCAATGGATACAAGCGCTACTCAACCTGTGGAAGCCGCACCGCGATGAACAGCTGATCCTCCCGCAGTGGATAACAAGAAGAAGAAGGAAGCCTCGGTCACAGCCGAGTCATGATTTCTCCTCCCACGCGCGGCACTATGTGATTAGTTATTGTTGAAGTAGACAAAAAGGGGAAACAACTAGAAGGAAAGTGTTTTTTCTTTGGACCTGTTGATCACCAGTGTGCAGACACACACACACACACACACACACACACACACACACACACACACACACACAGAGAGAGAGATACCTGCAGCTCACCGACCACCAACTATGTTATTGTCACGTTTGCTCCTTTGCACCTTTTCTCGCGTGCTGGCGTCTCTGCTCCTCTGCTACCTGCCGCAAGTCTGCGCTCAGAAGCCGGGTTCGCGGGTGAGTTCATACCTGAGTGTCTCTATTTAAACTTCTATATCTATGTCTATATATATATAGCTATAAAAAAGTGACATGACCAAATAATAAGTGTAGCCGTTGCATGCATCAGTTCTAATAACATATGCATGTTATTATCATGTTATTATCTTCTAAATAACATATGCGTGTTATTAGAAGGTGTATTATGCAATTCTAATAACATATGCATGTTATTAGAAGGTGTATTATGCAATTCACGTGGGACTATTCGTGACTGTTTCTGTGCAGACCAGGTGAAAAACGCAGGGAATCACAGAAAAGAGCCTCGCAGAGTAATCAATGAAGTCAACAAGTCAAGGACTTTTCTAACTGACCGAAATATCATGTTTTGGAGGGTGAAACATAGATAAATTTGACCAATATACATATTAAACACCATTTATTACTGATTATCTGCTGCAATACTTTATGAATGACAAGTAATGTTTACAATGCAGCTTTTTAACCAACATTCAAGACCTTTCAAGGCCTATATGTTGTATTTATGTTTGGAATAAATTCTTAATTATTCTTAAGTGTAGTCTATTTAATGGGTTACATGGCCATAAGCTGCCTCACTCTTCCAGAAAAAGATATTTTGGCTGTTGATGGCTGCAATTTTGAGACTTGTTGTCTCTTTTAGTCATTAGAGGAATAAACTATAGTCCTGATCTCTGTGTTTAAAGTACTGCAATCAGAGTGTAAAATGCTGTTTTTAAAAAATATGGACCTGCATTTTGTTCTCAAGCATCCCCGCTTGTATCCCTTCTACTTCTCTAGGACAGATCTTTGTCACCCTCATGTCCCTCCATCTCTTTTTTTTAAAAAACTCTCTCACACACACACAATGCTTTATTTGTTCTCCTTTTGTTGCATTTTTTTTTTTAAACAAATACCTGTGGCACTGTCCGGACAGAGAGGGAAACAAGTGATGGAGAACAGCATTGTTTCAGTTCACAGATGCAGTGTAATATTTGCGGTTAGAGGAGTGGGTGAATATGTTGCACTCACATATTGGAACTATTTCACAATGTCTTTGAACCCCTCCCTCACTCCCTCCCTCCCTCCCTCCCTCCCTGCTCAAGACACAGTGGTCAAGGCGGCTCTGTGGAAAGAGTCGTAGTGAATTATACTTTCCGTAATCACTTCTTTGCGACCCCACTAGATAATTGTTTTCCTGCTGCCCAAATAATTAAAATAATCAGCGTGGAGTGACTGGTTTTACAGTCACACAAGCGAGTTTGCAGTTTGCTGTATATGTTGAGGCTGATTCAGGTGACAGATCTTTGGTTTGCCACATGGGATAAATACAACAAGTGCTGGGATGTTTAGGGAATCAGAAGAAAGGTGGTCTATCAGATTTCTGTGTGATTTGCTGTGTGATCTATCTGAACTGAAATTTTCCAAAACCGCTTCTTCTTTCTTCTCGTTCAAACTTTAGTCAAAAAGGCCGAGAAACTTTTCGAAACCACACCGGAAAAACTCCAAAACAGAGGTTGATGTCAACTTGAAAACAAGGCTGCTCCCACTTTGGAGATTTTTCAGCATTTAGTCGGAAGAAAATGCCGTGAGTTCGGTGAACAATCGAAGCATCTCTGTCGACTTTATCCCCATAAAATTAAACGCTCTCTCCGCATCCACTTCATCCTCCTCCTGGCCCGATGCAGTCACCCTCGCCCTGCTGCACACCCCCACTCACGCCACAGCAGATACTTTGAACATTGCTCACAGCTGCCGTAATACCATAATTCACACCCCCACTTTCCACGTTGGTATCAGGGGGCGAAAGCCTGAGCTAACTTCCCTGCACAGCACCGCTCCTTCCCCGAGCCCCCCGGAGGCTCCGTGATGCAAACGTCCAACAGTTCAATGTGAGTGATTGGGACTTTGAGATTTTTTTTTTTGCCTCGTGGTCGTCGTTGTTAGAGCAGTTCAGATAAGTCTGTCTCGCCCACTCAGTCCTCATTCTTGAGAGAGCAACTTCTGATGTCTCCTTTTATTGTTTTAGCAATGTGTCCGTAGGCTAGAGGGTGGGAGGGGGGTGTGGGGGGTGTGGGGGGGGGGGGGTAAGGGTGATAAGGATGTGCGATGATGGTGGACGGTAGTGGAACACAGTCTCTGCATAAACTGCCGAGACAAAGTCACAGTCTGAATTATTTAGTTTGATTCAAAGGCATAATGGTGGGGCGAACGGAACAACATGTGAGAGCCAGCTTTATGATCTCACTGAAAAACTTTATACTAAATTATGTTGTTTTTTTACAGTCTAAAAGGATTAAAGTTCACATCTAATTGCAGATCTTCATGATTTTCTGATCCTTAGTACTGGGAATGATCTCTCTAACAAGACAGGTGGGGGTGTGGAGGTGGGTGTGGAGTGGGGGGGGCAGGAAGGCAAAGTCTTGTTTCCTCCAAATGGTTTTAACTTGAATAAATCTGTTTCCCAAAGGAGGGGAGGGGTGTAATCAGGAATTAGGCCTTAACAAATGAGGACGCCGTCCACTCTTACCCGTCTATCCTTAATCCCCCTCATCAAATCAACCTGTTAGCGCCGGGGACGGGATGCGATGAGCATACTTTGGTGACGGCATCGGTGAAGACTCATAAACTCATTGAAAAACAAACATAAACAGCCAGGACCGAGCGGCGACGCAGCCAAGAGTACATACCTTCAGCTTGGGAAAGTACCGCCCCAGTTCAAAAGCAGGAAAGCCTCTTTATTGGTGTGAGGTAGATCACAGTGCAGGTGTGAGTAGTCTGTGTCTGCTTGTGTGTGTGTGTTGTGTGTGTGTGTGTGTTTGTATGTGTGTGTGTGTGTGTGTGTGTGTGTGTGTGTGTGTGTGTGTGTGTGTGTTGATACATGCAGCGTATTGGTGCAGGTGCCTGTGTGTTCAGCCAATGACTTAATTATGCTGACAGTGCTCAAAGGAATGGAAGTCAGGAACTGGACTCCTTTTTTCTTTTCTTTTTTTTAAGTGAGAGAAAACTAGAAAACAGCAGATATATTAACAGACTTTTTGATATTTAAAGGTCAAATTCCCCCCCCCCAAAAGATGACTATTGTGGTGTGTCATACATATCTAGAGAATTTCAATAGGCTCATTATTTTTCACTGATGTGGGGAAACCATACACGAGAAAAGAATTGCAGGAAAGCACTGCTGAATACAACGCATTTACTCAACTGGAAAAGCTCATATAACTTGTGTTTTCTCTGACACTTAAAAGAAAACGGCAAGAGCACAGAGATCACATCTGTTATGTCAATGGGCATTTTGGGAAATGAAGAAATCAGGAGCTGAAGATGAAACAGATTGAGAGAAAGTGGGTAGTGCCAAAAAAGAAAAACAATGAATGGAATAGTAATAAAAAAAGAATAATTGAAATATTTTCAGTTGGAGATGCAATGAAAAAGTATCCAGTTGTGCCTTTTTTTTCTTATTTTTTGTTTTTTGGACGCCGGCTGTAACAGATTGGAAGTTTTATATTTATACGAAGTACACATGCACATTGAAGGTAAATATAAAACTTTATATTGGGTTTTGAGTTGGAGCATGTGTGTGTCTTATTCAGTGGAAGGATACCCATTTTTACTGTAAGTGTGACCTGTATCAAATAGTCCCCATGAAATGGGGAGAGGTCGTTCTAAAAAAGGGACAGAGTGAGAAGTTTGTCCCCGAACAATCAAACCACTGAGATGCATAGAAGAAGAGCTGTTGGCCATAATCACGCAGATGTGCAGTACACATTTCCCCATTTAGTCTTTATGGGGAAAAAAACATTCTTGGCAAAGCGATACGGTCATAGTTTGGCATCACCGTCTTCTGTGAAGAGTCATGAAATACAAACCTTTCAGATCAAACTTTGCCCCGACTTTCTGCTCAGCAGCAGTTTCTGATTAGGCGCTTAAAGGAAAAATCCCAGCAAACTGGTATTGGTGACGAAGCTTGTGGTTTTGGGTTCTTTTGTAGTTTGGTGGTGTGATTGTGAATATGGACACAACAGCATACATATGCATGAATTTTTCTGTTCTTAGAACCTCGCTGGTGTTTTTGAATAGATGATGGATTCTTTCTCTGGGGATCTTGTGGGGATTCGTGTGCATAAATTTGTCTTAAAGAGACAGTGTGTAGGATTTGGGAACATCTAGCGGTGTGGTTACAGATTGCAACCAACTGAATACCCCTCAGCTCACTCCTCCCTCGCCAAGACTGCGGTAACGTGAGTAACGTAAAACCAGGGATAATGCCCTTCGCCTCGCTCAGAAGTCATCTTTACCATAATAACGCTACTCTAGGGGAAAGAAACAGACGGCGGCTGGCCGTACTACGATTTTTGCACTCTAGAAACCTGGTGGTGCAACACCTCAGACTCCGTGAAGAAGACCCGCTCCCTGTGTAGATATGAAGGGCTCATCCTATGTGAGGATCCAAAAGTCAGGTGGTCACCAAAATAGTCAAATAAATCCTTGCTGGATCAAGAATATCTGTAGCAAATTAAGTGAATCTGGCGATTGATATTTAAAATCTTGTGTAAAAAATTACATTTTGGTCTGAGGTCGAGAAGCAAATGTAGTGTGCAAAATCAAAATGGTTTATCCTCCAGGTATCAGTGCTGTGCTCAGTAACTTTCGGTGTGTCCATGAGATACTGATATTTCTTGTGTATAAGTTTAAGCCCATTGATGGTGCAAGAGGAAAGGTTTGGGGTTCATCAAAGCATCGTTTTTTTAATACAAACCAAATTGGCCAAGCTGAACAAAAGCTCATGAGTAACTAACTAAATAAGAACCATCTGCTGGGTGTCAGGGATAGTCACGCCAGATTTCATGGCATTCTGGGTAGTTGATATCATCTTTGGACCAAAGTGTTGGATTATAAGAGAATTATCAATTGCCATCCAGTGGTCCCGTTACTAAATTGGCACACATTGCTCACCAGCATACACTGCATCTCCAACGGCAACATCCAATAACGAGCGAGACCTTTTCAGCCGTGTTAGCGGGCTCTAGGATGGCAATGTTGGTCAGTCTACCACTTTGGTCCAGGTGGAAATATTTCATCAACAATTGGACTGATTGCAATGGAATTTTGTACAGACATTCATGGTGCCCTGAAGATGAAGCTCAGTTGTGACGCGATCAAGGATCATTTATCATTCATAACCAACGACATGGCTATTTCAGAGTCAAGGATTAGGCCCATATTCATCAATCAGAGCACTCACATGGGAACGTATCGCTATCAGAGGCTAGATATATTTTGAAATATAAATATGCAGTCTCCCTCTCCCCCATGACTGTCATTTAGCTTCCCATCGCTTCTCTTCTGTCTGTGGGTATCTACAATGCGGAAAATGGAATTAGGATCAAAAGTTCTATTTACCATATTTTGACAGATAAATAGAGCTTGAAAAAAAGGATATCAATGCGTAAAAAAAAAAAATTCTTATTTGACAATCTGTCGACTATTGGCAAGACCTGACCGATCTGATTCCACCATGTCAATTCCTAGCCGGGACACCCCTAAAACTCACTGTTTTTGGTTATCCCCTCACCTTTCATCTGCTCAACCAGCAACCAATCAAATTGCTTGCATATGTCAATTCCCCTCCGACCACTGTATAATCAGCGAATGCATTTCATGCTCAATTTCGGCTCTTTCTAATCAGTGTAATGAAATGCAGTCAACGTCCAGCTCTGTGATTTCAGTCCAGTGAGCTTCTCGCACGGATCAACGCAACTTCCCTCAGCCTTTCTTCCCCCTGCAGATCCTCCTGATAGTCGTGGTTTATGCGTTTGCTTTTACACAACTGTCCAGTCCACTATGGGAACTTGTAAATGTGGTGTGTCGGCGACATGCACCAGCTCTTGTTTGAGAAGAAGGCTGCCTGTTAAAAGAGTTATATCTCTCTGTAATCCTTCAGATTATCAGGAGGGCAGAAACACTTCCTTTCTTGTCTCAGCAGATTAGCTTCTTCTCCCACCACAAATATAATCGTTTCCTTTGATATGAGCGAGTGTGTGGTCTCAGTTAAAGTATGCAATGGTGGCAAAATCTATTGAAATATGTGATGCACATGCACACACACGCACGCACACACACACACACACACACACACACACACACACACACACACACATACACACACATACACACACACTCACTTCCTGGGAACAGCAGAGACAGCTGACTGTTCTGTAGCCAGGATGTAGCATTAGTGACAAACAAGGAATGCTGTTAATCAGATTTAGAGTAATTTCCGAAAAGGAGGAACACCTCCCTCTGCCCCTTCACTCCCACTTTCATTTTGATCGCTTTACACCACTTCAAAAAGTAAAATAAGGAAGTCAGCCTTCTCATTTATGCCATATTTAATCTCCTGAACATCATCTAAAAAGGAAATCTGATTTCATAACCATAGCAAGACATTAAGGCTGATAAAATGAAAACAATAAATCAAATCACTGTGTTATGCAATGTAATGACGCTCGTAGTGATAAACCCACATATATCTATCGCCCAACACAGGGTTTTAGTGTCTTTCAGCATATTGCTTTTCTTTTCAGACTTTATTGTTTTGGTTCAGTCTCACTGCTCTCATCAACGTTGTTTCCAGGCGCAACAGCTGGATGCTATCTGCTCAGCAACTAGTGGGTGAACATAGTGGAGCATTTACCAGTTTAAGAGTCAGATATTTCCCTCAGGAGTTGGTGGAGACCAAAAACGGAGCTAAAAGAGTGTGAATGTAAAACTGTGGTTTAACTACGTTAATGTGGTCGAAATCATCAATGAAACTCGTTTCAATGGATTTTAAAATGGCCAGATAGACTATATGAAAAACAAAGAATGAATAGTTGTATTAAACACCCAACGCTGATTTCAATAAGAACAGTACATTATATAAATATATATATATATTATATATATTCCAGTACAAAGAAGACGACAACCAGTATTCATGTTTTGATGATTTCATTACATGACTTGTGAAACACCCCAGATAGCACTATGATGCTGCCTCTAAGAGTGTGGATGACTCTCAGAGTTTGTGTTTTAATCAGCAGAGTCAACTAATACTTAAGTGAAGTTACAGATTGCTCACTTCTTTGCATCTTTCACTTCTTTGTAGATTCAGTCTGGTGGGAGAGATGAAAGAAAACGAACCTTCAGAATTACTTTGCTCAAACTTTACCTGCTGAAACATGATGGATTAAAAGAAATGGTGGAATAGGTGACGACACGTTAATGTTTTAAGCACGACTGCTGCGAGTGGCACACACACTTTGCACCTCCGCAGTAAAGGTTGTTTAGCTCCTTTAGCGCTCACAACATGCTACAACTTTGTTTTAAGGGTTTTAAAGGGTTACTTTGAACATGTGAAATTACAGTTTTCTTTTTCAAGACAAAACCCAATTAGAAATTTAAAAGGAGACGAAGGCAGCAGCTTTCCATACATTCCTTTTTTTATTTTCTCCACTTTTTTTAATAACACGGTTAAATAAAGTGTGTTAATGGAAACAACATGAGGGATCGCATTACCTTTATATATTTCCTGAAAACAAAATGCTAATTATCGGACAAAAGTGATTACCGTGGCCCGTTAAAAGCATACAACAGCACACAATTAGCCCCGACTTTGGTGGACAACTTTCATTGGCTTGTTTCCTCTGTGGTTGACTCACTTTTAGTCTCCTTTTCCACTTGTTGGCTAGTCAGGGAATGCAAAAAAAAACGGCTGTTGATTCGTGACATGGAGATACATTAGATGACCAGTTATGTATGTATTTATGTATGAGTTGGATGTCGTTGCATTGTTTGTTGTTGTTGTTGTGCCCAAAGGAGATAATGAGCGCATCACACGAAGCGTGGAGCTGGCACACAGAGCTCCTTCTCTGTCTGTCTCACACTCACACACAAACCGATGGAGCCCATCTCCGTCTGTGCATGCAAACACCTTTTCCGTAGAAGCAGTGATGTCATTAAGGACAAGGAGCATGTGATGTAAAAGTCAGGGTGAGAGCTTCAGTCGACGCGCGTTAGGACCAAGTGGGGGTGTCACGAACAGTGGGCTTCTCTAACCAAAGACGTTTGACTAAATGGAGTTTCAATCATGAGAGAAATCCCAAATTTGGACCAATGCTTTGCATAATAACTACCATATTGCAGCCTGTATTTGTAGTGTTCATCCTCCAGTTGTACATAGCAGCAAAATACCCACAGTATTTCTTCACTGCACAGTGTGAACTTTTTTTTTTTACAGCTACATAGCAGTCTTACTACCTCTGTTACAGGAAAGACAACTCAAACAAATATCCCTAAAAAAAAATCATGTTTATTTGACGAAGGAAAATTTTCTGTGAAGCACGGATCAAATCTGGAAAAGAAGCCAAATCATGCTGAAATTTCTTAAAATATGTGTGCACCCCAAATGTTCCTGTGTTATTAAGACATTAAGATCTTTCCGTTACAGTTATTTGGAGATGAAAACTCAGAGCTCTGGCAGGAAGATTTTAAAACAAACCAGAGGTATGAATTAACTCTAATGGGTGTGGACTGAGGTACTGTAGTTGTGAGTTTTAACAGTGACAGCAATACAGTGATTTCCAAATGCAACTTAAGCCTCAGGTATTATATCTCGCCTGCTGGAAGGCCTTGCTGCAGGTTTGAAACCTTATTTCTCTTTGCAGCACATAAACCGTGTTGTGCCCACACCATCATACAACCGTCCAGCTAACAGACAGAAACACACAAACACACCACGACTACTTGTTGACACTGCCACAACCATACTTAAGAACATCATTAATCCCTAAATCAAAAAGATCCCACCAGTGGGTTTACAAGTTTTAGCTCATGAACTACAAATCATGTAGATTTCATACTACATACTTACTGAATATTTTCAACAGCAGGCAATACCGTTTTAGATCTTGGGGCTCATTTTTCCGACCATACCAAGCTTCCAGTTGTGTAAAAATGAATTGATGCGTTAACTCTTGAACCTTGTTTGAGTTGTCGGACCAATTAGATCAAGCATTGCTGCTGACCGTCAGCCTGTTATTCGGCTTGTTTTATGTAACCAATGTAGCATGAGAGCATGGTGCAATCAGCGGACTAGTTGGCTAACTAGCCAGCTGCTGAATCATTTTTAGTTAACAACTTATTGCTCGTGTCACAGCGTAGGAAAGCACATTGCTATCTGGCTCATTTGCTCTGCGCTAACCAGTGTAGCATGAAAGCATGGTGGAATTAGCAAGCTAACTAGCTAACAAGCCAGCCGCTGAACGAGTACAATTTAACAACTTTGTTTCTTCCACACACTCTCGCCACAGTGCAGCTGAGCACATCATGCATGCCGAGGCAACTGTATGACCAATAATCACATAACAGTTCCACCATCCACTGGTTTTCATTCATTTCTGTACAATATGAATACGTATCAGCAGATTCGTGACACGTGCATAAATGTGTTGGTAATACATTCTGCAGGCAGATTTATTTAAGAAATCTGCATTACATTATGTCATGCTGACAGTTTAACTCAGTGCCAGGCACCATTAGCCGCTACTAGCCTAACACACCGGCGAACTGTCAGCAGTTGAGTTGCATTGTGGGTGATGTAGGCAGCAGGTTTAGACAAGGAAGAATAATTTGTGGATAAAAACAAAGACGATACATCCGATTATGCAGGATCAAATGTTGTCCTTTTTTTTGCAAACAGTCCATCGTGAGTCTGACAATGTCATCGGAGTGCTTAAATACAAAAAGCTCAAGACATTTCACTCAAGTGTTGTGTTCACCCCAGAAACAGGACTCATTTTGTCCGCCTTGTATTTGTCCACACTTATTCCTGTCCCCACAGCTCTGGTGTTTCTGGGATATAAATCAGGGAACATAATGTTAAATTAAATTATAGCAAGCTTATTCCCGACTAAAAAAAGGTTGATACGTGTAATAAAGGTGAAAATAGGATCTACTGTTTATATTGTGTTATATGTGTGTTTGTATAATAAATAATAAACCGCTCTACCCTACGCACAATGAGCCAGTTGGAACGCTTTACTTTGTTGCATTTACTGGAGGAGACGTAATCCAGTTTTGTTTATTCACTACCATTGTTCCGGCCTGCTTTTCCCCCTGTAAGCCCTTGAAGCGTGCATATATCAAAATGATTATTTTCTAATCATAATCTTTGTTTTCTTGTTCCACTGCTGAGCCTCGGGTTGGAGTAGATTCGCTGCCAGTGACGGTAAAAAAAAAAAAAAGACCACTTTGTTAATGCTGTAACTGTTGCACAATGGGGGTTGCATTTCACTTATTTTATGAGTGGTACAGAGAGAGCTCAGGACTCAGCGTGCTTCTGGCTGAGATGTGTGTGAGATTGTGTGTATGTGTCTGTCGGGGGAATTTGGCTTGTTAAATGTGAGAATCTCAGTGCTCATTGCTTCCTGGTCAAGATATCGGTACCAAACCATCGTGAAACTTCCCTGGTGTTTTACCTTCAGATCGTCTTTGACTTCATCTCTTTGCTTCCTGGGTAGAGGAAGGATGTCATGTCCTCACAATGTTTGGGGATTTGTATTTAAGCTGTCTCTCTAAAGAAATGCATTTCTTCTTTTTCTACTTGTAAATTAAAGAAAGGGTGTCTGAGCGGCTGTTAAAGTTAGATTAATCCCACAGGGGTGCTCTGTAAATCTTTGATGTGCTGCCTGTTGCACTGTGATGTAAAACTTTGCATAATGATCTGCAGGAAGGGAGCATGGCCGAGTTTCTCCCCACAGGTTTGGGTAATTAATGTTATTTCGAGCAGCGCGTGTCCCTCAGAAGATCCAGCAATAGCTCCTGTTACATGTTAGTCTGTTTAATTTAGATGTGTTTGTTTGGTTTTGATTATGGGACGTCGGGCGGGTCTCAACCCCAGCCATTATTGGCCTAACATGAGGGGCTGTTATCCCTCAGGAGATAATGCCAGGTCCCATAATCCTGGCTAACACTGAAGCAGCTGATTGCCGTCAAACAGACCTGGGTCAGACAGTAACTGAAAATAACTCGTAGTATTTGTTTTAACCTCCTAAAGACGCCAGATGGGTGGGGTTTACCACATCAGGACAATTCAGATAGTTTTTGGTAAGCTAGAAACCACAGAAAGTGTATGATTGCTGTCAAACGCTTTGCTGGTTTCCTGCAAACTTCTTTGTGTGGTGCAAAAAGACAAACCTCACTCATCTGGTTGACCCTCGCTGGTTAACAGTTGTTTTTCAGATACCGTGTGATTAAGGGTGAGCGTCATTCACTGCTGGTGTGGGTTTCTTTTGGCAGGATTCAAATATGAACCACGTGCTCATTTATTGTCGTGAGGAACTCATGTAAAGCAGCGGTGCCGTAGAGACTGTTGTGAGACTTGATCCGGGCTGAGAAGCTGCAGGGACACAGTGCAGAGAGTCGGAGTCAGGCGAGTAGATTAGATCAGATTCTCTCATTAATTTAGAAGTCTTTGCCTCGGCTGTTATAATCTGAAACAGTTCTTTGGCAAGTATGGTTATGCACAAGCAAGTAAGGGTTACGTAGAGTGCATTGCACAGCTCCTTAGAATAATGTCATCAGTAACTGACCGACTGCCATTAGCAGGAATAGTTCGAGAAACACGCTTATCTACTTTCCTGACGATGGTTTGATGTGATGATCAACACCTCTCTCTGTCTGTTAGATATGAAGCTACAGCCAGTTAGCTTAGCATAAAGACTGGAAACAGGGGGAAACAGCTAGCTTGTCTCTGTCCAAAAGTAAAAACATTGACAAGTACCTCTGAAGCTCACTAATTAACTCTTTAAGTCCAGTTTGTTTAATCCATAATGAAAAAAAAAAAAATGGGTTTTTTTCCCAAAGAAATAGTCCAGCACATTGTTTCTTTCTGTTGTTGTGTGTGTGCTCTTTATGCAACTGTATGTTGAGCTTTATGTCAAGCTAACTTTCAGCCAAGTTCTTTTAATAATTAATAACTTGATAAATTCCCATCATCTAATGTGCACACATCAGAGTACATGAGACTACTGGACCATCTTCACCTTAAAATATGAACAATGAAGTGAAACTGGTCCCACCGGTACTTATGTACCCTTAAGCATGCATTCATTTTTTTAAAAAAATCTTAAACTCAAGTAACAGAACTTCCAACTGTAAATTGGGAAACTTTTTTGTGATCTGCCGGAGTCTCGGGTTTCACCTTTACGGGAGACGAGTCTGTGGGTGGGACAGCATGACTAAGAAATGACTACGTGTGGGAGAACTCGGTGGGAGTGTTTATTTCCACTTACTGGACAATGTCGTCTCAAAATCTTTGATTTAATGTTTTATTATGACAGAGGAGGTAGAGGAGCTGAATCCATTAAGGCTGTGCGTCAGGGATGGGGAGGACGGGCCAGTCTGTGGGCAGGGGCCGGTCCCTGTGGCTCGCAACCTGGATGAGTGGCCGGATAAATCACTCTTTTAGAATAGCTTCCTTTGTATACCGATTTACCAATTTAAAAAAGTTCATCACGTAGACAAACTGCTTTCCATCCACAGTACTGTTAGCCACTTCTGCTGTGAGGGGAACATGTAACGGCTTGTTTCTAACCACATGCTTCTTTATTCTGGGGGAGGAAAAAACTGATACAATGCAGATACACGTTTAGTTTTTTTTCCCCGAGTACTGAATTGTTCCTGTCCTTCACCGAAGCCAAGAGGAGGACACGCAAGTTAAAAATGAAACGATGTGCTATGTTTTCCTCTCTGTCTGCACTTTCTCATAAAGAGGCACATCATGATTTAGTTTCGCTCTGCGCTAGTCAGACAAGAGGTTTTCTACGATGCTTCAATGCCAAAGCTGAAATCCCATTAAACTGTCTGGCTTGCTCTAGACATATTGTTACGGTGAGGCGAGTTGGATTCGTGTCCTCTAAAGTACTGTTCCCTTGTTATACAAGTTTTTTTTTTTTTTGTGATCAATTAATGAGAAGTATCAGCATTTCAATGGAGGAGTTAAAGCAGCCAAACGAGTCTCTCTGTGCTCAGAACCTGGATATCCTAACAGATGTATTGTTTTACGTGGAGATAAAACCTGTGATCTTCTACAGTATTTTCAGGACACTTTCTTAAACTCTGGACCACCCTGTTACCTCATCTCTGGATTTTATCTGGAAGGTACTGAAGCTCCAGTGTCTTTTTCTATTTCAGGAAAAGCCTTATCTCTTTATTTATTATCTCTTCACAGATAATGAAGTATCTGCCTGAGCTGACAGACACGACACAATGATAATTTCTCTACGGCAAAAAAAAAAACTTCCCAACCAGTCTACTTAATGTTTTATTTAGTTGTAAAAATTTGGCCTGTGGGGTGAAATTATTCCACATCTTTTCCCCAATAAGTCTGAAAAAGGGCAATTGTCTTCACTAACATGAACACGATCCAAACCAATTAATTTGCATTGGACACAGGTGATATTAGCTCACCAGCTGGCAGATTTTTCACCTCATGAATTTTGGCCTCGGTTTTTGATTAAGTTGCTGGGATTTAGGAATGAATGTCCATGACAAACACAACTGTCAGCGCTGGCAGATGCTCTCTGGTAAAAGTACAGTAAAAAAAAAAAAAAACAAACCCACAAATAATTAGTTTCGGACCTGCGTCTCATTTACTTAACCACATTTTGGATACGCAATTTGTGCTGTAACAAGTTTAAACTCCCGTGTCGTTTCCAGGTCGTCATAGAGAGAGAGATTAGCCAGAATCTGACAAAGAATATAAACTTCAAGTGGTGAGAGTGGGCTGCCACTGTGGCGGAGCGAGTCGGCATCATTTGTTGCCATGCTAGAGGTTCAAGGGTTGGTCGCTCCAGCACTTTAGTCCAGACTAAAATATCTCAACCGATAGTTCACTATGTTCACGCTCCCCAGAGGATGCATTATGACGACTTTTGGGATTGCCTGACTTTTCAATGCGGTTCACATTTGTGGCTTTGAGAAAATCTCAACAGCAAAAGGATGAACTGCAATAAGTCGGACATTTATGTTCCCCTCAAGATGAGTTTGGTTTTGCCCTGACGTTTTAATCTGGCGTCACCAGCACGTCAAAATTTTAATTTATCCAACACCAAATACCTGGAATAATAATGGCATTCCCTTTAACCACAGATGCACTTTGTGTTAAGTGTAATTAGCAAATGAGTTGTTTCTTTTCCTCAAAATCTAAATTTAGTTTTGCTTATTTATAGTATGCAACATACATTGTTTTATTATTTTCTCTGTACAACATACCCCGAAACACTTTTTTTTTTCAAATATGAAGTAGGAGGATTTTCAGAGTCTTCACATTGAGCTGATTATAGGTGATTAGTGCAAGTGTCCACTGATCCGTGACAGTCAAATTGTCCAGAAGACCACTGTCGCTGGCGGATACTTAAAGTATGATGTTATTGGCAGTCGTTACTGAGCAGAATGGTTGGAGAAGCAAAGAATTCAGACAGGATGACTGTGACGGTTTCTGGAGCAGTCAGACTTATTATAACAATAATATAACCAACCCAAAGGCATAAATGGTCGCACAGTGCTGCATTGACGAAGTGAAAAAACAAAAAAAAGAAATACACTGGCGTGCGGTTAATCCGTTTAGAGCACGTAAGATGAAGACTCCCGGTGATTCATTTGTATATGAGATCCAGTTGTGCACCAGCTCATTCATGACATCAGCGGTTTGGCTTCGTTACCATCTACACTTTGTTCAGGTCTGTCCGATTGCCCTTTACATGTTTGGAGAAAAATCCGTCTCCCGGCAACAATTTTGATGTTATTCAAAATACAGTCGGGCCTTGGGACGAGGAGGGAGAGGGAGAATGGAAGCCGTGCTTGTGTACATGCACGCTCCACGCATGCGTTTGCACCGCGGCTCAGTTTGAAGAGATCGTCTGATAGGAGTTGGCGAGTGAAGGATAGAAACTGTGACTTTTGTTACTGGCTGCGTTTTATTTTCCACCACCTTCCTCCCTCCGTACCTGCCCCCTAATGAGATCTCCTGTGTCGGATCAAGAGCTCCAACCAACGCTCTGCTGATTGCTTTAAGAGACCGCGGAAAAAAGTTGAGAACGGTTTTCACATGCACGCCCCTGATTGAGGATTGCTAAATTTTCTTTTTTTTTTGTTGGTCTTTTCTGAAACAGGTGTTTGAGCAGCCACAGAGTTTAAATCGCTGTACGTGCGAGCAATCAAGATCTAATCAAGAGCTCCTGGTGTTATTTCAAATAGTTGAAACGTTTTCAACAGGAGTTGGCTCAGGTACGCCGCTGGGACACATTTCAGAGGATTCTGCTGCTCCTCACTGCACACCTACTCTCTCTCTCCTCACTAGCCCACAGCTCCATCTTCCTGGTAAAGTTTGAGCTCCCCTAAAAATCCTTTAGACCTGAAATATATTTGAGGCAGCTGCAACGCCAAGAACCATTACTGCTGTCAGAGAGAAGGCCGACTTCCAACGGCAGAGTAGAATCGACTCACTAATAGATCATGAGTAAAGACCTGGGGAGAGAGAGAGAGAGAGAGAGAGAGAGGGGGGGGAGGGGAGGACTCCCTTTGCTCCGAATGTGGTTTGGCTCCTTCGGAACTTAATCAAGGTTCAAACTGTCTTCAGCCAAAGATCAATTAGATAAACTAACCTCTCGGTTGAGCTTTAAGAGCGGAGCCACTCACACCCTCGTTACAGTAGCCTAAACAAAGAAAGGCAGCGGCCGTCAAGTGTTCGAGGAGGAAAGAAATGTTTTGAGCAAAATGGGCAAGTGACCCATGTGTCCAATTTGTACGTTAGTTTGGCATAATCTCAGATTCAGCTGAATGCAGCCTTTGTTCAAACACAGTGAAACTAGAAAGAAAGTAAAGGAGCCAAAGAGAAACCAGTTTTTCATGGAATGAGCAAAACCCGCTCAATATTCTTCAGACGCGACATGTTGTGTCACGTGAAACCTCGAAGGGGAGTTAAACATGTCACATGTTAACACCGTCGTCATGCCGACGCGTTGCTGTATTTCTCATTTTTTTCCGCAGTGGCTGATCGGAGACAGAGACAGTCACTGCGGGGTCATCTGCTCTCGGACGCAGGGGAAGCCGGTGTGCGGCTCGGACGGCCGCAGCTACGAGACCGGCTGTGAGCTGCAGAGGGCGCGCTGCAAAGACAAAACCCTGACGCTGGCACACCGCGGCCGCTGTCGAGGTGAGGGCTCAACTTCTGGTTTTCACTTGGATGCCGGTGCGCTAAGAAGAACTACCCGCAGATGGAGTCATTTGTCAGGGTGCATTCAAGGAAACTCACATCTGTGACTTCTTTTTTTAAATGCCAGAAACTATTAACATTTTCATGACGTGCACGTTTGCACATTGTTTGTCTTATTTCCACACAATTCTTGTCAGCGGCTGGCACTCGAAGGCTTATTCACTGGAGTTTCCATGAATGCACGAACAAGGATTTTCTAAAACAGGCTTGTGCGTACAAATCTGCAGCACTACTTGACAGTAATATAACTTTGAGAGATAAAACATAGAATCTGGTCTTTAAATTTTACTAAACATGCTGATATGAATGGAAGAGAGGATTCCAAAAGGTTCTTCAGAAAATCTGCCTAAAAAACGTTGGTCTGATACACAATACAGTTGCCGGCTGCATGCTAGCATCCCTCAACCAGGCCGTGACTCCACAAAGCTTCAAGGGACTTTTCTGTGTTTCAGGTAAAAATTGGGTGAAAATCGATCAGTTGCCGGTGGCTCCAGCGCCAACTTCCACGTCGGAGACGAGAGACCTGGAGCTCAAAGGTAAGGCCACGAAACACCTTTTGAATTTGATCAACAGGACCACACACACACACGGAGCGGTGACGAGGAGATGGAGCTCAAATGGTAAGACCGTCCTCCGTAGCAAAGACTCAAAACCAGCACTAAATCTGAGACTATATATTGTAAACTTAAAAAAAAAAAAAGCCCTGCCCTGCTCTACTTGAGACGAATGCTGTTGCAGCTTCGCGTGAACGGCGAGACAGAAAAGTAGAACAGAAGAGGAGATGTCTAAAGTGGAACTGAACTGAAGATGTCTTTCATTTTCCGCCTCGCTGTAGGCGTGTAAGTCTTTACAGACCAGGATCACACACTTCCTCAGTCTCTGGATGCCAGCCACTCAACAACAGCAGAGATTGATAGGTCTAGAGTCAAGGTTGGAACTTGGCATTTCCTCCCTCTTTTTTTTTTTTTTTTTTTTTTTTTTTTAGCCCCACTGTCCATTAGGAAAACAGCATTCCCCACCAAAGCCATTTTTGGAGTGAATTTTGTTCCCTCTGAATGCTAATACATGGTTTTGTTTCATAATATCAGCGGCGTGCCAAGGAAAGGAGAGCTGGGCAAAGCTCACACAGTCTCTGTCGGCCTGTTTTGTGGTCGTGAAACTGCTGCTTTACTTAGGCAGACGGTTCATGAACCAACACGTGTTTACAGTGGCGACGCCTGGCGAAGGCCTATCGAGGTGTGCGTGAGCTTCAGATTAAACACAACAACAAGTTTTGACCACAAGAGATATAAATTGCAAACTAGCACAGCAAACAACAACAAACCCATAGCTGCACAACATAATTCAGTTATTCAAAACAAAGTGATTATAAAGTGAAGTTTAGTTACGTGCTATGTGTTTGGCAGTCAATCAAACTCTCCTTAAAACTCAAAGGAATAAATAAACAAACCTTTGGATGTGCTGACGAGCACAGATGTATTTAAATGATCTGTCGAGATCTTCCGGAGGACGTTGGACCGATTTAGCTTGTTCTCTAAACGACACGAGCGCCACAAAGTTTAATAAGCCTCGTTTCTAAAGTCAGACTAAATGTACTCCCAGCCAGAGTCCACGTTTATAAATGTGTGTAACCATGTCTGTCCTTTTTTCGGTGACTTCATCAGCCAGCCGGTCTTTGACTCCGGAGGAGACAACATGTCTGTCTCCTTTCAGGCCCAGAGACATGTTTTCTTTTTTTTTTTTTTTTTAGAACTTTTATTTATCCAGGGAGAATGTTTGCCAAAAGTGGAGGAGTGCGGTCGCACCGGTCCGCTCCCCGGCGTGAGTGTGTACACACCAACAGTTGAACACGACGCTCGGGTCTACGGGAGCCGTGAGTGCAATAAAAACAGTAGTTTACTGACGGGATTCTGAACCGGTGACCAGCTGGTTTTGGAGCCCACTTCAGTCTCTGACCTTTCAGCCACTTCCATCTGTGTCCCCCGAGAGCGGCAACACACTCAGTCACTTTCCACTGACATTTTCAAAACAGCAGTGCGGAGTCCATGACGCACCGCTCAGCACTAACAATGTGGTTTTGGATGGAGAACTTCAAATGAGTGAATAAATAATGCTCCTCTCCCTTCACGTCTATCAAAAAAAGGTGCCCTTGAGCAAGGCACTCGGCGGCCAACAGTAGTAAACTGAGGTGGCACTATTCAGCTCCTCCAGGGTGTGAACGGGGTGCGGGTGACACGGAACACACGTCTTCAGTAAAAATGAAAATAAACACAGCAGCTGTTTGTACACAGTGTGTGAGAGCGGGCTGTCCTGTTAATCTGTTACAGATGCAGGTCAGTCCAAGTGTCGCGTTGAGAGGAACCAGGCTTTGGAACAAGCCAGGAGACCTCAGGAGTCCATGTTTATCCCAGAATGCAACGAGGATGGAACATTTGCGCAGGTCTGTCTCTGCTACCTCCACAGATTTCTTCCCCTTCCTCTTCATCCTTTCCCTCGGGAACCGTCCCCCCTTCACGTCACCCAAGAGATCAGTTTCACTTCACTGACAGACATCTTCTATTGTGCTCTTCACCTTCTCTTCAGTACACTAACCAAATATAACCGCGTCTATTACAAAGCTGTCGGTGTGACTTACTTTTTTTGCATCTGCAGGTCCAGTGCCATACTCTGACCGGTTACTGCTGGTGTGTCACCAGTGACGGCAAGCCAGTGAGTGGCTCCTCTGTGCATAACAGGACCCCGGTGTGTTCAGGTACTGGGGGAAGAGGAGGGGGCGGGGGGGGGGGCGAGCAACCTGCGGATGCAATGTTTTTCATAAGAGTCTCATCTTAACATCTGTCCTGCCTCAGCACCGCGCACATTAGTGATTACAGTTATTTGTGCAGCTCAGCTCTACTTCAGAGTAATGTCTAACAGGTTGTGTGACTAAAACTCCCGTAGAAGGGTTGGATGTTTCCCGACAGCTCTTTATGAGGGCAGAGAGGCAGCGTAACGAGCATTTAAAACGGCTCGATGGTGGCTGCATTTGTAAGATCTTGGAGCCAGGAGTGTTTTGGAAGCCAAGTCCCTGAGGTTCGAGCCAATTATCTTTCAGTCTCTTGCGGAATTGGGAGTTTTTGTCACAATTCAAAAAGAAATAGTTTTAAATTCATCGGCTTCAGTTCCTTATCAAACAAAAGACTCAGAAGACAGGACGTACGCCTGGGCCTTCGGGTGTCACAGTTAAAGAGGGTCTGTCTTGCCATACTGTGGGCACATGTGTACTACATGACATGTGGCATACAGCAGGTGCAAGGTCAACGAGAAGGCTAATGGCCATACATCCAGGGGCCTCCCGGCCCTCCCTCCCCTCCCCTCGTCTAACTGCTCTCAGCAGGCTGGAGGAGAAAGGGAGCGGCGCTCTGAACACTCATCCTGGATGGGAACACTTTATGATAATCACCATCATTTTCCCTCAGAGGATAATACACAGGGGTCTTTGCCAGAATTGGATTGCTCAGCCACCAGAGCATGTGGTGCGCATTTTGTGTGGAGAGTGTGGTGAGAGCGGTCGCATGCCCATCTGAAGCTGCTCATCAGACCGCAAGAGTCTTTCCCGCTCTCTCTATGTCTTTTCCTCCCTGGATTTCCTTATCTCTCTCTCTCTCTCTCTCTCTCTCTCTCTCTTCTTTTCTCTGCATTTCGCCACTAATCACCTGTATGGTTTCCCTTGGCACCTGCTGAGTTGCAATCCTTTCAATAGAATCAGTAAAGTTCACAAATGGAACATGGCTGCGTATCCATTCATACAAACCACCCAAAAAACACACCCTGCTTTTCTCATTTACAAAAGCCTACTGTGCTAAAAGCAGAGCAGAAGTTCAGAGTCAAGCTCGAGTTATGTTGTGTCTCTGCAGCAGATAAAGCTTTATTCTTTTGGGGATGAAACAATTCATTGTGCAGCTCGAGAGTGACACTTCGGTGCACAACAGGACCCTGATGTGTATTTGGTGAAGACAGCCATGCTTGTTCATGACATGCTCATGGATTTTTCAAAATCTTAATAAAAAATGTAAGTTGGTTAAATGTTAGTTGCAAAATTGGCAACTATTTTGGTAAACGATGAATTGTTTCAAGCTAAAACTATAAACATCTATTGGTTCAAGCTTCTTAAATGTCGGAATAATAGGCAGCTTTTCTTGATTGAGCACTCTTAAGACGTTGTGATGGCTGTTTTTCACTAGTTTTGACAGAAGACTATCCGAATTCTCAACAATCTGCAGAATAATCAACAAAGAAAATAAGCATTTACAGTGCAAATGTGTTTTTAAAAAACCAAAACACATTTCATGGAAAAATGAAGAATAACTTCTGAGAAATCTACATCAGAGAGTTTTCCCATCAGCACTCGATGGAAGAAATCATTTCAGTTGTCCAGGTTTAAATAAAGTAGATTCTGAAATGTAGTTTATGGAACAACAATGTCTCTACCACTTTCCTCTCCGACCTGCATAACATCCAATATCTTCATTGTTTCTTGCAAAGTGTATGACACTGGGACCAGAATCTGGGCACAGTAAAGTTAAACCTGAAACTGTATACAGTCGTACACGCCCAACAATTAACCTCCACTGACATGCTCAGGTGCCCCTGTAAACTACGGCCCAAATCAATCATCTCACATACATTTGCAGGAAACTTCCGTGAATTTATAGGAACTCATGCTTGGACAAGTGGATTGTCAGGTAGTACATTTCCTTCCAGTTTCCTTTACTCAAAATGTCTCCACTTTGCCCGTTCATTGTAAATTGGTTGCACTGGTCTAATTGTGCCTGTTATCAAGTACTAACAAAATATGATCATCAAACGTTGTCTAACTGAGTCAAGATGTCCGGGGGTTATGGTAAAATGTGGGCGTTTTAATCACATTTAATTCAAAATCACAGGATAGCTATTCAGTGACTCAAACTCTTGCAAAATGAGTAATTCGAAACAAAGTGGTACATTTTAAGTATTTATTTTGGTTTCTAAAATGGATAAACAGCATTTTGGAATTAAATACTTTAAATGTTCCACAGGAGTTGCTGCTGCTGTCTAGCCTTTGCTTTGAGCATGTTGTGTTTTCTTTCTTTCTTTCTTTCCTTCCAGGGTCAGTAACCGACAGACCACCCGGGCCACCGAACTCTGGTAGAAAAGGTGAGTCGAGATCCGCTGTGAGTTTGCGTGTGCATGCGTGTGAGTGCTTCCATTCGTGCGAAAGAGACAGAAAGAGCTCAGAATATCTTTTGACCTGGTTTTGTTCCACCTGATCCGTGCAAAGTCCATATTTGTGCAGAGCAGAAAAGGGGGACATGACGGATGTTTCACTTTGTGGATTTGGATGTAAACGTTCTTTAAAGCTAAATAATACATCTTAAAACTAGCATTTTTTTTCTTCTCCTTTGGCATGTAAGCATGACGCTGACAGTACCGATGTTTCAAACACGAGTTATGTCTTTCTTCATATTGGATCTGTTGCTGAAACTGTAAATTATAAAAATGAAATAGAATGACTGTAGTTCTACAGTTTCCCGATGGGTTTCATCAAAGTAATTCTATCAATTTAATAAAACTGAAGCGAAAACTAATAGAAATATTTTTTTTATAGCCAGAAGAGAAGGGCAGTCTCTCTGGGTTTCTTTATTATTAAGCACTTTAATTGTTTCTAAACCCGCAGGTTGTTTTATACAGGGGAGAGTTCTTGTAGAGGCGATAGTCAAGTTGAGGGTTTGCTGTCGATGCTTCCAATAATTGTTTTTTTCCCCCCTAGAAGCTTTTAGCTCACAGTCCAGACCTGGATCAAACAGTAAATGACAAATACTGTAAGTTACAGAATTTGTTTTAACATGCAGCTCAGTCTACACATCATCAGCGTGATTCACATTGGATATTTTTAGGAAGTGTAAAAAAAAAAAAAAAACAAGTTGTCAAAAAGGAATCGAACAAATACAGGTGCTTATTTCTGATCCAGGTTTGCACTCGTCTGAGAGCAACGCGGTAACTGCTGTATTTTATTATTCACAGTTTGACCAGATCAGGTCAGTTTGACCTCCAGTGTTTCTATTTCCTGAAAAAAAAAAAAGCCATTTGATTGAAGGACTTTAGTGTTTGTAGAATGACTTCTGGTTCTCTGTGGTTTGCTTTTGATCGCATTATTTCCTAAGGAATTTTCCAGATGCTCCAACACTGCACATGGGTGAGTATCCTAGGCAGCTGAATTCACAGCATTATCTACGATCCATTACAACTTATCCATTTCTTAAATAGGACATTGACTCTTTCAGCCTGTGCTACACCGTAACATGTCATGTTTGGGTCCTTTTTAAATCCACTTTGACAGAATTTAGTTTTAGTTTTTGTCTGATAGCAAAAGTCAACCTTGTTACTGAATAAAAATAGTTTATCCTATATGTGTGAGTGACAAACACCACAAATGTTAGTGTTTCTTACACCGGGATAAAAAGATACAAACTATCACACATTTATTAGTATCAGGATATTTAATTATGTATATTTCCTTTTTATGATAGCTGTGGAAAGATGTTAGAAAAGTGAGAACATGCTGTTAACTATGGTTTGTAAACACATAATTTGATCAATATGAGATGCCAGTGACACATATTTAAACTAAAAGGTTAAGACCACTTCTTAGTAACTTGTAAACAAGTTTTGGATGCCAAAATGAGAATATTTATTAGATAACTCTATAATTTGAAAATTTTAAATACTTAATTTAATCAAATTCTGATGTTCTTTTCCCCAAAGGCATCCATCGTTTAAGAAAATTGAGGATGAAAGTAGCGCTGTCGCGATGAAGGAATTTATGATCGGCTCAACAGATTGATATGTGATATTATTGCCTATTTATTCTTGTGCATTTATCCCGAGTTTAGTGCAATTTAAATAGGCTTTATTGTTAGGCTATTATTGGGTATAATGTTGCTTTTTAAATGACAAAGACAACAAAGTTGTTTTCCAACAACTCAACGCTTGTCCTTTGTTAAAGGCGTTCGTAGCAGAGTGTAAATATGCGGCTCTCCCTCTGCAAGAATTTAAAAAAAAAAGGAAAAAGCGCGAACACAGCGGTTGTGGCTGTTGCTTGTCATCTCCTGTGGTTGGCTTGTCAACAGTATTGCAATATTGTGGTCACTGTGACGGCAATATGAAAGCTCTCGATGAAAGAAAGAGAATGACAAGTAACTTGAAACTTGGGAGTTTAATTAAAGTTTAATCGTGATGAATGGTCGTAAATATGGCGATACAGTGATCTTTAACAATACTACTGGTTTATGCACTATGGGGTTAGCATGTTATGTGGTTAGCATGTGGCCAAATCCAACCGAGAAACACTGTATTAAAGAGGTGCTAGAACGTACTTACCTAGAACGTGCTTATTATATATATATATATATATATATATATATATATAAGTATATAATATTCATCCATTGCTACATATGCTAGGAACACACCTGAATCAGGATCAGGTTTATCCTGAGGGTGAGGCTGAAGGAAAGACCACGAGGTAATCAAATCCTTAATTGTTTATCCACTGTCTACATGTCTACTGTACAAATGGAGTCGTGAAGTACAACCGGGCACAACTGAAAATAGTCTTATTTTTGAATGACATGAATATCCAGAAGAAATTTCGGCAAAATGCGGACATTTCGATACAAGATCTTCGGGGCTAGAGCCAAAAATAATCACCCAAGTCATCGATAAATTATCCTCAGGAGTCCACCAGTGTCATGTCAGTGCATGGCTATACGTCATACTTCACACAGAGGATGAGCGTTTTGGGCAGACCGACCAATCGGACGACGGACCGAATCAACATCTGCATCGTCTTATTTTGACGCTCAAGAAAGAAGTTCACTCTTCTTCAATTGTTCAGAGGTCCGTTCACCTCTGTGTTTGGATTAGTTGAGAGTGAGCTACACCTGCACTGCACTCACGCGGGTACTGATGGGGAGGATGCTCTCCTCAGGTGTGTGTGTGTGTGTGTGTGTGTATGTATATATGTATGTGTGTATGTATGTATGTGTGTATGTATGTTTGTATGTATGTGTGTGTATGTATGTATGTATGCATGCATGCATGTATGTATGTGTGTATATATGTATGTGTGTATATATGTATGTATGTATGTATGTATGTGTGTGTGTATGTATGTATGTATGTATGTATGTATGTGTGTGTGTATGTATGTATGCGTGTATGTGTGTATGTATGTATGTATATATGTATGTATGTATGTGTGTATGTATGTATGTATGTATGTGTGTATGTATGTATATATGTATGTATGTATGTATATATATATATGTATGTATGTATGTATGTGTGGTTTACCGTATGGTTTGTGAGGCGGTGTGCTGAATGCTGGTGATGATGTTGGTGCGAGAAGTTGATTCATGTGTATGTGAGCGATGTGGAGCCACGTGTGTGTGATCGTATCTCTATTATTCAATATGTCTCTCTCTCTCTCTCTCTCTCTCTGATTTTCTATCTGACTTGGCCGGGCCATGTGCAAATCCAAACCATTCAACAGTTCTGGAGAGTAGATTGTATTAACCTCAATAATGGTAGTCTCCTTCCGTTTCTTTCTCACCCTCAACCCAGATGATGGCTCCAAGCCCACACCCACCATGGAGACCCACGTCCCCCCTGAGGGTGAAGGTAAGTCTCCCATCATGACTCCTCCACCTGTAGCAGTGCTCAGGATGTCTTCACAGCGACGCGGCTCACGCGGTTTTCTTTTATGTACTTTAAACCTGTCGATCCTCAGATTGTTTCCGACACCTCCGCGAAGCTGCAGTGCGTCAATATTTGATTATTCACCTCTTAAGAATGCGCCATTATATTAAATGGAAAACTCCAGCTGTTGAAAATACCAGATGACATACTTGATATTTTTGGAAATGCTGGGATCTCGACAGCAATTTAAATGTTGGTTCTGTGGGCTGAAGCTCGCGGCCGTGCAAGCGTTTGAAATATGCAGCCGGCGGCGGATCGAGGCTAAATAAAGCCTAGCTGTGGTAAATCCTGTGACGATCCTCTGAAAGTATGGAAGTTATTGATCTGCACTCTGTCTTCCCTTCATTACAGAGATAACTGCTCCAACGCTGTGGATAAAACAGCTGGTTTATAAGGAGAATAAGCAGAACAGCTCCACTTCCAGAAAGCAAGGTGAGGCAAAGAAACTCATTCTTGCTCTGAGACCTTGACGCATGAATTCTTCCTTGATATGAATCTTCAATGACACTAGAACAATAGGGCAGTACCCAACAATCACCGCAGTACCCGTAGATTACCGAAACAGAGCCGTATCAAACACAAGTGGCAGTTTTACGCGTGAGAAGCCGGTGAGGGATCACAACCCTGAACATATCACCTCTCCTTCCACTGCAACCACCTACTCAAATATCACCCAGGATACAATTATTAGCCCCGTATTGACCTTGGAGATGAAAACTATACCAAAAAAAGTAACCTAAATACAGTGAAAGTATCAACTCGTCTCCAGGTGTAACCGGTTTCAAAGCCACTGGTTGTAAATGTAAAACATTCCCAGATTGAGGACAGCGCTGTGGTGCCGGTATTATGTTTCTTGTTTTCTTTCCTTTGGTGTAATTTGTTTAGCTCTCTCCGTCTCCTTTTCAAATTACGCCTCGACATGTTCGCTACCCTCCGGGTACGCCTTCCACGCTTCTGCAGCAAGTTAGTGAGTGAATGTGATGGTGGGGGGTGGGTGTGGGGAGGGGGGGGGGGATGTGTGGATGGACATATTATATTGATGTTATTTTGATTGATGTTTGCCTTTTATTAAAAAGTCTGCAGTATGTGTATCTAATTTCTTTGTATTTTCACGTGGATTTATTCGTGCCATCGTTCTTTAGACAGGTTTTTGAAAATGAGCAGAATAGTTTAAACTGATTAATAAGATTAATCTTCAAACACACTGGCCAAACTTCATGTTTATGTGCCTCTGCATCTGCACATATGAATATTTTGAGTAAACATATCCGCCTTGTCTGCACGTTATTTTATGATGCAAATTTATGTCTCTACCACACAACAGGGTGCACAAAAAGTTGATTGTAATGTGGGTCTTTAGAATGATGGAGGGGGGAGCTGTGGCCAGGGCAGCATTAAAGATTGTATCTCAGATGAGAGAAACTTCTGTGGAAACACCAGCTTCCTGTTTCCAATTGGCATCCGGTGTCCTCCGAGTGGGGGACATGTCATCACGTCTGAGAGAGACATGAGCGATGTGTGTGTCTGCCACTGCATCTGTATGTGATTGCATACCGCGTGTGTGTGTGTGTGTGCGCGCGTGTGTGTGTGTGTGTGTTTTTGGATGTGTGTATCAAAAGGAGACTCAACGCCTGTGTCTGTGGGTATTTGTGTGTGAGTGAAAGAATGTGTGTGCATGTGCGCATGAAAATGTCCGTGTTCCTGAGTGTGTTTCAGAGTTCGGTGGCAAGAAACAACAACTCAAGTATTGCACTGAGTCGGGATGTTCTTGTACTTAAGCATCTCCACTTTTTCTCCACTACATTTCAGAGAGAAATGTTGTAATTTATGGTCGTTGTAGTGAGTAAAGTAGCTTCTGCAAAGATTCACATTTTACATCCAACACAAGATAACCTAAAAATATCACGAATATAATTTGTTCTTTTTTTTTTTATCCTTTCTTGCCTGCTCTCCCACAACAAGTACTTTCTTTGCATTCTCATCTAATTTGAAAACATTATAATCCCCAAAACGTTCCGGTGACCCATCGGACCTTCCGTGTTCCTGTTTGCAAAGTAAAGTTTTGGTGCAACAAATCCTCAATATTTAGAGTATTTCTCTCCCTACACACTGGAAAACCTGATTACTAAGAAAGCAGCCCCCCCCCCCCCACCCTCTGTGCACATAAACTACCTTATTCGTTTACTGGATTTCTGGATACCCCATAATTATGATTTAGAGCGATGCAGAGATTGTGTTAGTGGAACGTGTTTGCTTGGGCAAAGCGACGCAAAGATCATTTTTCAAAAGGATTTGCTTTGTTGCCAGACTTTGACATGCTGTTGTTTCAATGCCGCGAGGAGGAGGAAGCGCTGTGTCGCGCAGCTCATTTATAAAAGTGTGGGAAGAACCAGAAACTCGCTAACCGCTAACTCCCCCCCCCCCTCTTGCGGCGAGGCGAGACGAAGAAAAGAAAAAACAAAATGTTGAAGGGAAATAGTCCGATAATGTCATCTAAGAGCATGATTTTGGATTGTTTTGTATCTTTATTTGAATCCTATTTGCATGTAGCTTAACGATGACGGTGACACGTCGTGACCAAACACGCTAACGCGCGAAGTGTCGAAAAGTAAGACAATTGTGCTGAAAATGATCGTTTGAGTGAACTCTCCATCATCTCTGGTTTTGTTTCCCTGGAGGTCATAAACACACATGCACCTACTCGCAGAGTTCCCCTATTACTAATACTTCCACTATTTTAACTGCAGAGAGGGCTCGCTACAGACAATATTGCAGTGATTACCCCACAGCTGAAAGCCATTGGAGTGAAGTGAAGAGGAGAGAGCACTGGGTGGGGTGGGGGTGGGTCCAGAGAGGGAGGTATTCGGAGAGAGAGAAGCAGAGAGGGAAAGAAAAGGAAAAGTGAAGGCATGAGAGACAAACGCTTATCACAAAGAAAGACAAACACAAATCAGAAAAAGAGGATTTTAAAGCGGTTTCACTTGGTTCGGAGCCTGGAGGACGAGGGAGAAAGTGAACAGGCTTAAAATAGGTCAAGTCTGATCTCACCAAAGACACTGCAGATGTTCATCTTTTGTCCATTATCAGTTTGCCCCGAAGAAGAAATTACCACAACAACGAGCAAACAGTTCCTGACATCCACTTGTGTGGGTTCCTTTTTTTGGGTTTTTCGGGACAATATTGGTTTTCTGAGGGTTTGTGTTTCTAATCATTTCGTTTCCTGCCAAAGAGGAAGAGAAATAAAATTGAAAAAGAAACAAAAATACAAAATAAATAGAACAGAAATGCGGATATCCAAGGCGGGCAAAGAAGTCGTATATTCAATTTCAACTCCACAGAAAAAACTGAGAGGATTACATTGCCAGTGTCCAGCCATTTTCCATTTATATGTATAAAAACAATTTTCTTTTGGGATTCCTAGCGTCTGGCGCCAGCATAACCTCTGTATAATAAACACTGCTAAATAATTTGGATGTGAAGGAACCTTGGCGAGGGCCAGAGCCACAGCGCTAAGAACACTTGAGTGTGAGTCTTCGCAGGAGAAAAACGTCTTTGGTGTAGGCACACGTTTAGCTCTCTGTTGGCAGCCATGCTCAGGAAACATGAACACACACACACACACACACACACACACACACACGCACACACACACACACACACACGCACGCACGCACACCACCATCATCATCTTCATCCTTATTAACATTACCATGAGGATTACAAAGGACTTTTGTAGATCATGTTTTGTGAAATAAAACTAGAGAATCTCTTCCCATTTATCGACTCCAACAAACTATTTAAAAAGAAACTTGCTCTCTTTTATGTGAATGTCCAATCAGTGTTGATGGTGAAAGTACTGAAGCAATAAATTCCTCAGTGCATGCTGTAAAGACCCAGAAAGTCTCAGACAGTCAGACAGTCTCGCGGTTGGATGCAAAGAAGAACTACAGGCTGCTGTTTGGATTTCTAGTCTTCCCCTCTACGTAGCCAGCAGGCTCTAAATGCCGCTCGGAAATTGAACTTCCTAAAACTGTAGTAAGTTTTATTGTGTATAAAAAAAAAAAAAAAAACAGAACTTCGTTGTCCTCTTCGCTTGAATTGCAAACTAGTTACGTTTCCAACAGCGACAACGGCATCCCAAAATATGAGTGCAGAGAGGATACATTTGACAGTGTGTTGTCTGACACGGATATTCACCCGTATCTATTTTGAGTAAACGGCCGAAGAAATGCAGTAGAGACAGGCCGACGGGGAGCATGGGCGTAAGAAGCACGCTCTTAATGCATAATGAACTCAGCTTTTTCAGTCAATACAGCATGCACTAATTAACTACATGTATTATCAATACTGATTGGACATAAAAAGTGGCACATTTTCCATCTAATCTGTCCCATTCTCAATAAAATCCAGCAGCACACATCATTCTTTCATTCATTTTTACTGAAAATTGAAAGATAAAGCCTGATGTAAAGTTTCAAAATCACCTTTGAAATCAATTAGTACCGTGCTTGTGTGTTGCATGGACTAAAGGGTGTATATACTTATTTTTGTCCTGCATGTGGAGTTTTTGGATTGCTGTGGTGGAGACGTACAGTATCAGGGAGGCCAATGTAAATACTGCAAGGTAGACTCAGTGTTTTCTTTTTGAAAAATTATGTGTAGTCCTTAAGTTATGTTGATTTAAGTTACATTGATTTATATTTCTCGGCCATTGGGGGCAGCACAAAAAGCTACACAGCTTTACACAGAGAGCAGACATGGAGCGACATTAGCAATTGTCTTTGGTTTCCAGAATAGTTTTTTGGAAACGTTATGTACGTAAGACCAATATTCACTCTCCTTTTAGCTGTTTTTGGTCTACATCAACTCTTAATATTAAAAATATCCAGCTCTGAAGCTGCTAGATGTTCTACTTTCTGAATTTACTTGCTGTGTTTGATAGAAGCGGTGAAACTAAACCATAAAAAAGACTCCTTAAAACTCCCCATAGAGCTGAGGGGAACGGATTCGGGTGATAATTATAATAAGAGCAACCCCTTTCACACACGTAGTCTTTTGATTCAGTGTATATTTGGCAATAGACAAGTTTTAACTCCACCATTATTATGAAGTAAATGTTGATTGCACAATGAAAAGGCTATAGAATAATGACACCATCTGCGTTTAGGTCGGTTCCCTTTAACCCCGGCTTTCACTACGTAGTCCTGTCAGCCACAGGGTCTCCATCTTCCGGGAAAATGAAGGCTTGAGAGCCGCCGATGCAAAATGCATATAACTGAAACACTGTGGTGCCTTCATCATCGGGGCTTCTAGTTCAAATTCTTTCAGCTGGCCATTAATCAGGGTGCTCGCGGTGGCCATGCTGCTACCTCTTATCGTAGCACAATGCTTCACAGAGCACTTGAATGTAAAATGAAGAATGGATCAGGAGCGGTAAAAGCCCACTTCATCGCCACGGTAACAAGTCTAGCGTGCGGCTCTGTTGTACTTGGCTCAAGAGTGAGCGATGGACTAAATGGATGTGAACGTAAATACAGCGTGGTGGGACGAGGCGTTGCAGGAGCGTCTCTCGAGGGGCCGAGAGGCTGTTGTTGAACAGATCGATATGACAGATCGTGGTGGGGAACGACTTCCCGATACAACTAGAGGAAAGACTAACAAAAGGTTTCGTGGTCGGATCAGTCTCGCCGCTGTATACAGAATATTTGATACAGCTTGGTTACGGTTTGCTTGTGTCCACGGTACACTAGTGGTGGGTAGCAGCCTTTCTGACGTAACACCAGGTTCCTATTTTTTAGATCTGCATAGTTGCTCAGTTGTCACAAAGATGGTTCAGTTGCCATCTCCTGTCCTTACCGTGACATTTCTGTCATGTGATAACAGCTTGTTGTATATTTTTGTTACTGAGTTACAAAAAAAGCCAGTAGGGAAGACCTTGATCTTTTTTGTTTAAATTCCTACAGTATTCCTAAAGCCAATAATTACGGTTCGTGCTCAAAATACCCCTCACACCCACATTTAACATTGTTTAACAATGTGCTGAATGATGCCTGACAGTCAGTTGCATCATGGGCCGATAGAAAGCACTAAAGATGGTTAAGTTGCTCTATAAAGTGACCTGAAGAATGATAAATGCCTTTTACCAAAGAGTAGCTGGCCAATCACGATCAAAACTGGATTAAAATTGCAATGTTGGGCTACTTCAAGCTCCAAATAGTGACTTACACCAAGTACAACATATAGACGCATACCACTGCAAAGCTTTGTTTAATAGTTGCTATGATTATCCTGAATCAGGTTTATGTGTACAGTCTTTCATCTTTTCCTACACCGACTGTCTACTTACATCCGGTCAAGTTGAATAAGATAAGATAAGATAAGATAAGATATACTTTGTTGGTCCCGCAAAGGGAAATTTGCAGGATCACAGCAGCAAAGTTAAAGTGCACACAGATACATAATAAAAGAAACACAAGTATTATAAATAGCAAATACACAAACAGTAGTAAAAAGTAAAAATATGCTAGCAGTAGTATTAAGAGTGACAAAGTATGAGTAGGAAGTAGGCTGAGGTAGATTAATGGGTCAAACTCAGGGTTTTCTTAGGCCTACAGTAGGCCACATACATGCATACAGTATCTTATGTGTGCCCGAGTTGGGTACTTTTAGAATCTGCCTTATTTTTTTGTGTGTTTCTGGATTTCCCGATTGTGGTGCCTCTGTATTGAGTGTGTTTCTCATGGTTTTAGAGAAAGTTCCCTCTTGTGACCAGGAGCGACAGAGTGCACTGGACGAGGCTCGGCAGAATCCTCGCGAGGCCATTTTCATCCCCGACTGCGGGCCCGGAGGCCTTTACAAACCGGTCCAGTGCCACCAGTCCACAGGCTACTGCTGGTGTGTTCTGGTGGACACGGGACGGCCCATTCCTGGAACATCCACCAGGTAATATCATTTATGTTATTACATACAATAAGCACAGTAGTTTGTTTTAAGGAGTCTCTCTTATTTCAAGTCTGTGAATTTAATTGTAAGAGTCTACAACTGTGGCAGCTCTATGAGGCTTTACTGAAGCACGATTCTCCAAGCTAAATGCTAACATCAGAATGCTAACATGCTCACAATACGGTGTGACCATCATAGTTTAGTGTGTTAGCATGCTAACATAATCTAAGTAGGGCTAAACAAAAATTACAGTTGAGGTTGATGGGAATGGTATTAGTTTTGATGCCTGATTATTGTGCTACATGAAAAGTTAAAGGATCACCAAAGTTATTAGAATCAACCCTGAGGGGAAAATGACTTCCGTGACAAATTTAATGGCAATCCACTTAAGAAGCATTTCACTCAAAAACACAATTGTGAATCTCTTTCCCAGTTCATCATGAATCATGAATGTCTGAAAATCTGGTGCCAGTTCACTGAATAGATATTGAGATAGTGAAACGGACGGAAGTTTGACCTTCCAGTGCCGCTAGAGGAAAGGTCAGGGAACAGCCAAAGTAACTAGGATTCCTCCTCTTGGCATCATGGATACTTGCACCAAATTTCATAGCAATCCATCAAACAGTTGCTGATATATTTCAGTCTTGTCAAAAGTGGTGGACTGAGCAACATTGCAATCCCGAGAGCTAACGGATAAAATGTGTTTTTAATTGTTAAGACCTTAAAGTTCTTGAGGAATTACACGTCAGTTGTTGACGTAACTGATGTAAGTTGCTGCTGCCAGTTCAGTACTTGGCAAAATATGAAGCTTTGAATCCCTGATGGGAAAATCCTTTAGTTGACCATAAACACTTTGGTAAGAAGTTTGTTTTCAGTGCAGTTGCTGCTGTTTATATTGCTTTCAAGGAAATGAGTGTGTGTGTGTGTGTGTGTGTGTGTGTGTGTGTGTGTGTGTGTATGTGAAGGGGGGGGGGCGGGGGAGTTTTTGCAAGAGCTGTATGTCACAGGGATTGAGGCCATGTTGAATAAATGATGCCCATTGCTCATGTTTTGGTTGTTTAAAAACCTTTCATGCACTGTATCTGGAACGTGAATATTACGACTTGAAACACAGCGACCGATAAAGGGAACAAGATTGGATGTTTGACAAAACATGTCGGCATGCAACAGCTCATACTAGATAGATGAGCTGTTTTTGCTCGAGAAGAGGCGTCATCATTCTCTCACTACAAGAGGGTTTATGTTTCACAGGACGAGGCACAGACCATCGGAGGGAGTTGGTTGGTGGCCTCGCTATAGTTTGATTACAGGACAGTGCAGGAATAGTTTCAAATCAATAAATAAACGTGTATTTATTATTGACAGCAGCCAAAAAACTAAAATAAATCACATACACAGACCAAATTTCAGAGATATTGAATGACACCCTCGAGGGGACTATTTCTCCACATAAGAATTTGTTTTTATTTTTATGGTCTAGACCTCATGTCACTCTTCTGAATTTCTTTCCTCTGGACAGCAATGTGCATACTCATGCATCAGACATCCCTTCTTGGATCAGTGGCTCTGCAGACTGAAAAAAGAAATGACAACTTGCTTTTACTTTAAAAAAAAAAAAAAAAAAAAAAGAAAAGAAAAGAAAAAAGAAAGGCAAATGAGACACACATGCTCCATTTTCCATCCTACATGTCTGCAGGAACCACCGGTACAACGGCCAGGAGAAAACGAGTCATGCCACGCATAATGCCGAGCAGTTTGTTATGGCTCTGAAACAACTCTTGTCAAATCAAATTTAGAGAGGCTAATCACTGTCCATAGTTATTTGCAGATAAACAGTGAATACACAGATTAAACAGCAATCTGTTGCACAGTAGTTTTGACGAAGGCGGAGCGGCATGAATGAGTACAGATCCACGCAGCGAAGAGATTGTGGAGAGAGCGTGTTCTCATAATGAGGACAGACAAAGATCTTTCTCCTGCATCCACGATGTCTCCTGGTTTTAAGCTCAGGTTGTTCTTCAGGCCTGGAAAGGGAAAATCTTTTGTTGTGTTTTTTTTTTTTTTCCTTTCTCTTTTATGTTTCCCCTGGACGAGCCTCTCTTTTTGCTTTTTGCTGTTCACACATCGCTAAGACAGGTTTATTCTTTCCTTCTTCTGTCTCATGCAGCCTTGTCCCCGCTGTCCTCTCCTCTCTGTGTAACAGGTACCAGACGCCAGAGTGCGACGGCGCGGCGCGATCTCGCATCTCAGACGTTGAAGATCCCTTCCAAGGCCGAGACCTGACAGGTTGTTGTTTCTTTTTGGGTTTTTTTTTTTTTTTTTTTTACACGGCAGTTCAATTTATTTTGGGGCTTTGGAGACTGAAGAAACATTCTTGGATTCATTTTATTGTCTTATTTTTAGGCGTGAATATTCACTAGCAGTCCTTCAGAAATGTTAATAATAATAATAATAACGAGACCTCGGGAAAAAGAATCCAGTTAAGACATTGCTGATGTTTGCTAAGCTGTAACCTCTTTAGTTTCTGTTGCAATGACTTTCAAGCGTTCTGATCAAGAAACATGCAGTTTATGATAACTTTGTCATTGTTTAAAGTTTTTTTAAACAATGACAGACAAAAGCAGCTTCTCAGTTCTAGCTAACCCTGCTGGGCTTTTACCGTCCCAATGTGGACTTGTTGACATGTTTGGCAAACGTAAAGGTTTCTCGGATAACGATTTTGGCTGAAGTTGCTGGACTGTAAACTTTTTCCAAATTCAATGAAGAGCGGGACAGAGCTGCCAATGTTACCCTGAAACACCGATAGCGTCCAGTGCTCACAGTGGATGTGCTAGTTTGAGCTAGCTGCTGTGCTAGCTGAACTCTCCATAGCATCAACTAGACATGCTAACTTTAGCATCTTACGTTCGAGCAGAGAATCATTAGTTTGATCCACTTTGAACACTTTTTCTTCTGTATTTTTTATTTTGGAAACATATACATGTATTTATTTTAGTACAGCTCCGTGCACACAGCTTCAGCATGTGGAAACATCCAAAGCTTGACCTGCTGTGTTTAGTTAAAAGATCAATTGATAGCATTGTAGCTCAGAGACTTGAAAATACATTTTCGCCTTCACACAAACTGACCGGAGCGAGGGTTTGGATTAAGAATGGCGCAACGCACACTTTGAGCCGTCCGGTTCCCGGGCAGCAAAGATCAGAGTCTCCTTACTGCTCACTTACTTCAGCTGCCCCCGTGTTTCCCCATTATTTAAGGTTGCATTGTAACTCTTATTTAATTCCCCATCTGGAGAGTTTACAGAGTCAAGCATGACTCCTGACTGCGCAGCAGATGTGTGGCATGTTTTATGGAAGGTGCGAGTGTTGCGGGGTGTGCTGGTGCGGCTAGCGGGGGGGCTGCTGAGGGTGTTGGGAGACCACAGGGTGCTGAGTGGAGATATGTTTTATGTACTGCAGAGGGATGTTCTGAAGCAAACAAACAACAAAGCAACGATACTTCATGGTCGTCACATCGAGGCCAGACGAGAGGAGAATGCTGGAGAGGGCAGTCTGTTAGCGGCATGCAGCCACAGGTCAAATCCCAGCGTACACAAAGTGGCACAATACCACCTCTGTGAGGGGGGCAGATAAGAGCTCTTCTCCTGAGACCTAAAGATGGGATCTGATAACTTCTAGTTCAATCGGTTCAGGAACTGGTTCTTTTTTTCAATGTCATTTAGTCTATCAACAAAGTTTAGTTAGTTACACTTTGTGCCTCTGTGGAGCAGCGAGGGCCACAGTGACGCACACAGACACCCAATGCAGCAATGCAAACAGCTGACAACCTGACAAAGGGTTCAGCTGTTTGGTTGATGATTGATTGTGTTAAAACAGCACAAACTTACTTAATAATTTCAGACTTTTCTCTATATTTGCTTTTGTTCCTGCGAAAGGGACAGTTACTAACTCGTACAAGCGTTAAAGGTAATTCAGAACAATCTCTGTGCAACCTGTGAAGATGTGCCAACGTTTAAACTTTATTTAAGCTTTTATTTTTAGTGGTTTAAAAACAAAAAACAAAAAAAACAAAAAAAATACGACGACCTTGTTTGGCGTTTTAATGTGTTTAAAACGCACCACACGGTGCCCCTTGACACCTTGCCGCATAGGCGGCATACAACATAACGGTTTGCGCTTCATAACACCCCAATTTAACACTCGGGTTGAGGCACAGCAAGGCAGTGCTTCTCAGAGCTTGTCGTGTCCTGGAAATGCTAATTGGATTCACCTGGCGGCGGCGGACCAGGGATCGATGGGATCGACCGAGAAAAGCTCGAGCGAAAGACGGAGAGACTGGGGAAGGAAAAAAAAAAAAATAAAGAATGAGAAGATTAGTTTACTATGCAGCTGCGTTTGAAGTTTCCCTTTAAGAGACACAATTAGGAGGGGAAAATTTGCACTGGTTTAGCGTGCTATTAAAGGCATACATCTGGGCAATTAAAAAAAAGAGGTGTTCAGAATTGTGTCATAAAAGTTAACAGGTCTGCACTGCTCAACACAACTCTCATCACCGCACACTTCTGTTCCGCCTCTCGCCATGTGCCTCGGCTCGGCTTCTCTGAGCTCTTACAGAACAGCCAAACTATGCGTCTCACCTCCGTTGGTTCGGCAGCAATCGTGAACATAAGCAGACAGATGCACCTGGTTTGTCGCGAGGCTGTGGACAAGGCTTGCAATGCTTTATTTTTTTTTTTTACTGTGGAACAGTCTCTGTCGCTCTGGTTCACCGGTGTCGAGGCTTTAGTGGCACTTAAGCCTCACTGTGCCGTAACGACTCAAATTACTTGTGGAGGGTAAATTTGGTGTATTCTTTGTCTTTGATTTGTGCCAGGCTGCCCAGAGGGGAAGAAAGTGGAATTCATTACAAGCTTGTTAGATGCCCTCACCACAGACATGGTGCAAGCCATAAACTCACCAGCCCCCTCTGGTGGTGGGAGGTAAGTAATGTCACACACCCTGTTGGAGACCCAAGAGTATTGTACCTGATCGGGATACCTCATGGCTAATCTTTCATGGAAAACTTCCACCTCTTCTGGGTTTTCTCAAATCCTCCCTCCGTCCCTCTGGTTTTCTGAATCAAACACTAATATTTGATCTCTGACATGAACAGATCTTGGCACAGACACCGACAGGGGTTTGCGCTCACTGTCCGTCAACGCTAGAACTTTAGACACCGACGGGACTGGAGGGCATTTGGGATTAAAGCTGGTGTATTCTATACCGTGGAATATGTAATGTCCTCCTGTGTTGTAGTAAAATACACCGTCAGTTTCTGACATAAAACATGACTGCCTGAGGTATCCAGATTAATATCTTTAATTGCACAAAAGACGGTTTTATTTCATTAGAAATCAACCAAATGGACCAATCTGTTTTGAGTGAAGTGATGTCAAATAGCCGTGTGTCTACAGGATTAAGAATTTATTATTCAATGTGTTAGTCTTTTGTATTTCCTGTTTTTTATTTTGTGCATGTGTTTTATTTGTTTGTTATTGCTATGAATATTGGTAAAAACAATATTTCTGCAGATTTTATTTTGCCCTTCGTGCCATGTTTCGAAACATCAATGTTTTAACTCCCATCTGTGCCTCTAATCCTAACCAGGTTTGTTGAGCCTGATCCCAGTCACACTTTAGAGGAGCGGGTGGTGCACTGGTACTTCGCCCAGCTGGACAACAACGGCAGTGACGACATCAACAAGAAGGAACTCAAGCCGTTCAAGAGGTACCTGAAGAAGAAAGCCAAACCCAAGAAATGCGCCCGCAAGTTCACCGACTACTGTGACCTGAATAAGGACAAAGCCATTTCCCTGCTGGAGCTGAAAGGCTGTCTGGGCGTCAGCAAGGAGGGTAAGAGGAAAAGGATCTGAGGGTTGAGAGTGGGTTGGCAGGGTCATCGAGTAGGGTCATGACCCCGGTATGAACCTCAGACCAGCTGGGGGAATCTGCATCGAGTCTTGTCTCCTTCAATAACTCATGCCCTTTGGCATGCAGTTTCACAGCTACTTTACTGGAAATAAAACTAATTAATTATCTTATAGACATGTCAAATTCCGGATTTACGGGAAAGAAAGAGGTACTTGCTTGTGTGACCATTTTCCATGTGTTTTATTTTTTATTGCCAAGTTACAAGTGTAAACTACAATAAACAGAACTATTTTCATTTGTTCCCATAATAGATCTTTACTAATGATTTCATCATGTCATAGTTTTAAAAAGAGTAAGGTATGAAGCAACTGCAGTGCATGTGACAAACAGATGTGGTGGCGGTCTAAATAAGGTGCACCGCTCCACTTCATGACGAATATCTAGACCAGGCTAACGTCTCACCACTGCAACCACTCGTCATACACGCGGGTCCTAATAGAGATCATTAACAAAGCAGCTCCCAGTGAGAAGCTGCTGCCAGCTACAATCCAAACGGAAACATATGAAGTGAATGTTTAAGTAGTTAGGAGTTGCTCGGAGGTTGTGAAACACATTCAACACACAAATTACAATGTCAATTTTCAATTCATGAAAGAAAAAAGACTTACAGTGACACGTGTGTGTTTCGCAGGAAGCTGTGCTGATGCATTACGATTTAAAAAGCAATGAACAAATATTCCGCTTTATTTAAAGTCTACTAGAATTATTTCATTTCATGGCATATTTGAAGTTTCAGTAACTTAAGAACAAGAAATCCACCTCCATCAAGTTCACTATTTGTTTTTTTTCTTCTCTTTTGCAGGTAGCTCAACAACAAGTGGCAACCAAGGGCCAAGGCAAGGGACAAAATTGTTCAGTAAGGCAAACTAATACGCTGTCACTAACTCTGGCTGCCTCTGGCTCTGAGTGCTGTACTGTAGTTGGCTTATTGCGTAATCCATTAACATTCACATCGGTGAAAAGCATCAGTCTGGAGTAGATACAGCAGCGGCTGATTTACATGCAAAGCTTTTTGTATGTAAAGTAAGAGGTGTGTGTGTGTGTGTGTGTGTGTGTGTGTGTGTGTGTGTGTGTGTGTGTGTGTGTGTGTGTGTGTCATCTGTATTTTAAGTCAGATTTTGCCTCAATGAGTGACATCTCATCTCAAGACAGAAATGAACATTTGTCTTTTTTTTCCGGATTGACAAGTCTGAAAAACATAAAGCCACCTCTTAAACTCTTAAGATGACTTTTTGTAGGGTTGCAACTCATAATTATTTTCTTTAATTTCTCCTTATATCAATCATTTTGTCTGTAAAATGAAGAAAATAGTGAAAAAGCCCGTTCTAATTTGCTAAAGACTTGACTTGACTCTGACAAAAATAAATTGTCCAAAAATTCAATTAATGCCAATAGATAATAATTAGTTGATGATTGTCTTTCTATCGTCTTTCTGTCTCCTTCTCTTCTCGACCCCCCCCCCCCCCCACCCCCCACCTCCCTCCTCTCTATTGAGTAATTATTGGTCCCGTTAATGCTGTTGAGTCTTGCCGGTCCAGCGCCACATGGCACTGAGGTCATGCGTTTACCCTGGCGCTGCCCCGCCTCGGCTGGAGAACAGTGGCTCGGAGCGGGCATAACGTCAGGCCTCTCGGCCCCCGGCCCCCGGCCCCCGGGCCCCCGGGCCCCGCTGCCAGGATCAACAGCCCCGGTGTCGGAGGAGCGGAGAAGGAAGCTCGGCCGCTCGTTTTCCCTGCGGTCAACAAATCTCTCACCTTCACGCTTAAGAGCTGCAGGCAACCGGCCTGACGGCTTCACACAGCTCCTCCTCCCGCTGCCACTCAGGCTCTCCGAGCCGGTGATGACTGCGGAGAGAGTGAGGTATGCACGGAGAGGAGAGACGGACACAGAGTCTGGGAGAACATATGGCAGCATTCTGCCTCGGCTAAGATAGACGGCCATTGTGCTCAGGTCTGCCTAGCTGGTCCTAAATGGCCTGGATCGCTTTAAGTCAAGCTGCCTCTGCCAGGCATTAAATCTCATCTGCTCTGTCGCAGCGCTGCACCGTCACCGGAGTGTTGTTGGACATATTTACAGTTTGCAGTGCGTGCCTTTTCGGTGAAGGATCGAGAGCATGTGGGGCGGAGTGGAGCACATCTGCGTGAGGCTCCTCGCTCCTCAACGCGTTGGCAAAAAAAGAAAAACATCTGAATACCTTGTGTGGGTTTGGAAGGTACGCGGAGGGTGGCATCCATCCTCTGGAGAGACTGGGATCCCTCTCAGAGACGAGATGTGGAACAGAAGCTGGTTAGCGCAGACGGCCCCGGCATCGTGTCTCCTCCACTGTACTGAACACAACAACAACAACAACAACAACAACGACGACAACGACAACAACAACAAAAACGTGTCACTGGTAAACTTCACCGCTCAGCAGAGTTCAAGATGTTCTTTTCAAAACCCTTAATTTCATTTAGAAAAACATAAACATGCTTTTGAGTAAGAGTAAAGTAAAACACATGCGGGTGTGCGTGCACTAACGCTCGCACGCACAAGAACACACCAAACATGGGCAGGCACCATTAGAAGATATTAGGGCATCTATTGTGAGAGCTCACAGAGGTTGTTGTTTGCTCTTGTCGACCATTAGTGTGTTTCTTCTGCAAAAAAAAAAAAATTACGCAGAGTCAGCACTAAAAGTGATTCGGTTAGCCACTTGGACCCGCGTGCTGGTAGAGCAGAGAAAACCTTTGTGACGGTCGATTGTTGATACAGAGTTAGTCAGTATTTACTCAGCGAGTCTCACAGTCTCTTTTACAAGAATCATGAGAACCATTTACTTACATACCACATCAGTTATCACGCACACACACACACACACACACACACACACACACACACACACACACACACACACACACACACACACACACACACACACACCTATTTTACATTTGTCAAAATCGACACCGACGTTCTGACGTTTCTGTTTTCCCTCCAGTCTACAGATAACTGAATTAAGTTATTTATGAATAAATTATTATTATTATATTCACTGTATGTTAGGAAGCGGTGCGAGGATACAGAATATCTACATTTTCAGGAGAAACAAGTCCTGCTCCAGTTTAAATGATCGGGTTTCGAGGGAGGTATTCAACCTGAGCTTCGCAGTAAGAAGAGAGAGTGGGCGACCTTTGAAAAGAAAGATTTACACTTTGCTTATTGAAAATAAAAAATGCAAACCTATGCTTCAGTTATTTTGATTAAGCATTAAGCCCTGATGACTAAGAGGGAACATGAGGAATATTGCCACCTCGTCACAGAAAGCTGTTGGGGGCTGATTTCACCTGACATCAGCACATTTTAAACGTCCTGCTCTGTTCAGTCGGTGACGCTCGCATGAACACAAACAGTCAGACGGGCAGATGGTGTTATAGTCAAACTCCTCTCCTCGCCTCCTTCCTCGTCTCCTCCCCCCTGCTCTCTCGTCTCTTCCTCTCCCGTTTGTCCCGGCTGTGTCCGTCATCAGGCGGTAATGAAAGGAGGGCATTATGAGGCAGGCTTGGCACCGAGGCTGCAGGACCATTAGAGAGCCCGGAGCCCCGTCCTCTCGGAGCCCGGAGCCCGGAGCCCCGTCCTCTTGGAGCCCGGAGACCGGAGCCCGGAGCCCCGTCCTCTCAGAGCCCGGAGCCCGGAGCCCAGAGCCCCGTCCTCTCGGAGCCCGGAGACCGGAGCCCCAGAGCCCGGAGCCCGGAGCCCCATCCTCTCAGAGCCCGGAGCCCCGTCCTCTCAGAGCCCGGAGCCCCGTCCTCTCAGAGCCCGGAGCCCCGTCCTCTCAGAGCCAACAGCACTTGCTCCACACACCGCTGGCGTTTTAATTACCGTGACATCAGCTCCACACACTGTACTGTGTTGGAGGTAGCAGGAGAGGACTGTGACAGCTCGATGAGCATTGCTTTGCAACAATAATCCTGAGCCGACAGTAAACTCAGGCCTGTGTACCCCCCTCCCCTCTCCTCCCCTCTCCCTTCCCCCCTCCCCCCTCCTCCCCCCTGGTTGCCACCATGTACAGGTATACCATGATTCCCAGCTCTTGAGCCAAGTGTCTTTATTAGCCGGTCCCAGGGGAGGCGAGGCGATTCACCGCGAGACGGGATCTGCTTTCAGCTCTTTATCACAAGCGGGGCCAAGGTGTCCGGGGAGAGGCCGGCTGAGCTTTGTGTTGTTAATGGCACAGACAGTGTCCTCAGTGACTGGGAGCGGAGGAGGGAGAGGACCGGGCGCTGCTCTGGAGCCCCATGATTGCGAAGCCGATTCATCAGCGCTACTGTGGCTCAACCGTCTGACAACAACAACGACATTTATCTGAGCCGAGCATGACTTCACCGGGGAGAGGGATCAGGAAATACTGCGGCGCTGCATAGTTTAAGAGTTAGAACGCGTGACTGATGCTGCCAAGGGAAAGGGTTTATTGACACTGAGTGTAGAAAAAAATAAATACTTCGGTTCTTGTTATTGAGTTGCTTGAATGTTACTTAAAAAGTCATTAACACCACAGAGGCCAAACTGTAGTCAAATACCAGCTGGTCTGAATCTCAGAGCTAAACTATTTTAACATTCAAGTATCTCTCCGTGATTTATTTACATCCTGTTTTAACCTAAATGAATGTTGCCAGATCTAAGCATGCCAACGTTGGCTGGTCAGTCCTCCTAGCCAATGATAAGGTCCGAACCACACAAACGATCTAATGAAAGGAGAGATTGACGAGACATTTACTGTTTTTTTTTTTAAAACCCCCCCGGATCAAAAGCTTCTATTTGTACAAAAGAAATGTAAAATAAATCAAATATTTAAATGCATGCTCCTCAGAGGATGAACCCCTTTCGTTTTGGACTCTCTAAGAGCTTAGACTACTCGACTAGTCTAAAAGTAAGAAGACACTCTGCACATTTTAATCTATCAAACAATATCGAGAACATTATGAGAGCCATTTGAAATCGCATTTTTCAATAACCAGCTGAGGTCTAAGAGTTGGGGCTCGGCGTCGCTTTAACATCAGTATCTTAGCGTGCAAGTTTGTCGATTCATTTGTATATTAATTTAATGTTTTTTTGCACTGAAATTTTTCAAGAAATCCCTCGACCTAGGGTGGTGAAGTTCACTGCAACATCTTTTTCTCCTCATCCTTCTTTTCATGAATATTTCTTTTTTTTTTAAAGTTTCTGAAAGATCCTACTCTCTTTACATACTGTTTGATATAACTGCTTTAGAAGTGGCCGGTCATTAAAGCCACATCCCTTCTTGAGCATTGAGGTTTTTTATGAAGTGGGTCATTGTTGTATTTTTGTACCAGACAGTAAGAGAAACCGACATTTAGTCCCATAAAAATGTCACAGCTAAGACTGCAAACAGTCATCTGGATCCCACTAGTCATGGGAGGAATAGGTGGCCGTGGCATTTATTTCATACACTTAAAGTCAAGGTGAAAGCACTCACGACTCCTGTGGAAGACAATCTGTGATTTATGGAGCGCTGGAGAAATTGTGAAGCTTTTAAGTTTGGACAAAATCTTTGACTGTGGAGCGAATGCATCATCTGAGAGCTGAAGCTGGACTAACATAACCAGCACTGACAGAGAGTGCACCTGCACATCCCCCACGGGCTGCTCACACACACACACACACACACACACACACACACACACACACACACACACACACACACACACACACACACACACACACGTAGGCCAGCAGAGAGCCCACACACACACACTGCATGTACACATACCTGCAAACACAACATATAGATAGATGGAAAGACATATACACACAAACACAACCCCATTTTTTAATGCACCAATATGCAAGACATGCACATGAACACGCGCGCACACACACACACACACACACACACACACTCAGGCTGAGCTCTCACAGGGCTCTGGAGGACCTCTGCTCCCCTCTGACAGCCATCTGTAAGCAATCTAAACTCTTTACCCATCTCCTTTTCTCCCAGGCCTCTCCTCTCTTTCTCCCCCCTCCACTCATCTGATTGATGAGTGAGCAGTCCATCCCTTGTGCAGAACACTGACTGTCCCAAGCACGAACACAACACAACACAACACAACACACACGCACAACTTGAGAGAATGTAGAGTTATAGCTCGGTTGTCACAGAGCGTC
>JACSYO010000506.1:207500-245000 GCA_016806645.1 Ophiodon elongatus | reverse complement strand
ATTGATGTTTAACAAATGATAATATGAAAAACAAATGTTAAAAGGTGTCCCCTTAGTTTCTTTGGGAGTTTATTAGGGAGTTCCAGCTCACTGTTTGGCTGTCTGGCTGCAATTTGACTGTTTTGGTTCCCTCTTAAAGCATCATCTTTGGACACAGCGGGCAGCTGCTCTAAGCAAAACAAAAAAGTTCTAAAAACCCAAACTGTGTACTAGCAGCAAACATATGACACAGTTAGTAACCAGCTGGTTAACATGGTGCAGCGTTAAGCAGATAAAGAGGCAGATGTTTCCCTCTGGAGTTGGTAGAGACCAAAACCAGAGCAAAAAGAGAGAGAGAGAGTTGGACGTATATAATCGTCACCCTTTCACCTGATGAACGTGTCAGTGTTGTGATATCCTACAGAGCTAAACTAGGAGGAAAGATTGAATGTATAGCAATCGTTTATCTTTAGCAGGAGCGTATGAAAGTGCATATATCATGGGGCTACCATGCACCATTTTGCTAGCATGTAATTGCTTTGGCTCAAGTTGAAGTAGTTGTAAAAGCCTATTAATTATGAAATAGGAGCAAAGTTCAGAAGGATTTTTCTTGTCCAGAATTCCGATGCTCCCCATCTCTTCCCACTGTCTTTACCCATCGTAGATGCACTACGTGTGGTACAATCATGCCAGAAAAACCACAACAAAAGTAAAGATAACATAGAACTGATCCTGATACTGTTTGATACCACATCTACTCAAAATACGCTCAGTTTAGACTCAGTTAGGCATTTAGAGCTGGAGCAGAGGACAAGATCTCTGTGGGGGGGGAGAAGGAGTTCAACACTGCCCCCTAATGGTGAAGAGGGTTCACTGCAGACTGCAACTTCACATAATTTGAGCCCTGTTAGCCAGGTGTGTACACACACGCGCACACACACACACACACGCACACACACACACCATCAGCCAATTCAATTCAATAAACTGGCAATACTTAGTTTTAAAGAAAGGTTATGTCCTGCCTTTAATGGGGACTCATATGCTACTACTGGCAGGTGATATTGTAAAACATAGCCTAAGGTGGACTCTCTTGTTGCTTCATAAATGATTAAGATTAGTTTGCAACCCTTTTTTTGACTGATAAAACTACACTACAAAGATGCACTCTGTTTGGCCTCATGATTTGTGTGCGGTGAGAGATTCCCTGATTTAGGGATGAGACTTCAAAGGTGCGGATGTTGTCAGTGCATGATGGGAGGCGGAGGGCTTCGGGGTAAGGTCGCCTGTGATGGGGGTGGTTTGGAATCGGAGGGGGCGGGGGGGGGTGGAGGGGGGGTGGTCTTGTATCACAGATGAAATTGGAGCCAAGAGGCAGCTGCAGTACATCTGTCTTGTACTGACACATGTGGCATTTGACTTCCAGTGTGAAGTTCAAAAGAGTTTCGTAATGACGCAGCTGCTTAGGGATGTATGTGTGTTTTAGAGTGTGTGTGTGTGTGTGTGTGTGTGTGTGTGTGTGTTTTCTCCTTTGTTGAAGGTGGGGTGGGGGGGAGGCGGGTTGCCAAAGGGGTTTCATAGGTGAGGAATGGAATTTGGGGTTTTAGAAGGGACGTGTGGGCAGTACAGGTGCTGCATGATGCCGTCTCTACTAAACATATACTAATCCAGCATGTGGAGATACAGAGAGGTCCAGTTTATTTTCACTAAAGATCTTAATTAACAAAATGGGGAAATATAGGACATCTGTCCACGTAGGAGTCTGTTAGAGCCCAATACCACATGTCTTAGTAGTGACAAGTCATTTTATGTACTTTTCCCCCCCTTCTCCTTCGTGTGCATTGAAACACTTAGAAACAGATCAAACACCATTACAGGTAATTACAGAGGGCAATTAGTCTGTGTGATAGCTTAACATTAGTGGTGGGGGGATGACGGTGCACGCCGCTCGCCATTTGTGCCTGATGCCCTCTGTTCCTGCAGCAGCACCTGCCCGGGCAGGGTCAGGGGGGTCGCCTGCCAGGAGGCCAGGGCTCAGGGGTCAGAGGTCATGTTCCAGACAGGCGTATCCACACGCTGATTGAGAACTCAGCTGCAGGAACAAAGCTTGCAGGTGGACGACGCATTTTGCCCCCCCACCCCCCACCCCTCCCCCTCAATGCTAATTATTCTTCTCCTTTTTTTGTGCTCTGCAGATTGGTGTTAAATAGTCCTGTGACATCGGAGTGGCTTTGTGGTTAGATTCCCATCGCAAATAAAGAGTGAAAGTAAGCAGGGTGCAGGCGAAGCAGGGCTCTAAATCCCAGTTTGCTTTCAGTGGAATTCATTTAAAAAGCACAATATCTTCTGTTCTCGGAGGTCTGACAGTAAATCACAAAACATGAGATGTGTAATATTTGAAATTGATGACATCCATCAGCAGTGTGGAAAGTTGCTTTCCATAATTTACAGTGTTAATAAGAAATAAAGATTTTAAAATGTGAAACGAGCACTGCTTTATAGCGTAAACTTTAATGGGAGGTCTTCTGTTTTCCTTCTGCAACACAACTCAAGTGTTTCACTTGTGAGTCAGTGCAGCGCAGGTTTTGGTTGTGGATTGGAATTATCTGCTTTTCATCACCTCCGGGCCTCCGGGGCCCACTTAATATTTATTTGGACATATTTTACTTAAGCTTTACGATAAAAGATCATTTTCATGCACAAATGATGTGGTTTGCGGCGAGGCCGGGGAATGTTTCCTCCCCCAGCGTCGTGATTAGGTTCATCCTTCTTCATTCCTGTATTTATTTGGCTCGTACAAACTCGGCAGCGAGAAGCAGTTACTGCCAATTTGGATTTGTTCGAGAGGCAGGTATGTGTACCATGAATCATGATTTCATTCTCATTTCACTTGTAACCTGTATTTCACTGGTGGAAATGCCTCGCGTGCACACGTGCGTCCTTTACATCGAGACGCGCGTGCACGTACGAGCGTGCGAACCAAAAGCAGCCGCGGCTAACGGTCGCTGGAGGCGACTGGGTTAGATTAAACCTCACTGATCCGTGGGAGGGAAACGAACAAAGAAACACGGGGACGATGCTGAAACGAAAGCACGAAAACCGTAAAACTGAGGTAATAAGCGTTTCATGCAAGTACGATTTTAAAAGTTCTCCATGACATCATAGGCGGGAAAACACGAGGGCAATTACACGTCACCCCCCCATACGATATATATGGATACGCCATTAAAATAACACAAAAACACCCACACAGGCTTGAACGCAAACACACGCAAGCACCAATGTAAACACAGATAATCCCCTTTTACTATGATGAACATGAATTATGAGATTATCTACAAATAAAAAAATTAAAAAAGACACGTCAGGCCTAGATGGCTTCAGCCCTCAAGAGCTCCATCGCTTCCCCTCGTGTGAGCTCTCTGATCAGGATCAGTCTGGTTTTGGGAACAGATTACGGAAACAGATACATCCAGAGCGCGGAGCCTTTTTAAGACAACATCAGGAGGAGGACATTTACTTCTTCCTGGTGCTGACTGTTAAATACTTGAGGCCCTAAATTGTCACAGCATTGTGTGATGGGTGTTGCCTGTTAAGAGACTGTCCTTGAAAGCAGCACACAGTCTCTCTGCCTCAGTCAGCTAATCTGGACCCACAATGTGCAATCAAGCAACGCTGCTGTTGACATTTATCTCTTATTGTTACCATTTAAATCCCCTAAAAAAAACTAGTCATATTCATTGTATTATATAGCAAGTAGTCTTCCAGTTCAATGCCCATGAACAGCTTCTCTATTGTAGTTTACTCACATCAATGGTGTTGGAATATGTTTGGGAAACGTGGAAAGAACGCTAATGTAAAAACAAAGTATTTAAGATAGTGGCTTTTCTATGTTTACATGATTGTAAACTGTGATGTGAGAAAACATAACTTTTCACGCGTCATTGTCAGTTGTAGGGTGTCCTGCTCTTGTAAGGGTTCAGAAAATCTTATTAAGCTTTCCATCCATCCATTACCTTTAACCGGTACATACATTACCAATACATTATAGCTTTTAACACAAGAGACGTGTTTTAACCCAAGTTTCCCAAAACGGGGAGGACATGCACACTCCACACAGCCCGGGATCAACCAGAGCCCCTCTGGAGTAGCCACTACACCACCGTGCAGCCTCTTATGAGGCCTTAGTAGCCACTACACCACCGTGCGGCCTCTTATGAGGCCTTAGTGGCCACTACACCACCGTGCGGCCTCTTATGAGGCCTTAGTGGCCACTACACCACCGTGCGGCCTCTTATGAGGCCTTAGTAGCCACTACACCACCGTGCGGCCTCTTATGAGGCCTTAGTAGCCACTACACCACCGTGCGGCCTCTTATGAGGCCTTAGTGGCCACTACACCACCGTGCGGCCTCTTATGAGGCCTTAGTGGCCACTACACCACCGTGCGGCCTCTTATGAGGCCTTAGTGGCCACTACACCACCGTGCGGCCTCTTATGAGGCCTTAGTAGCCACTACACCACCGTGCGGCCTCTTATGAGGCCTTAGTGGCCACTACACCACCGTGCGGCCTCTTATGAGGCCTTAGTAGCCACTACACCACCGTGCAGCCTCTTATGATGTTGATGGTATGGTGTTAAAATCTTATCAGCTTCTAGTTGGAGAAATAAAGAAATGGTTCGAGTTTAAAACAATTTTTTTTTCTTAGTTCCTAGAAAGACATATGGAGGTGAAAGGTCATCAGACACTTGGGGAATTTTCCATTTCATTGAACTTCATCGGGACAACGTTACTCACAACGTGTCTCTCTCTCACACACACACACACACACACACACAAAAGCACGTGGCTGTGTTATGGCCAGAATGCCAACTCAGTACTCAGAAGAGGAAACAGGTTGCCTTTTGGGTACTGACCCGGGAACAGTCGCACGGTTTCCAACGGACTCAATTGTGCAGCAGGTAAACTGATCCTCGGTCAGTTAAAGCTCGGGACGTCGATCAGCTGGTCCATGAGAACCAGAGGAGGCCCGCGGATGCCTTTCTGTCAGGCCTGCCCCAAATTCACCAGCTGGGTGCGACTTCATCACTGGTGTGTGTGTGTGTGTGTGTGTGTGCGTGTGCAGTTTTTAGTAGTGGTGTGTTCACTTTACACAGTCATACTGTATCTGAAACTCAGGAATAAAGACGGGATCAACATACAACACTCGGGAACAGTGGTGAGTTTATATAGACATGTATGTTGATATATACATATTGATATAGCATCAACATAGTCAATAAACTGTCTACAGAAGGTGTAACTATATATTAATGTCAGGATTTTACTAAAGCTGTCCAAGTGATAGTGGTAATTATTTAATTTGATTATTTAATCACTTTTTTCATTCTGTTTTAGAATTCAATGTGTGAGTTGTTAATGTCAGAGTCCGAAAGTTACAAGAACATTTTTACGGTTATTCACCTCACAACGACAGATAACTGGATTTATTCATTTTTCTCATTTATTTTTTTTTTTTAAATTTTCTTCAAGCCTCTGCTTTTCTCAACAGTCCAGGTAAATTGACATAAAAAGAAACAAAATACTGCATGTTGCAAGATATAATTTTACTGACTGATTTCATTCTATATACACAGTATTTCTTTTTGTTTTGTAGCATTCAGGTCCAGAACATCTCTGTTTTGATTTAATGCTAATGGAAGATTATAGTAGTATATATAGATTTCTTTTTTTTTTTTACTGAAAATGACGATAAAAAAAGGTATTTATCTACAAGTAAAAGTATTCTATAAAATATTTAATATAATGTGTGTGATTTAGTCTCCTCGCTATTTAATATTTAATCACATATAAAATTCAGATGAATAATAATTTGTGTTTTTCACAGCAGCGAGAGTCAGACGTGCGTCCACATCGTGAGGGAGTGAAACCCCGTCTCACCCGAACAAATGGCACCTCGAGAGGTTTGTTTGTTTTCACCTTTTCATCTGCAAAAGGAATAGAGAGAATGAGCGCGAGCACACACGCGTGGTAATTAAAATTCCGTACATCTTGCCAGCGTGTGAAGATACTGTGGTTCCCGCTCTCCTTGACCTTCACAAATAAGTCAGACGCTTTGCTTTTGTTTGTGGAACCATGTGAGGTCACTGGGCTCAGACATGGACATGTAACAGTTTGGTTGTGCAAATATAAAAAAAAGTAGGAAAAAGTGGACAACTCAGGGGCCACTCATTCAGAAAACATGTTGGTGACTTAAAAATAAGTAAAAAAAAAAAAAAAAAAAGGAGTCGTCTGGAATGTGTTTGATAGAAGAAGAAAAAAAAAATACTCAAAGCTTTTTAATGTTAAAACGTGAAAACAAGTTACTGTTTAAGTAAAAAAAATAAAAAAATGTCCCTCACTTGATTGTTCCAGAGCCCCCTGACAGCCACCCTCCTGACCTCCATCCTGGCAGCGGTGCTCGGCTCCCTGCAGATCGGCTACCACACGGGCAACGTCAACGCTCCAGCCAAGGTGAGCTGAGGGGGGAGACGCCGCGACGCCCCCACACCAAAAAACATCTTCATATGCTCCACTATTGTCACGGTATTCTAGCTTTAGAATTTGCTTTGCAAATGTAGTGCTCATCAAGACCCATTGAGAAAAGAATATCTTTCTCAACAAAGAAATACTTTCATTTGAAATAAAACATAAAAAAAAAAATATATATATATATACACTCTACCAGGATATGCAGAAAGGTCACAAAACGTCCAAGCAGAGAAATAAGTCTTTCAACAAAAATCAAGCTCAGAACTGAAAAAAGAAATATTAAATAGACCCTGGACAACCAAGTCCAACAGTATCACGCAATGGCGGATCCTGGAAAACCATCTGATCGTCAAACAAATATCTCACAGCCTCAATAAAACACTAAATAAACCCAACAGGCCCTGAAGGTCTCTGGCTCGGCTTCGGGTCTGGCAGGGTTTCGCTATTTCACAGGTAGACGGCACTACATGTTTGCAAGTGATTCAACATTTAAAATCCTCGCAACACTCAGCCAGCCAAATATTTTGTCTGGAATCGTTACAATACCGACAGTAAAAGTGACTGAAAATTTGGTGTCGTTTGATTGGTCCAGTACATCACAGGGAACAATGCCAGGTTTTAAAAAGAAGTCGTAGCCAGTTTAATGTTAAACAATAAAACCCACAGTTTGAATTTCTTCTCGTTTTTCTTTCTTTCTTTCGTCTTTTTGCCGTTTCGCTCGCTGTTTAGATCATTGAAGAGTTTTTCAACCACACCTGGAGAGTCAGGCACAACCAGACGATGCCAGACCACAGCCTGACTCTGCTGTGGTCGCTCTCCGTCAGCATTAAAGACTTCGGAGCCTTGCTGGGCTCGCTGGGAGTCAAATACCTGGCAGATTCTTATGGAAGGTAAAAAGAAATAAACCAAAAAATAAATCCCCAGAACTTCCATCGCGCCTGTTAACTTCTCTCGTCTTCCCCTCCAGACGAAACTCCATCCTGATAGTGAACTGTGTCTCGGTCGTGGGCGCGTGTCTGATGTCCGCCTCCAAAGCCAGCCAGTCGTTCGAGGTCCTCATCCTGGGACGGCTGGTGTTCGGCCTCTTCTGCGGCCTGGTGATGAGCCTCAACCCGCTCTACATCCAGGAGGTGTCCCCCACGAACCTGAGGGGGGCCTTCGCTACACTCAACCAGGTGTCCTTCGCCACGGGCATCCTGTTGGGAATGGTGAGGACAAAAGTTGTACGAGATGGATGTTTGCCTTCTCTATGCCTGCTGGTGCGACCCCTCCTTTCCACGAGGGGGCCGACCAGGATCCGGTAGATAAAAAGGTCCACGGTTGGATACAGAACATTGTAGGAATTCTGTTACTTATTTGGTCTTAAATCTCTGACTCTGTTGCCATAGTTACCTCCCGTTTTCTTTTCCCCATTACATTTTATTTTAGGGTTTAGTCTGGCCTACATTTAATGGTGCCGACGAGGCTAAAGAGCTACATTTTGTGAAGACAATGTGGATCTCAAAAGTTGTTTTCTGACCTAGAACATTTTTCTCGATCGAGGTCATTTCCCATAAGAATGACATCATGTTTTTGGTGCTCAGCTGTGATTAATCACCTTCTGTATACAGCAGCGATTATGTAGGTCGATGCTGATTCCAATAGATTAGTTTCAGTTCCCGATCTTGAGTCGAGATCCATCCAGAAAAAGAAATCCATCCGTTTCCAACGTTTAGAACTGACACAATAAAAAATTATCATATCGACGTTGAGCAAGAAAGAAGTATCCATGAAACTTTAGGAATAATGGTATAATACCGTTTTGTGTTGCAGCTGTATTGTGAGACTTTAGATAATAGATAAGATGACACATATTCAGTTGCATGCATATGTTTTTTTAAAAGGCCTTGCCAAGTCCTGCTTGGATTTACAAATCGGCTTCACCAACAGTAAAAAGTACAGCGTAAAGCTTTCTAACATCTGTCTGCTGCAGGTGGCTGGTCTGGAGACGGTGCTGGGTACGGAGCACTACTGGGCCATGATGCTGTCCCTGTCCGTCGTCCCGGCGCTGACGCAGTACCTGGTCCTGCCTTTCTGTCCCGAGAGCCCTCGCTACCTGCTCATCACCCGGGGAGAGGAGAGCAAAGCCGAGGCTGGTGGGTCCCACTTTTAGGTATTTCATTTTAGTCATTAAGCTGGAGTTACATCAGAGAGAGAGAGAGAGAGAGAGAGAGAGAGAGAGAGAGAGAGAGAGAGAGAGAGAGAGAGAGAGAGAGAGAGAGAGAGAGAGAAAAAGAGACAAAGAGCGAGAGGGAGAAAAAGAGACAAAGAGAGAGAGAGAGAGAGAAAAAAAGAGACAAAGAGAGAGAGAGAGAGAAAAAGAGAGAGAGAGAGAGAAAAAAAGAGACAAAGAGCGAGAGAGAAGAGAGAGAGAGAGAGAGAGAGAGAGAGAGAGAGAGAGAGAGAAAGAGAGAGACAGAGAGAGGAGAGAGGAGAGAGAGGCTAAAGAACTTTTCTCATCAGCTTTTTAGATTCAGGGCTCACATCCAGGAATCAGAGACATGCTTTTAAAGCACTCTGGCCTCTCAGCTCTGTGGATACACCACAACAGCTCCTTTAAAAAAAAAAAAAAAAAAAGAAGAAAAAGAAGAAAAAGAAGAAATGTGCTTTTAACCCTGCAGCCCTGCTGAGGCTGAGAGGAAGCTCAGACAAGGTGTTCGCTGAGCTGGAAGAGATGAAGGAGGAGGCCGCCCACACTCAGACCGGCATCACCATCCACGAGTTCTTCAAGAAGCGGCGATACAAGCAGCCCATCATCATCGTCCTCGTCATCAACTTGGGCAGCCAGCTGTCCGGATTCAATGCGGTCGGTCTTAAGAAATCTATCTGTGATTTGAAGGCTTCTAAAAAAAAAAAATCCATTGTTCATCTTTTTGTATGGCTCGCTGTCTTATGAATATTTCACTTGCAGCGTTGTAGTATTTCTTCCCATACATTATTCAGGGCTCAGCTCTTCTCTCTGACGCCCAGATTCTGGGGCAGTGTGTCAGCACAATACCCCCGTCCCTAAAAAAAAAGAAAAACCCACAGAGAGACGTCCCAGTAACCCAGCTCTTTTCTTCCAGATCATTAATTATTCCACCAGAATGTTCCAGGCCAAGTTCGATCAGGCCAAATACCTGACTCTGGGCGTGGGGGCCGTCAACGTGACCTTCACTTTGGTGGCAGTGAGTACAGGATCTCACATCTGACTAACAGTTTGCTGTACGTCAACATGTTATTTTACCGGCTGCCAAATATAAACCCAACAGTCAACACTAAGGAAACAAGGGGTGTCATATTTTGTAGATTTTGCCACGAATTGCACCCAAATCTTGGATTAGAGATAAAATAGCAGAATCCCCACTGTGATGTTTTCTTTCTTTCTTTCCTTTCAAGTTCTTCCTGATGGAAAGGGCCGGGAGGAGGAGATTGCTCCTGACTGGTTTCATCTCCATAGCCGTGTGTAACTTACTCATGACCATCGTGGATTCTGTCCTGGTAAGTTCATCTTAGTGCAATGTTGTTGTTTTTTTCTACTCCAGTATTAGATTTGAACAACATATCTTTAAGTTTGACAAAACTGGAATCCACTAAAACAAACTAAAGTATAAGCTGACTTAAGTCTCCGGAGAACAAAACACAATCCTTCAAAAAGAAATGACGTTTTTGAAACCTTACAGGCTAACCCTAATACCGTTTACCCATTTTTGACGCACACATTTATACACATTTCTACACATTTCTACCCATTTCAACCCATTTCAACCCATTTCAACACATTTCTACACATTTCAACCCATTTCTACACATTTCACCACATTTCAACACATTTCAACCCATTTCTACCCATTTCAACACATTTCAACCCATTTCACCACATTTCAACCCATTTCACCCCTAAAACTCACACTGAGCCGACGTCCACCCTTCAACAACACGCGTGTCTCTCCACCAACGCAGCACCTGGTCCCGGAGCTGCGGAGCCTGCAGGTCCTGCTGGTTTTCTGCCTGATTTCGGCCTACGAGCTGGGCCCCGGCCCCATCTCGTGGTTCATCGCCGCCGAGCTGTTCGACCAGCCTGGCAGACCCATCGCGATGGCCTTCACCAGCATGCTCAACTGGGGCGGGAAGTTTGTTCTGGCGCTCCTCTTTCCTCCATTGCTGGTGGGTTTATGTGCTCCGCCTGCACGCTGTACGGGAGTTCCCTTACACCTCAGAGACATGACCGTTAAATACAAGGGATAAATCTGTTCAGTCTGTTATATAAAAACTATATATTCTGTGAAACAGATATAAATCAGAATCTTAAATGTGTATGAATCTATTGCTAACTCCTTCAACATCAGGTTGAAATAATAGTAATTAAATTAACTGTTATCCGGGGAAACATGTGTTTGTTTTAGTGCTGCAGAGGTGGCAGCCAAGCTGAAACTAAGACCGAGGAACAAAAATCAAACAATCTTTCTGGTTTTATACTTTCTTGTGTAAATCAGTTTTCTTTTTCCCTTTTTCTTTTCGTGAATGTGACTCTTCTTGGTGCGAGTGTGTGATCATGCTGCTCGACGAGGTTTCTCTTGGTTAAATACAGATCAAGTACCCAGATGAAAATAACACCCCTCTGTCTCTCTCCCACACACACACACACACACACACACACACACACACACACACACACACACACACACACACACACACACACACACACACACACACACACACACACACACACACACACACAGAAAATCTGCGGCGCGTACGTCTACCTCCTCTTCATGACTGTGGCTCTGGTCGCCTTCGCCTTCACCTGGATTCGCCTCCCAGAGACAAAAGGACGCACGTTCGATGACATCGCGGAGGAGTTCAGAGGAGCGGAGGGCATCCCTTTGCACAATAAGACCGGATTCAACACTTTCCCCTGAACGACCTTTCAACCTTCACCGAAGCTGGTCGCAGTCGTACTGTGAAAAAACCCCCCAAAAAAACATTTTATTTTACCAAATCTTAGCGGTACATAACCAAATAGTTTGGGTTTTATTTACTTAAGTTTTGAACGGAAATAAACTCAAATTATTCTCAAGTCTCCCGGTCAGCTGTTTCCATTCAGAAGAATCTAGCTAAGGCAAAAACAATTTGGGAGTTATCCTGAGTAATAACGTTATTGTTTCTGGAAAGACATCTTGAAAAACTGAAAAGAAACCCCCCAAAAAAATTGAATCCCATTCATAAATCTGGGTGAACTGACACGTTAACCACCCTAACGTTCACGCCAAAGGACAACGTGTTGTTTCAGTTATTTGGTTTTCCAACAAACATTGTTCCGATTACAGCGTGAGAATTTAACGTGTAAACTGATTGATATTTATATAATCGTATGTTTTGAGGCATTTTGTTGTTTTCTAAAAGAGATGGAGCCTTTTTGAGGGGCAGGTGGAGGATACTTTGAAGTGAAGAAAGTCTGTGAGACCAAGGGTTAAACTATCGTTTGTCACAAAGAGCATTATGACGCACTGCAGACCACAAAGTCGTGGAAAACTTTGATGAAATCCTCCTGTTAGTCTGCGTCTCCACCTCTTGATGTCGTTGTCATTTGTGTAAATAAACATCCTGTTTAAATCCTGTTGGTCAACATCTTCTTTCCCTTAACCCGAGAACACTAACGTAACCGTTAGTAACACCATCACTAACGTCGGGTATATTTTACCCGATATGTAATGTACCTGATAAAAAAAACACTTCTCATCAAAATATATTAAAATACAACAATGCAAAGCAAATTGAAGTACTCTTCTTTAATTGTCCCCTATACAACGTTTCATAAAACGAAAAAAAAAAAAAAAAAAAGGTATCACGCGATAAAAAGGCTCCAAAATTTGGGAAAAAGTAAGGAATCGTTAATGAAACATTCCTAAAAAAAAATAAATAAAGGATGGAGCTGGGAACTTGTCCTTTGGTCCACCCGGTCCTGGGACATGTGAGCCTTGTCTGGTGAAGGCACACTCTCAAATGATCTCATCAGATTTAAGAAGTTGAATGTCAGTGTATTTAAAATGAATTATATTAAAGTGAATTATAGAGGCCCTCCATAAGACCAATCTTTCCTTGAATTTGGGTTTACAGCAGCCGCCCGGCTCATTATTGGTCTGTGAATCCTCACACATCTCTGAGCTGTGTACATTCGTGAGATCTCTGAGAAAACCAACTGCAGCCGAGTGAGGAGATATTTCATCCGGTATGATCTGCTGTGACTTGCAGGAACCACAGAAGAAGAGGAGCCACGAGTTTAGAGGGCAGGTTTGGGGCAGAATTAAATTTGCATTAAAAAATGAAAATGCACTGGTTCATTCTAAAGTCTGCATTAAATAACTCGTGTTAAGATTTAAGTCGGTCTGAATGCCCAGATTTCTGTCTCTCTGTATGTATGAACACGGTGCCATCTACTGGACAAAGCTTTATAGGAGACGTTAAGTAATTAAGTAGTCAAGTAACAAATATAGCAACCTTTTGTGCTTCAGTACTTTGACTTGAGTCCCCAAAACAACTCTGACTTCAGAGCTGCTGTTTTGAGAGAAGACAGTTCATTTATGTAATAATAAATAATTCTCGAGGTCACTGGATCAGTGATCTCATCGTCTTCACCGAGAAAGTAAAAAAAAAATTAACTGCATCGTTCAATTATGTTGCTCTGGAAACAGGTGTGTGATCAAAGTAGATATTTGGAGAATGAAGCTTTTACATTTGTATGTTTATGAGGACATTGTTACGTGTACATGCTGTAACCTTATAGGAAAAACAGAAGAGAATCTTTCATACTCTGCAACTTAGTGAAAATAAGGAAAACTAGTGACCTCTGTGGCACATTTTAATCTGCCTTTAAATTTGACATTTGTGAAATTATTATCATTTAGTTTTTTTTACACAATAAAATTCACAATAAATTACAGAGATTGGTAATTGAGTTAATTTATGCAAATATCTTAAGTTAACATCACTGGGGGTTGAAAGGAAGCACATGGACAACATTTCACTCTTCATCGGGTTCCAATGATGAGACCTTCAAGCACTTCAAATGTTTTGCTAGAATCTGCTAATGGGTGAACTGTTTATGGTTGTAAACGTCTCTTATTCGCTCAGAAACCTCAAAAGTTTCCTCTTACAGCTTGAACTATTGGTCACAAACAATCGGGTCAAAAAAGTAAAATCAAACTAAAAATGTTTAAGTTTCGGATGTTAAGATTTAACACATTTTTAGATAGATAGATAGATAGATAGATAGATGAATACTTTATTAATCCCGCAAGGGGATATTTTTTCGGAACAGCAGCATTTTTACATAAGAAAAGAACAATATATACAAAATAGAATAGAAGAAGGAGAAGAAGAAGAAGAAGAAGAAGGAGAAGAAGAAGGAGAAGAAAAAGAAAAAGAAGAAGAAGAAGAAAAAGAAGAAGAAGAAGAAGAAGAAGGAGAAGAAGAAGAAGAAGAAGAAAAAGAAGAAGAAGAAGAAGAAAAAGAAGAAGAAGAAGAAAAAGAAGAAGAAAAAGAAGAAGAAGAAGAAAAAGAAAAAAAAAAAGAAGAAGAAGAAGAAGAAGAAGAAGAAAAGAAAAAGAAGAAGAAGAAGAAGAAGAAGAGGAAGAAGAAGAAGAAGAAGAAGAAGAAGAAGAAGAAGAAGAAGAAGAAGAAGAAGAAGAAGGAAGAAGAAGAAGAAGAAGAAGAAGAAGAAGAAGAAGAAGAAGAAGAAGAAGAAGGAGAAAAGAAGAAGAAGAGAAAAAGAAGAAGAGAAGAAGAAAAAAAGAAGAAAAGAAGAAGAAATAAGAAGAAGAAGAAGAAGAAGGAGAAGAAGAAGAAGAAGAAGAAGAAGGAGAAGAAGAAGAAAGAGAGAAGAAGAAAAGAAAAGAAGAAGAAGAAGAAGAAGAAGAAGAAAGATGAAAAGAAGAAGAAGAAAAGAAGAAGAAGAGAAAGAAGAAGAAGAAAAGAAGAAGAAGAAATAAGAAGAAGAAGAAGAAGAAGAAAGAAGAAGAAGAAGAAGAAGAAGAAAAGAAAAAGAAGAAGAAGAAGAAGAAGAAAAAGAAGAAGAAGAAGAAGAAGAAGAAAAAGCACAATATATACAACAAATAGAATAGAATAATAATATTAGTGCTGGAACCACATAAAAATCATTCATGTTTTGTCCGTCATTCCCTCCTGCAGCTCCTAATATCTGTGTTTCTGAGTGAGACTCTGGCAGTTTGTGTCCAACAGAACACGAATACTATCGTCATCAACCAAGACCTCCTCAGATTATCCGTCTTTGTGCTGCGGATTAAAAAGGTAACTCGCAACTAAATCTACTGTGGACTCCGATTCAAAATTAGAACATTTAAACAAACTAATTTTTCATGTTTTTCACTTTTAAATGGACGTTAAAGAACAACCAATCTTTCTGGATCCTTTAATATGACACACACACACACACACACACACACACACACACACACACACACACACACACACACACACACACACACACACACACACACACACACACACACTGCAGGGGGACCTCGAGGACCACAACATTCTGTCAGTTACACTTTGATCCCACGTCACACAATAAATATGACACTCCCACCTGCAACTCTTTTTCTCAGTTAACTGACGGTCGTCGTGCGTTTGACGCCGACTTTCTGAACATGGACACCATCAAACGGGTTCTCCTCAGCTGGCTGCTGTTTCTGCTCTGGATAAAAGGTAAAGCACACAAAGATCAAAACACTGTTGTTTCACTCAGGTCCTGCTGACGGGAGTGATGTCACCCAGACCGACAGGCTGTGTGAAGGCCAGGGTGGAAATGCAACAATGAGCTGCAGCCACACTAAGGGTGCCAGCTACTACCAGATGTACTGGTACCGACAGCTGCCAGGAGAAACTATTCAATAAATTGTGTACACGGTAGTGAGCAAAGAAAACCATGATTTTGGAGATTTTAAAGATTTTAAAAACAAGAAGTTTTCAGCCACCAGGCCTGAAGTTGAGAGCGGGACGTTCACAGTCTGGAACCTGCAGCCAGAAGATAAAGGCTTGTACTTCTGTTCTGTGACTCAGCCCCACAGTGGCACAGTTACCTAGCAAGGCTGAACAAAAAACCCCGTGCTGAACTTTCTCCAAATGTTGTGTAATTAGTGAGTGTTTCACATTGTAAAAACTCAGTTTTTTTTTATATTTTCAAGCTTCATGAAGAGTTTCTGTCCACCCTGTTTGGCTGTTTTGCTAACAAACAACGTGGATAAAGCATTGTTATTCAAGACACACAGGCATGTATGGACCATAGACTGTATATAGGAAGTGGGCGTGGTCGTTGTGACGTCACCCAGTGGTTTGTGGACTACGGTTTTGAAGCCTCGAGATCTGCATTTTGGCCGTCATCATCTTTTTTCGGCAAACCAGTGAAAGGAAGTGACCAAATTTGGACTTCGGAGGAGTGACGCCGTGGTAGAGACGACGTGCACTGCTCTTGTAGCGACCTGTCAATCACCTTGTAGCCCCGCCCTAAAGCATACCCTGCTTTATGATCTATTAGACTCTAAATGGGACCATCATTTACTAGACGAACATCATGCTGTATTGAAGAAGACTTCTTCTGTACAATTGGACTTCTGATGGCCAGTGGAGAGAATGCAAGTTCAAGACACTTCCTTATTGGCTTACCTTATCAGAACCGCCTACGGACCCTCTAAGAAACAATGAGCTGATAAGTGAATAGTGAACATGTGAACTCATTGAATCAGAATTTAAAAAAAGCCTCTGAAAGTGCCTCAATGGGTCTAAATCAGAGGTGTCAAACATATGGCCCAAGGGCCAAAACCGGCCCGCCAAAGAGTCCAATCCAGGCCACTGGATGACTGCAAAGTGTGAAAATCGCAGAAAAGTCATTAATTGCAAGTCATAGTATTTGTAAATATCTGTGAAAGGAAAAAAAACAACAATACAAAGCCTTTAACTGAGGCAACGTACATTGTTTTTCACACCAGCAGGGGGCAACAAACCTCAACAAAATAAATTAGGATATCATCCACTACCATTGACTATGCAAAGAAAAGTTAATCCCTCCCAGCTGAGAGCTGTGACCTCGACCTCTCTCTGAGACCAACAGCCTTCATCAAACTGTCACACTGACACATTCTCGTCCACAGGTCCTGAGCGGTCGGGTCAGGAAAGAAGAGCTGATAGTAGAGAGTCAAATCTAAAGTTCCTTAACATGATATTTATGGTCTTGATATGTTATTTTCTTCATCTGCCGGGAAATAATGGTGAGAAGCACATGAATATTCCAGAAAGAGAAAGTAATTTCTGTATTTAAAATCTTCTTTTTTTTCCCCCACAGGCGCCTCTCACACCAAAAGTGTCTTCCAAACTCCTCCTTTCATCATCAAGAGAACTGGTGAATCGGTGGCCAGTGAGATCATCTGTTCACACAGCATAACAAATCATGATGTCATTCTCTGGTACAAACAAGATGAACACAAAGCTCTAAAGCTCCTGGGATATCTGAATACCAAATACCCGTCCCTCGAGGACGACGTGAAAGAAAAGATCAGCTTTGATGGAGACGCACGCACACGTTCACGCCTCAACATTTCGGATCTTGCATTAAACGACAGCGGTGTGTATTTCTGTGCTGCCAGTCAGCACAGTGCTGCAGATTCCCCTCAAGTCAGTACAAAAACTCTCCTCCATCTGTCTGACAGACAAACGGCACGTTGAGTCTCTTGAACACCTGCAGACAGCCGACGTCTGAACCGAGCCTTTGAACGTGTTATCAACTGTTATGACGCGATGTTGGTCTCTCGCTCTGACACCACACTTTTTTGTGACGCTCTGTGTGAAATAAAGATTCTTTTAACAACTAATATGGTGGTGAGCTTTTCTCGTTAACTACAGGAACGATAGGAGTTGGAAGTCGAGCGAATCGTTTCAGGTTTAAATAATAATAAAGAAACATAACCTGTCATGAACTTCTACCCCCTCACTGTTTGGTAAAGAAATACTATTTTAAAATGGTCTTTAAATGTGTATGCCACAAATAGATCACGTCATCAAATCTGGGCTGTTTGGTTCGTCAGTGTCACTGATATAAATCCAGGTAATCTATGGTGGACTGATGAACTGTAGGGGGACCTCCAGTACTACTTGTACTACACCTTGAGTGTATATTTGTACACAGCAGCTCATGACATCACGTCATACAACGCAGTGACACTCCCACCGGCAGCTCTTCGTGTCTCTGTAACTACACGAGGCTGTTTGCGTCCAACAACATGGATATCATCACGAAACCAGACGTCCTCAGAATATCAGTCTTTTTGCTGTGGACTACAGGTGATTCACAACTAAAGCTAACTTTTTGTTGTTGTTGTTGTTTGTTAAATAAATTTACAATTACAAGTTTGTCTCGTTAGAATAGTTTATCATTTTGGAAGCAATGTCAAAGAATATCATAGGAATCCAAAAGATGATGATAACCTTTACTGCTTCACACACAGGTTTAATTGACTGTCACAATGATCTCGTGCGCTGTAGGGGGACCTCGAGGACCACGAATACTCCCCGTGACACTTTGATTCACCTCGTGGATTCTTAATAAAGCAGCTATCAGGATCAGAGAGACTGTAGAGACACTCCCACCTGCAACTCTTCACGTCTCTGTCACCACACCGACAGACACATGAGCCTCTGACTTCCACAACATGGACGTTATAATACGTGGACTCATCACATTCTTTATATCTCTAATCTGGATGAAAGGTAAATTATGAACTCATTGCTTTACAATGGTTATCTATTATTTATAATAAAGGATTATGTTAAAGGGTTGCATCAGATGGTGAAAGTAGTTTTAAAGTGGTTAACCGTTATATACACACACAGGTGTCACTGATGGGAGTGATGTCACCCAGACCGACATACTGTGGAAAAACAAAGGCGACAATGCAACGATAACCTGCAGACACACCAAGGGTGCTGGCTACAACTACATGTACTGGTACAGACAGCTGCCAGGGGAAACTATGAAACTAATCGTGTTCACAATAACCGGCATCGAAGATCATGATTTTGGAAATTTCAGCAAAGAGAGATTTTCTGCCACCAAGCCTGACTTTGAGAACGGTACGTTCACAGTGAAGAGCCTGCAGCCAGGAGATAAAGGCTCGTACTTCTGTGCCGTGAGCAAACACAGTGATGCAGATTCACCCACTAGCTGAACAAAAACCCAGAGCGCTGTAAACACAACTGTCACAATGATCTCGTGCGCTGTAGGGGGACCTCGAGGACCACGAATACTCCCCGTGACACTTTGATTCACCACGTGGATTCTTAATAAAGCAGCTATCAGGATCAGAGAGACTGTAGAGACACTCCCACCTGCAACTCTTCACGTCTCTGTCACCACACCGACAGACACATGAGCCTCTGACTTCCACAACATGGACGTTATAATACGTGGTCTCATCACATTCTTTATATCTCTATTCTGGATGAAAGGTGAATTATGAACTCTTTGCTTTACATTGTTTATCTCTTATTTATAATAAAGGATTATGTTAAGTGGGGACGCAGTGCCTAGCGCAAGCGAAGGAGTTCAAGTATCTCGGGGTCTTGTTCACGAGTGAGGGTAAGATGGAGCGGGAGATCGACCGACGGATCGGTGCGGCTGCAGCAGTAAAACAGGCGCTGCACCGGACCGTCTTGGTGAAGAGGAGCTGAGCCGGAAGGCAAAGCTCTCAATTTACCGTGCGGTCTACGTTCCGACCCTCACCTATGGTCACGAACTCTGGGTCGTGACCGAAAGAACGAGGTCTCGGATACAAGCGGCCGAAATGAGTTTTCTCCGTAGGGTGGCCGGGCTCGGCCTTAGAGATAGGGTAAGGAGCTCGGACATCAGGAGGGAACTTGGAGTTGAGGCGCTACTCCTTCGTATCGAAAGGAGTCAGCTGAGGTGGTTCGGGCATCTGATCAGGATGCCTCCTGGACGCCTCCCGTTAGAGGTTTTCCAGGCACGCCCAACTGGTAGGAGGCCCCGGGGAAGACCCAGGACACGCTGGAGGGATCATATCTCCCAGCTGGCCTGGGAACGCCTCGGGATCCCCCAGAACGAGCTGGAACGTGTTGCGGGTGAGAGGGAAGCCTGGGTCAGCCTGCTAGGAAGCTGCCACCGCGACCCGACCCCGGATAAGAGGATGAAAATGGATGGATGGATGGATTATGTTAAAGGGTTGCATCAGATGGTGGAAATAGTTTTAAAGTGGTTAACCGTTATATACACACACAGGTCTCACTGATGGGAGTGATGTCACCCAGACCGACATACTGTGGAAAAACAAAGGCGACAATGCAACGATAACCTGCAGACACACCAAGGGTGGCACCTACTACCAGAATTAGCCTCAGCTGGTTTGGGTTCAGCTGATTGGGTTTGCTCCCCTATATAAACCCCAGTAGGGACTGAGGGAAGGGGGAGAGCAGGTACACAAGCTGCCAGAGCGGCAGTCGGACGGGGTGCGACGCGTGAACGAGCCAGGGCTCTCAATAAAACCGGTTACCAACGAAACCAAGCTTTGAATCGTCTTCTGTGCTGAGGGGGGGAAAACTCACGGGGTAACACAGACTTGTTACAAGATGACCTCATCAATCGGTCGTTCTCAGCCTAACAGGAAACATTCATGACGGTGACTTTAGTACCACCCGTCCTCCCGTCTATACGTCTACTGTTACTGTACTACTAGTGTGAGTGCAGAGACACGCCCACCAGCAGCTCTTCATGTCTCTGGAACTACACGAGACTCCGGTAGTTTGAGTCCAACAGAACATGGATATCATCATCAAACAAGACGTCTTTGTATTATTAGTCTTCTTGCTGTGGACTGCAGGTAATTTTACAATAAAAATCAACTGTTAATAATTACAACTTGGCTTTAACATTAATCTCACGATAGCTGATTGTTGTTCTGTTGGAAGAGATTTCTGAGAACAGTGCAATGCAAAAAGAGTAAACGTTTAAAATTAACTTGGTAACTATTATACACTCAGGTCTTATTGACGGCAGTGATGTCACCCAGACCGACAGACTGTGGAAACACGAGGGTGGAAATGCAACAATGAGCTGCAGACACACGAAGGGTGACACCTACTACTACATGTACTGGTACAGACAGCTGCCAGGAGAAACTATGAAACAAATTGTATTCACAAGAATCAACATCGAAGATCATGATTTTGGAAATTTCAGCAAAGAGAGATTTTCTGCCACCAAGCCTAACGCTGAGAACGGTACGTTCACAGTGAAGAGCCTGCAGCCAGGAGATAAAGGCTCGTACTTCTGTGCCGTGAGCAAACACAGTGATGCAGATTCACCCACTAGCTGAACAAAAACCCAGAGCGCTGTAAACACAACTGTCACAATGATCTCGTGCGCTGTAGGGGGACCTCGAGGACCACGAATACTCCCCGTGACACTTTGATTCACCACGTGGATTCTTAATAAAGCAGCTATCAGGATCAGAGAGACTGTAGAGACACTCCCACCTGCAACTCTTCACGTCTCTGTCACCACACCGACAGACACATGAGCCTCTGACTTCCACAACATGGACGTTATAATACGTGGTCTCATCACATTCTTTATATCTCTATTCTGGATGAAAGGTGAATTATGAACTCTTTGCTTTACATTGTTTATCTCTTATTTATAATAAAGGATTATGTTAAGTGGGGACGCAGTGCCTAGCGCAAGCGAAGGAGTTCAAGTATCTCGGGGTCTTGTTCACGAGTGAGGGTAAGATGGAGCGGGAGATCGACCGACGGATCGGTGCGGCTACAGCAGTAAAACAGGCGCTGCACCGGACCGTCTTGGTGAAGAGGAGCTGAGCCGGAAGGCAAAGCTCTCAATTTACCGTGCGGTCTACGTTCCGACCCTCACTTATGGTCACGAACTCTGGGTCGTGACCGAAAGAACGAGGTCTCGGATACAAGCGGCCGAAATGAGTTTTCTCCGTAGGATGGCCGGGCTCGGCCTTAGAGATAGGGTAAGGAGCTCGGACATCAGGAGGGAACTTGGAGTCGAGGCGCTACTCCTTCGTATCGAAAGGAGTCAGCTGAGGTGGTTCGGGCATCTAATCAGGATGCCTCCTGGACGCCTCCCGTTAGAGGTTTTCCATCAGGATCAGAGAGACTGTAGAGACACTCCCACCTGCAACTCTTCACGTCTCTGTCACCACACCGACAGACACATGAGCCTCTGACTTCCACAACATGGACGTTATAATACGTGGACTCATCACATTCTTTATATCTCTATTCTGGATGAAAGGTGAATCATGAACTCAGTGATTTACAATGTTTATCTCTTATTTATAATAAAGGATTATGTTAAAGGATTGCATCAGATTGTGGAAATAGTTTTAAAGTGGTTAACCGTTATATACACACACAGGTCTCACTGATGGGAGTGATGTCACCCAGACCGACATACTGTGGAAAAACAAAGGCGACAATGCAACGATAACCTGCAGACACACCAAGGGTGCCAACTACAACTACATGTACTGGTACAGACAGCTGCCAGGAGAAACTATGAAACAAATTGTGTCCACAATAACCGGCATCGACGATCATGATTTTGGAGATTTCAGCAAAGTGAAATTTTCCGCCACCAAGCCTGACTTTCAGAACGGTACGTTCACAGTGAAGAGCCTGCAGCCAGGAGATAAAGGCTCGTACTTCTGTGCCGTGAGCAAACACAGTGATGCAGATTCACCCACTAGCTGAACAAAAACCCAGAGCGCTGTAAACACAACTGTCACAATGATCTCGTGCGCTGTAGGGGGACCTCGAGGACCACGAATACTCCCCGTGACACTTTGATTCACCACGTGGATTCTTAATAAAGCAGCTATCAGGATCAGAGAGACTGTAGAGACACTCCCACCTGCAACTCTTCACGTCTCTGTCACCACACCGACAGACACATGAGCCTCTGACTTCCACAACATGGACGTTATAATACGTGGACTCATCACATTCTTTATATCTCTAATCTGGATGAAAGGTGAATTATGAACTCTTTACAATGGTTATCTCTTTTTTATAATAAAGGATTATGTTAAGTGGGGACGCAGTGCCTAGCGCAAGCGAAGGAGTTCAAGTATCTCGGGGTCTTGTTCACGAGTGAGGGTAAGATGGAGCGGGAGATCGACCGACGGATCGGTGCGGCTGCAGCAGTAAAACAGGCGCTGCACCGGACCGTCTTGGTGAAGAGGAGCTGAGCCGGAAGGCAAAGCTCTCAATTTACCGTGCGGTCTACGTTCCGACCCTCACCTATGGTCACGAACTCTGGGTCGTGACCGAAAGAACGAGGTCTCGGATACAAGCGGCCGAAATGAGTTTTCTCCGTAGGGTGGCCGGGCTCGGCCTTAGAGATAGGGTAAGGAGCTCGGACATCAGGAGGGAACTTGGAGTTGAGGCGCTACTCCTTCGTATCGAAAGGAGTCAGCTGAGGTGGTTCGGGCATCTAATCAGGATGCCTCCTGGACGCCTCCCGTTAGAGGTTTTCCAGGCACACCCAACTGGTAGGAGCCCCGGGGAAGACCCAGGACACGCTGGAGGGATCATATCTCCCAGCTGGCCTGGGAACGCCTCGGGATCCCACAGAACGAGCTGGAACGTGTTGCGGCTGAGAGGGAAGCCCGGGTCGGCCTGCTAGGCTGCTGCCAACGCGACCCGACCCCGGATAAGAGGATGAAAATGGATGGATGGATGGATTATGTTAAAGGATTGCATCAGATGGTGGAAATAGTTTTAAAGTGGTTAACCGTTATATACACACACAGGTCTCACTGATGGGAGTGATGTCACCCAGACCGACATACTGTGGAAAAACAAAGGCGACAATGCAACGATAACCTGCAGACACACCAAGGGTGCCTACTACCGACAGATGTACTGGTACAGACAGCTGCCAGGGGAAACTATGAAACCAGTCGTGTTCACTATTGCAGACACTGAACCCGACTTTGAACTCGACTTCAGATCGGGGAGATTTTCAGCCACCAAGCCTGACTTTGAGAACGGTACGTTCACAGTGAAGAGCCTGCAGCCAGGAGATAAAGGCTCGTACTTCTGTGCCGTGAGCAAACACAGTGATGCAGATTCACCCACTAGCTGAACAAAAACCCAGAGCGCTGTAAACACAACTGTCACAATGATCTCGTGCGCTGTAGGGGGACCTCGAGGACCACGAATACTCCCCGTGACACTTTGATTCACCACGTGGATTCTTAATAAAGCAGCTATCAGGATCAGAGAGACTGTAGAGACACTCCCACCTGCAACTCTTCACGTCTCTGTCACCACACCGACAGACACATGAGCCTCTGACTTCCACAACATGGACGTTATAATACGTGGACTCATCACATTCTTTATATCTCTAATCTGGATGAAAGGTGAATTATGAACTCTTTACATTGTTTATCTCTTATTTATAATAAAGGATTATGTTAAGTGGGGAAGCAGTGCCTACCGCAAGCGAAGGAGTTCAAGTATCTCGGGGTCTTGTTCACGAGTGAGGGTAAGATGGAGCGGGAGATCGACCGACGGATCGGTGCGGCTGCAGCAGTAAAACAGGCGCTGCACCGGACCGTCTTGGTGAAGAGGAGCTGAGCCGGAAGGCAAAGCTCTCAATTTACCGTGCGGTCTACGTTCCGACCCTCACCTATGGTCACGAACTCTGGGTCGTGACCGAAAGAACGAGGTCTCGGATACAAGCGGCCGAAATGAGTTTTCTCCGTAGGGTGGCCGGGCTCGGCCTTAGAGATAGGGTAAGGAGCTCGGACATCAGGAGGGAACTTGGAGTTGAGGCGCTACTCCTTCGTATCGAAAGGAGTCAGCTGAGGTGGTTCGGGCATCTGATCAGGATGCCTCCTGGACGCCTCCCGTTAGAGGTTTTCCAGGCACGCCCAACTGGTAGGAGGCCCCGGGGAAGACCCAGGACACGCTGGAGGGATCATATCTCCCAGCTGGCCTGGGAACGCCTCGGGATCCCCCAGAACGAGCTGGAACGTGTTGCGGGTGAGAGGGAAGCCTGGGTCGGCCTGCTAGGCTGCTGCCACCGCGACCCGACCCCGGATAAGAGGATGAAAATGGATGGATGGATGGATTATGTTAAAGGATTGCATCAGATGGTGGAAGTAGTTTTAAAGTGGTTAACCGTTATATACACACACAGGTCTCACTGATGGGAGTGATGTCACCCAGACCGACATACTGTGGAAAAACAAAGGCGACAATGCAACGATAACCTGCAGACACACCAAGGGTGCCGACTACCGACAGATGTACTGGTACAGACAGCTGCCAGGGGAGGGAATGAAACAAATCGTGTTCATGCAGACACTGAACCATTTGAACTCAGACTCAGATCGGGGAGATTTTCAGCCACCAAGCCTGACTTTGAGAACGGTACGTTCACAGTGAAGAGCCTGCAGCCAGGAGATAAAGGCTCGTACTTCTGTGCCGTGAGCAAACACAGTGATGCAGATTCACCCACTAGCTGAACAAAAACCCAGAGCGCTGTAAACACAACTGTCACAATGATCTCGTGCGCTGTAGGGGGACCTCGAGGACCACGAATACTCCCCGTGACACTTTGATTCACCACGTGGATTCTTAATAAAGCAGCTAACTGGATGAGAGAACATCACAGAAGATGTTGACGCTCCCACCTGTAACGTTTACTCGTGTCTGCAGGTGCTGAGCTCACAGTAGAGTCTCACATTTAATCTTCTTCATGATGTTTCTGGTCTTTATATTTTGTTTCCTTCATCTGCCGGGGAATAAAGGTGAGCATAACAAACGGAGTAAGACACTGCACCGCTAATAATTCCAGTATTTAAAATAGCACCCGCTCTTTTTCCACAGGCGCCTCTCACACCAGCAGTGTCTTCCAAACTCCTCCTTTCATCATCAAGAGAACTGGGGAATCGGTGGCCAGTGAGATCAGCTGTGTCAACGACTTAAATTATAACTTTGTTCTCTGGTACAAACAAGATGAACACAAAGCTCTAAAGCTCCTGGGATATATGAATACCAAATACCCGTACCCCGAGGACGACGTGAAAGAAAAGATCAGCTTTGATGGAGACGCACGCACACGTTCACGCCTCAACATTTCGGATCTTGCATTAAACGACAGCGGTGTGTATTTCTGTGCTGCCAGTCAGCACAGTGCTGCAGATTCCCCTCAAGTCAGTACAAAAACTCTCCTCCATCTGTCTGACAGACAAACGGCACGTTGAGTCTCTTGAACACCTGCAGACAGCCGACGTCTAAACCGAGCCTTTGAACGTGTTATCAACTGTTATGACACGATGCTGACTCCATCTGAGGTCATGCTTTAGGCCCAAAGCTCAACAATATACAGTCGTCGCTATCCTATGATGTGCAGAACATAACGTTTGTGATATTGTGACTGATGGTGCCCGAGACTACAGACATCGATTCTGCTTCTGCCTCAGGTCTACGTTTTGGTAAAGACAAACAAACATCCTCATCAAGAACTTCACCATCAGACCTTTAGTACAATTAACTTTACTGCCATGCCAGTACAGAACTATACTCATTTTAAAGATCCTCCCAAAAGAGATGTGTGGTGGCGGGGGCGTGGTTGGGCTCCGCTGCAGAGGGGACAGAGTGTGGGAGTGGTTCAGGGAACGGGGCCGGAAGAGGTTTAATTAGCCTCAACTGGTTTGGGTTCAGCTGATTGGGTTTGCTCCCCTATATAAACCCCAGTAGGGACTGAGGGAAGGGGGAGAGCAGGTACACAAGCTGCCAGAGCGTCAGTCGGACGGGGTGCGACGCGTGAACGAGCCAGGGCTCTCAATAAAACCGGTTACCAACGAAACCAAGCTTTGAAGCGTCTTCTGTGCTGAGGGGGGGAAAACTCACGGGGTAACACAGACTTGTTACAAGATGACCTCATCAATCGGTCGTTCTCAGCCTAACAGGAAACATTCATGACGGTGACTTTAGTACCACCCGTCCTCCCGTCTATACGTCTACTGTTACTGTACTACTAGTGTGAGTGCAGAGACACGCCCACCAGCAGCTCTTCATGTCTCTGGAACTACACGAGACTCCGGTAGTTTGAGTCCAACAGAACATGGATATCATCATCAAACAAGACGTCTTTGTATTGTCAGTCTTCTTGCTGTGGACTGCAGGTAATTTTACAATAAAAATCAACTGTTAATAATTACAACTTGGCTTTAACATTAATCTCACGATAGCTGATTGTTGTTCTGTTGGAAGCGATTTCTGAGAACAGTGCAATGCAAAAAGAGTGAACGTTTAAAATTAACATGGTAACTATTATACACTCAGGTCTTATTGACGGCAGTGATGTCACCCAGACCGACAGACTGTGGAAACACGAGGGTGGAAATGCAACAATGAGCTGCAGACACACGAAGGGTGGCACCTACAACTACATGTACTGGTACAGACAGCTGCCAGGGGAAACTATGAAACAAATTGTATTCACAAGAATCAACATCGACGATCATGATTTTGGAGATTTCAGCAAAGAGAAATTTTCCGCCACCAAGCCTGACTTTGAGAACGGTACGTTCACAGTGAAGAGCCTGCAGCCAGGAGATAAAGGCTCGTACTTCTGTGCCGTGAGCGAACACAGTGATGCAGATTCACCCACTAGCTGAACAAAAACCCAGAGCGCTGTAAACACAACTGTCACAATGATCTCGTGCGCTGTAGGGGGACCTCGAGGACCACGAATACTCCCCGTGACACTTTGATTCACCACGTGGATTCTTAATAAAGCAGCTATCAGGATCAGAGAGACTGTAGAGACACTCCCACCTGCAACTCTTCACGTCTCTGTCACCACACCGACAGACACATGAGCCTCTGACTTCCACAACATGGACGTTATAATACGTGGACTCATCACATTCTTTATATCTCTAATCTGGATGAAAGGTGAATTATGAACTCTTTGCTTTACATTGTTTATCTCTTATTTATAATAAAGGATTATGTTAAGTGGGGAAGCAGTGCCTACCGCAAGCGAAGGAGTTCAAGTATCTCGGGGTCTTGTTCACGAGTGAGGGTAAGATGGAGCGGGAGATCGACCGACGGATCGGTGCGGCTGCAGCAGTAAAACAGGCGCTGCACCGGACCGTCTTGGTGAAGAGGAGCTGAGCCGGAAGGCAAAGCTCTCAATTTACCGTGCGGTCTACGTTCCGACCCTCACCTATGGTCACGAACTCTGGGTCGTGACCGAAAGAACGAGGTCTCGGATACAAGCGGCCGAAATGAGTTTTCTCCGTAGGGTGGCCGGGCTCGTCCTTAGAGATAGGGTAAGGAGCTCGGACATCAGGAGGGAACTTGGAGTTGAGGCGCTACTCCTTCGTATCGAAAGGAGTCAGCTGAGGTGGTTCGGGCATCTAATCAGGATGCCTCCTGGACGCCTCCCGTTAGAGGTTTTCCAGGCACGCCCAACTGGTAGGAGGCCCGGGGAAGACCCAGGACACGCTGGAGGGATCATATCTCCCAGCTGGCCTGGGAACGCCTCGGGATCCCCCAGAACGAGCTGGAACGTGTTGCGGGTGAGAGGGAAGCCTGGGTCGGCCTGCTAGGCTGCTGCCACCGCGACCCGACCCCGGATAAGAGGATGAAAATGGATGGATGGATGGATGGATTATGTTAAAGGATTGCATCAGATGGTGGAAATAGTTTTAAAGTGGTTAACCGTTATATACACACACAGGTCTCACTGATGGGAGTGATGTCACCCAGACCGACATACTGTGGAAAAACAAAGGCGACAATGCAACGATAACCTGCAGACACACCAAGGGTACTGGCTACTACCAGATGTACTGGTACAGACAGCTGCCAGGGGAGGGAATGAAACAAATTGTGTACACAACAACCAGCAACAATGATCATGATTTTGGAAATTTCAGCAAAGAGAAATTTTCCGCCACCAAGCCTGACTTTGAGAACGGTACGTTCACAGTGAAGAGCCTGCAGCCAGGAGATAAAGGCTCGTACTTCTGTGCCGTCAGCAAACACAGTGATGCAGATTCACCCACTAGCTGAACAAAAACCCAGAGCGCTGTAAACACAACTGTCACAATGATCTCGTGCGCTGTAGGGGGACCTCGAGGACCACGAATACTCCCCGTGACACTTTGATTCACCACGTGGATTCTTAATAAAGCAGCTATCAGGATCAGAGAGACTGTAGAGACACTCCCACCTGCAACTCTTCACGTCTCTGTCACCACACCGACAGACACATGAGCCTCTGACTTCCACAACATGGACGTTATAATACGTGGACTCATCACATTCTTTATATCTCTAATCTGGATGAAAGGTGAATTATGAACTCTTTACAATGGTTATCTCTTATTTATAATAAAGGATTATGTTAAAGGATTGCATCAGATGGTGGAAGTAGTTTTAAAGTGGTTAACCGTTATATACACACACAGGTCTCACTGATGGGAGTGATGTCACCCAGACCGACATACTGTGGAAAAACAAAGGCGACAATGCAACGATAACCTGCAGACACACCAAGGGTGCCAACTACAACTACATGTACTGGTACAGACAGCTGCCAGGAGAAACTATGAAACTAATCGTGTTCACAATAACCGGCATCGAAGATCATGATTTTGGAGATTTCAGCAAAGTGAAATTTTCCGCCACCAAGCCTGACTTTGAGAACGGTACGTTCACAGTGAAGAGCCTGCAGCCAGGAGATAAAGGCTCGTACTTCTGTGCCGTGAGCAAACACAGTGATGCAGATTCACCCACTAGCTGAACAAAAACCCAGAGCGCTGTAAACACAACTGTCACAATGATGTCGTGCGCTGTAGGGGGACCTCGAGGACCACGAATACTCCCCGTGACACTTTGATTCACCACGTGGATTCTTAATAAAGCAGCTAACTGGATGAGAGAACATCACAGAAGATGTTGACGCTCCCACCTGTAACGTTTGCTCGTGTCTGCAGGTGCTGAGCTCACAGTAGAGTCTCACATTTAATCTTCTTCATGATGTTTCTGGTCTTTATATTTTGTTTCCTTCATCTGCCGGGGAATAAAGGTGAGCATAACAAACGGAGTAAGACACTGCACCGCTAATAATTCCAGTATTTAAAATAGCACCCGCTCTTTTTCCACAGGCGCCTCTCACACCAGCAGTGTCTTCCAAACTCCTCCTTTCATCATCAAGAGAACTGGGGAATCGGTGGCCAGTGAGATCAGCTGTGTCAACGACTTAAATTACAACCTTGTTCTCTGGTACAAACAAGATGAACACAAAGCTCTAAAGCTCCTGGGATATCTGAATATCAACAACCCGTACCCCGAGGACGACGTGAAAGAAAAGATCAGCTTTGATGGAGACGCACGCACACGTTCACGCCTCAACATTTCGGATCTTGCATTAAACGACAGCGGTGTGTATTTCTGTGCTGCCAGTCAGCACAGTGCTGCAGATTCCCCTCAAGTCAGTACAAAAACTCTCCTCCATCTGTCTGACAGACAAACGGCACGTTGAGTCTCTTGAACACCTGCAGACAGCCGACGTCTAAACCGAGCCTTTGAACGTGTTATCAACTGTTATGACACGATGCTGACCCCATCTGAGGTCATGCTTTAGGCCCAAAGCTCAACAATATACAGTCGTCGCTATCCTATGATGTGCAGAACATAACGTTTGTGATATTGTGACTGATGGTGCCCGAGACTACAGACATCCATTCTGCTTCTGCCTCAGGTCTACGTTTTGGTAAAGACAAACAAACATCCTCATCAAGAACTTCACCATCAGACCTTTAGTACAATTAACTTTACTGCCATGCCAGTACAGAACTATACTCATTTTAAAGATCCTCCCAAAAGAGATGTGTGGTGGCGGGGGCGTGGTTGGGCTCCGCTGCAGAGGGGACAGAGTGTGGGAGTGGTTCAGGGAACGGGGCCGGAAGAGGTTTAATTAGCCTCAACTGGTTTGGGTTTAGCTGATTGGGTTTGCTCCCCTATATAAACCCCAGTAGGGACTGAGGGAAGGGGGAGAGCAGGTACACAAGCTGCCAGAGCGTCAGTCGGACGGGGTGCGACGCGTGAACGAGCCAGGGCTCTCAATAAAACCGGTTACCAACGAAACCAAGCTTTGAAGCGTCTTCTGTGCTGAGGGGGGGAAAACTCACGGGGTAACACAGACTTGTTACAAGATGACCTCATCAATCGGTCGTTCTCAGCCTAACAGGAAACATTCATGACGGTGACTTTAGTACCACCCGTCCTCCCGTCTATACGTCTACTGTTACTGTACTACTAGTGTGAGTGCAGAGACACGCCCACCAGCAGCTCTTCATGTCTCTGGAACTACACGAGACTCCGGTAGTTTGAGTCCAACAGAACATGGATATCATCATCAAACAAGACGTCTTTGTATTGTCAGTCTTCTTGCTGTGGACTGCAGGTAATTTTACAATAAAAATCAACTGTTAATAATTACAACTTGGCTTTAACATTAATCTCACGATAGCTGATTGTTGTTCTGTTGGAAGCGATTTCTGAGAACAGTGCAATGCAAAAAGAGTGAACGTTTAAAATTAACATGGTAACTATTATACACTCAGGTCTTATTGACGGCAGTGATGTCACCCAGACCGACAGACTGTGGAAACACGAGGGTGGAAATGCAACAATGAGCTGCAGACACACGAAGGGTGGCACCTACTACTACATGTACTGGTACAGACAGCTGCCAGGAGAAACTATGAAACAAATTGTGTTCACAATTGCAGACACTGATCATGATTTTGAAGATTTCAGCACAGAGAGATTTTCCGCCACCAAGCCTGACTTTGAGAACGGTACGTTCACAGTGAAGAGCCTGCAGCCAGGAGATAAAGGCTCGTACTTCTGTGCCGTGAGCAAACACAGTGATGCAGATTCACCCACTAGCTGAACAAAAACCCAGAGCGCTGTAAACACAACTGTCACAATGATCTCGTGCGCTGTAGGGGGACCTCGAGGACCACGAATACTCCCCGTGACACTTTGATTCACCACGTGGATTCTTAATAAAGCAGCTATCAGGATCAGAGAGACTGTAGAGACACTCCCACCTGCAACTCTTCACGTCTCTGTCACCACACCGACAGACACATGAGCCTCTGACTTCCACAACATGGACGTTATAATACGTGGACTCATCACATTCTTTATATCTCTAATCTGGATGAAAGGTGAATTATGAACTCTTTGCTTTACATTGTTTATCTCTTATTTATAATAAAGGATTATGTTAAGTGGGGAAGCAGTGCCTAGCGCAAGCGAAGGAGTTCAAGTATCTCGGGGTCTTGTTCACGAGTGAGGGTAAGATGGAGCGGGAGATCGACCGACGGATCGGTGCGGCTGCAGCAGTAAAACAGGCGCTGCACCGGACCGTCTTGGTGAAGAGGAGCTGAGCCGGAAGGCAAAGCTCTCAATTTACCGTGCGGTCTACGTTCCGACCCTCACCTATGGTCACGAACTCTGGGTCGTGACCGAAAGAACGAGGTCTCGGATACAAGCGGCCGAAATGAGTTTTCTCCGTAGGGTGGCCGGGCTCGGCCTTAGAGATAGGGTAAGGAGCTCGGACATCAGGAGGGAACTTGGAGTCGAGGCGCTACTCCTTCGTATCGAAAGGAGTCAGCTGAGGTGGTTCGGGCATCTAATCAGGATGCCCCAGTGGGATTATGTTCAAGGGTTGCATCAGATGGTGGAAGTAGTTTCAAAGTGGTTAACCGTTATATACACACACAGGTCTCACTGATGGGAGTGATGTCACCCAGACCGACAGACTGTGGAAAAACAAAGGCGACAATGCAACGATAACCTGCAGACACACCAAGGGTGCCGTCTACCGACAGATGTACTGGTACAGACAGCTGCCAGGGGAAACTATGAAACTAATCGTGTTCACTATTGCAGACACTGAACCCAACTTTGAACTCGACTTCAGATCGGGGAGATTTTCAGCCACCAAGCCTGACGCTGAGAGCGGTACGTTCACAGTGAAGAACCTGCAACCAGGAGATAAAGGCTAGTACTTCTGTGCCGTGAGCAAACACAGTGATGCAGATTCACGTGAAGGCTGAGCAAAGCTGGAAAGAGCCAGTCTAACCAATGTCGGTCTTTCTTCTGATTAAGATCAGAGATCATAATGGGAGGTCCCTTGTCCAGAGCAATGTCTTTAACCTCCCACCTCCCATTATAAAAAGAAAGTCATCATGTCTGCTTCTCATGTTAACAGGATCACGACCATGACTCCAGTTCTCATCACATTTGTAGTCTCGTCTCTGTGGCTCCAAGGTACAAGGACACAAATTGACATGTTTGTACCGTTTATTGTGATGCAATAATGTGATGCATGAAGTAAATTACTGTTCGCATTTAGAAAACAATCCAGAACAAGGAAATAATGACTGTGTTAAAATATTAACATTTTACACCTTGTAAATCAACAAAATATGTAACCTTTTTTAAATGAACAGAACTTTTCTCCACACAGGTCACTGCCAGGATGTGACCCAACACCCTGAAATCAATTGGAGTTATGTTTCCAACTCGGCAGAGATGAACTGCAGCCACAACAAAGATGTCAGTTACAGACAGATGTACTGGTACAGACAGCGTCCTGGGGAGACCATGACCCTGGTGGTCTACACAGTTTCTGGTGGAGAGCCCGACTATGGGAAGCCCCCTCAAACCAAATACTCAGCCGTCAAAGAAAACTCAGCGAGCGGGGCTCTGACTGTGAAAGACTTGAAGCTCGAGGACAGCGGTGTGTATTTCTGTGCCGTCAGCAAACACAGTGATGTGAGAAGGGAAAGCAGCTGAACAAAAACTGGTTGCCAATACATTTGGTGGGTGTGTTACAGACCACATGTTGAATTTGATATATTTACAGTAGGTGGAGCTGGAGCTGCAGAAATACTCAACACTGTGACATTTAATGTAGCTGGTTGCCAGAGGAGGGCATTGATAGGAGAGTCGATAGTAAACTGTGTTCATTCAGACCGGAGGTCAACATGACAACACTATTCTACTTATCTTGGATCGTCGGTAATCACTTCATTCATTCAGGAATAATAATTGTATCCGTAGTTTCCACACGGTTTACTCATTCTCTTTCTTTCTAGGTGTTTGTGTGGGTGTTAAAGTCAACCAGAGTCCTCCAGAGCTCCTCAGAAGACCTGGAGACAATGTCCAGCTGGTCTGCAGCCATGAGAAGACAGACTACACACAGATGTACTGGTACCAAAAATCCCCTGGAGACCGAGCTCTGAAACGCATCGGACACGTGTACTACAGCAGCATAGATCTCGAGAAGTCTTTCGAAAGACATTTCAACATCACTGGAGACATGAGTGGAAACAGTGCAAAGAACGGCTCTCTGTTTATAGACAGACTCGAGGCCCCTGAGCACAATGCGGTTTACTACTGTGCAGCCAGCTATGCACACTGACTGCAGAGCCCCTCGGCGTTATACAAAAACTCTGAACCAACTTTTATCAACACGCATTGGCTTTGAATGAGAACCTGCACAGACCCCTCCCAGCCAGCTGCTGTTGGTTTGATGCCATCGCCTCTGCCTGTGAAGCCGTTTCATCTGCACTTCCCTTTCCAGACCTCGGTAGAGGAATCAGTTAGATCTCCGTTGCTCACAGTGACAGTCACTTTAATCTGAATGTCAGCCACTTAAACTTCCAAAACTCTGTGATAAATACTTTGGGTAATCTATTTAAAGGCTTTTTAGTAACTGCTTTATTTTGAGGAAGTCAAAATGATCCGTTTTCTTTTTTTATGTTGCCTAGCAGGTAAAAACTAGTTCAAATACAATTGGCTCTTATGAGGGTGAAAAAGGCTTCATTTAAAATGTATAACCTGTCACGATGCACTATTTCATTTCTTTACCCAGGTGTTTGTCTGGGTCTTGATGTCCGTCAGTCGCCCTCTGATCTCATCAAAAAACCTGGAGACACGGTGCAGATTTTCTGCAGCCACAATAAAACTGACTACAGGACGATGCTCTGGTACCAGCGGTCACCTGGAGACACCGCTATGAAACTCATTGGATATTTGAATTTCCAAGCTGTTCAAATGGAGGCGCCATATATAGAACATTTCAATATGACTGGAGATTTGGGAGTAAATACAGAAAAGAACGGCTCCCTAACCATCCAAGTCTTTGGACCTGAGCAGCGTGCAGTGTACTACTGTGCAGCAGCCAAGCACGCTGACAGAAATCCCCTCTGAACTTAACAAAAACTCCACACAACTCTTCATCAGTGGTTTTGAATGAGACAAGCTCCCCTACACCTGCTTTTGTGGTTGTATTTCGGTTTGATGGGATCACATCAACAGTAACTAATGTCAATCTGTATATCTCACTGCTTCAGTTTAATTTAACTAGTTGTGTTATTTATTTTAAAAAAAAAACAGGAAATAATTATATAATATCCACTGACTGAGAAACCACTGACATCACAGCCAATCTTTAAGCTTTACAGAAGCTAACATGTTCTTTTTCTGCCACCAGGAGTCGCACACACATTCTTATTAATACTTTATCCAAATGCAGGAAGGTGCCAGAGAGCAGTATCAATGCTTGTGGAATAATTAGTTAAACATACGAGTTTATCTGTCACAATGTTTGTTTTGCAGCCCATCAATAAATCTATTTTGCGATGCAGTGTGTAGACTGTTACAAGTCACCGATATATAAAGATGATTCTTTACTCAGGGGGGGAAACTCCTCCCAGTAAGCTGCTTTTACTTTGAAGTTCTCATCTTTGCCAACTAGTGTGCAGTCAGTGATGGTGTTTCTTCATCACTTCCCTCTCCTCTTTGAACCTCAGTCCTCTCAGTAGAGTCATCAGTTGATTCTCATCACAAACTGTGACGATCAGTAAGATCAGAAACTGACATCCGCTAACTCTTCAGGCATTTTATATGTGATCTAAAAACAAAAGACAAAATGATCTGCCTTCTAGTTTTCTGCTGCTTGTCAGGTAATATAACTTTATTTTGAATGCGGAAATGTTTTAAAGTTAATTTACTATCCATCCTAATGTAAATAACATCCATGTCTCTGCCCAGGTGTTTGTCTGGGTCTTGATGTCCGTCAGTCTCCCTCTGATCTCGTCACAAAACCTGGTGACAAAGTGCAGATTCTCTGCAGCCATGACCGAACTGACTACAGGCTGATGCTCTGGTACCAGCAGCCACCTGGAGACACCGCTATGGAACTCATTGGATATTTGTACTTTAAAGACGTCACAAAGGAAAAGCCATATACAGAACATTTCAATATGTCTGGAGATTTGGGAGGAGATACAGCAAAGAATGGCTCTCTTATAGTCAGAGTTAAACCAGAGCACAGTGCAGTGTACTACTGTGCAGCTAGTGAAGCACGCTGACAGAAATCCCCTCTGAACTTAACAAAAACTCTCATTTCTCATCCGTGGTTTATAATAAGACCTGGAATAAACCGCTCCCAGACACCTGCTTTTGTGGTTGTACTTTGGTTTGATGCAATCATATAGTTTATGGCTAATACAACGGTGTTTCTCTTTTACTGGTTTAATCTATTTTAACAAGGCATCTTATTACAGTAAGAATTTAAACATCTAAAGAAATGTCTAAAAAGGAAAACTTGTTTAAGGAAGAGCGTATACGTATTAGTTTGATGTGAAATTTCATGAAGCCACGCCTCCTTTCTACCTCATGTTTACTTCCTAATTAAATGTGACACAGTTTAATGACTCTGTCATAACTTAACTATTAATGCATTTTATGTCCTTGACTTCAGAGTAACTCACACTCCACGTCAGAGCTCTTCATGATGATTAGATTTCTTGTTTGCTTTTTCTTCACAGGTGACAACCGACTCATTTTGAAGTACGTCCTCTACTGTTTACCCGTTTTTTAATTTTTCAAAGCCAAAGCTTGAAGGCTCTAAAAGACATGCCACTGGGGCAGGACATAACGATTATTAAAATGTCCAAAATCCAAAGATATTTTGTTTAATTTGATATAAAACAGAGAAAAGCAGGGAATCTCCATATTTGAGAGGCTGAAAACATCATAATTAGCATTATAAAATTACTATGTCTGTATGTATCAATATGTCACATGTATCAATATGTCACACATGTATCAATGTCACATGTATCAATATGTCACATGTATCAATGTCACATGTATCAATATGTCACACATGTATCAATGTCACATGTATCAATATGTCACATGTATCAATGTCACATGTATCAATATGTCACATGTCATGTATCAATATGTCATGTATCAATGTGCCACATGTATCAATATGTCGCATGTATCAATATGTCATATGTATCAATATGTCACATGTATCAATATGTCACATGTATCAAAATGTCATATGTATCAATATGTCACATGTATCAATATGTCATATGTATCAATATGTCACATGTATCAATATGTCATATGTATCAATACATGTATCAATATGTCACATGTATCAATATGTCACATGTCATGTATCAATATGTCACGTCATGTATCAATATGTCATATGTATCAATATGCCACACGTATCAATATGTCATATGTATCAATATGTCACATGTATCAATATGTCACGTATCAATATGCCACATGTATCAATATGTCACATGTATCAATATGTCACATGTATCAATATGCCACATGTATCAATATGCCACATGTATCAATATGCCACATGTATCAATATGTCACATGTATCAATATGCCACATGTTGGCATTGGGGAAACCTCCACAGGTACTTTCACAGGTTCCTCCACAAAGGAAGATTTCTCCTGAAACACAAACAGACTGAA
>JACSYO010000506.1:165000-202500 GCA_016806645.1 Ophiodon elongatus | reverse complement strand
GTATTTCTGCGCTGCCAGTACACAGTGATGAGGTTTAATGTCAGCCCCTCACAAAAAATCCTGCTCTAGTTTTTTTTTTTTTCTCTGCTGTTTTCATGTTCATGATCCTGAGACTGAAAGGTGACTCAGTAGCTCTCAGTGTGCACAGAACACCATGCAGACAAAACTAAGCAGAACTTATAAACTAAACAAATAAGCAACATTAAGTTAAACAACAAACTATGCACTGTGTACTCCACCTGCATTTCAAAAATGTATGCATGTAATAAGTACAATAAAAAACAATGTTCATCTATGCATAGAAGAGTTTATATAATATATACAGCCAACTGAGACTTGGGTTCTGAAGAGTATTATTATAATTTTGGAACTATGTAATTAATAAAGAAATGCATTCAGGTATTGCTTCACTGTACCGCCATAAATTTAAGACTGTAATTATTAAAGAAAATGCATGCAGTGTAATACCCAATTGTACCGCCATGATTTAGTGAGGGACGCTCGAAACGACCAGTTGCATTGAACGCACCTGAGAAGGTCACGTGCCTGGAGGCGTGGTCATAACGGTTTTGTTTTTCTCGGATGCTAATGGAGACCCCTCCAGTCCCCCACACAGACAAGGTGGGGAGATTTTGCGCACTAGACTTTGCTCCAATCGTCAAGAAGAACGCCGCTGTGCACCAATGGATATTACTTACTTTTTGAAGCCAATGGGATGAATTCACACCTTTGATGTTTTCTATATTTCTGTGTGCGTCTGTTGCTCAGGATTCGGGTGGAAGCAGAGACAGGTAACTGCGAGCAGGCTGTGGATTGCAGAAGCCGGCGAATCCTCAGCTGAGACTTTGTACTCCGTATCACAACGGCCTTTTTACTTTATTAAATACGTTTTATTGTAACTTTCGATCCAAGACGTTCCTTTCTTCCTCCGGAGCTTCTTCAGAGAACACAACAGTTCTGACGATGAAATTCTTGGCTATTATTTACATATTGCACAGCACATTTCTTTTTCATATTACGGTGCTATTTCACAGGAATTGTTCTGAAATAAAATGGCGAATTAAACTGGACACAAGCAACTATTTTGACACCTTTCAGAGCAATGTAACAGTTATGAAGTTGAATAAACACCTCACTTCTTAAACAGTTTCAACAACAAACCAATGCAGCCCCAAAACACTTCAACACTCACACAAAGTATTCCTATTGTCACCAAACCATCACATTTCATACCAAATGAAAGGATACAAACACGTGTCAGCAAAAGAAGTGAAAGCTTACCTTGGACACGTGATGCCGTGACTTCCGGTATCTTCGAGAGGAGTGACGTCACCACGGTTATTCTCCTTCATGGCCGTCGGGAGGCGACGTGACTTATCTGTGAAGTAAACCCGCTTATTAAATGCGACACAGGCTGTAATAAATGTTTATGGCGGTTTCTTTGGGGGTTTAATACATTAAATTGTCCTGGTAAGCACCTTGAAGGAAGAAAGTGGGCGGGGCCATGTCAGTTTAAGAAGAACGCGTAATCAGGATTGACCAATCACGTTCCACCAAGGCCCGCCCCTCTACAGGTGTGTTCATGGAGAAATATGCTTAGTAAAGCAAAATTAGCAAATAATTGTTTACATTATCATTCCATTTTTTTTATGTACAATTTACAAGGAGATAATATAGTCAATCCTCATGTTGAAGAAGATGGAACTGATGATTAACTTAATTATCAAAAATGCACCTGTTGATTCATTGTTTTAGCTGCGATTGTCAGATCAAAACTATTTTAGTATATAAATGCAGTAAGGAATAGAACTGCAACGAACTATAAATGTAAGATATAACTATCTGTTATGAAGCAGTTGCAGTACAAAGTAAACAAATATAAAAAACAACATATTAACTATCCATAAGGTGCGAATCGAAATGTGCACAATGCATCAAAATATGATCATTTTCACTGTCAAATAATCTGTAATTATTTTTTTTTCAAATAATTGATTAATTGTTAAATTTTCTACCAACACTCCAAAACACAAAGATATTTAACTAACAATAATACACTACTGAAAATGAGTGATTATTAATCAATTATCAAAATAGTTGTCGAGTTAATTTTCTGTTGAGCAATAAACAGAGTAGGTGACTGTTTCCGCACTAAATAAAATCATGTTAGAAACATTTTATTATATGAATAAAAAACAGTATATCAAATAGATTCCTGGAGCTTCGTCATTACATTAACTTAAAAAAAAAAGGATAACACAAGAGATTAGAGGACACAAACTACACTTTTAATCTATTGTTTGTTATAAATTCATCATTTAAAAAGCATTTATACATTCCAGTTTGTCTTAGCACTGAGTAACAGAGCAGCATCGCCCCACCAAAAATACTATAAAAAAATGTACATTAATGATGGTCTAAACGCTTTCAGATGCGTTTTCATGCTGACAAAACAAAGTAGTGGCAACCTCGGTCTAAAAACACAAGACGGACTCCGAAGTCTCATTTCATAATCAGTTGTTAGGAATAACAGTCATGTGATGTGGTCACGTGACCTCGTGGTTTATTTGTGCTGAACAGAGTGGTGTGTGTGTCATTTATCTGGGAGGAGGCTCATCGCCGACATGTTCATCACGGTGCTTTCTCTGTCGCTTCTTTTACACTCAGGTGGGTTTTGTGCGTTAACTCATAGCGGATGTGCTCAGAAACTGGATCATTCAAGCACATTTACACATCCGATATTTCTGTGAGTTTACAGGTCCGTACATCGAGGTGAGGCCCAATAATAATAAAAAAAAACAAAAAAAACATCGTGCTTTGCGTTGCTGCAGGTCTCACGGTTGTAGTTCTTCAGTCTGGAGATCAGACGTCCCACCCGGGACTCACGGTGACCTTTGTGTGCAACATGGGTCCAGGGTTGAGCATGAGCAGCTACACCATGTTCTGGTACAGACAAACCCACCACGGAGCTCCACTGGTGTTCCTCACCAAAGAGCACGACCAAACCACGGGTCACATCCAGTCGTCTATCAACGCCACCGGTAACAAGTTCTCTCTCATAATGACGGAGCTGCTCCTGAACGACAGCAGCAGCTACTACTGTGCAGCCAGTCACAGTGATGCACACGGGCCAGGCAGCCTTACAAATATCAAGTCACAGATGGCTCACAGGCAGGAAGGAGCTGTGGCTTGTTTGGTTTTTGTATTAAATTAGTGGAACAATAAAAAATTAGCATTGATCCAGTAGGGGGAGACACGCCGGGGATACTTTATGTATATAAACGTTGTTGAATATGGCGATAAATAAACAGATCTGAAAGTGAACTGATGATTAACTTCTACTAATTATCAAAAATGCACCTGTTGATTCATTGTTTGAGCTGCAATTGTCAGATCAAAACTATTTTAGTGTATAAATACAGTAAGGAATAGAACTGCAACGAACTATAAACGTGAGATGTAACGTTATCTATACCGAGGGAAATTGTTATGAAGCAGTTGCAGTACAAAGTAAGAAAATATAAAAAATAACATATTAAATATCCCCAAGGTGTGAATTGAAATGTGCACAATGCATCAAAATATTATTATTTTCACTGTCAAATAATCTGTAATAATTTTCTCTGTCTTCTTTAAACTGATAAAAGGCAACAAATTGCTTGTTGAATTAAAAAAAATAAAAAAGGGAATTATTTCCCAAAAGAAGTTTATGAAACAAATTGAACTAAACAGAAAAAAGGAACCAATACAAATAAAACATAATTATAGGGACATTTTAAAGTGCAATCACTTATTGCGGAAGTCGACATCGCGATATATAAAATAAAAACAATATATTGTGAAAACCCTAATATGCATGAATTCATAGAAGATATTATTTGGTCACGTCTTCAACCACCACTATGACAGAGGCCCCGATCCAACAAATAATATATATCAATGTTTGCAGGTAAATCTTTATACTACACAGCTCATATAATTGATGCCTAACTAATGCAGGACTCATCATGATGTCAAAACTGTGACACCAGTTTGAAAAAAAATGCTTAAAAGTTGCAGTACGAGCAGAACAAATCCCTCTCAGACGGCGTAGCTGGTAAACAACAGAGTAAAACCCTCTGATGAGCTTTTCTTCATTTGTTGCAGCAATCTGACCGAATGTTTTCGTGTCAAACGGTCAGATCTGATGTAAAAGCAATCAAAAAAATTGCTCTAAACTCTCCTGTAAAAGACACACAGGAACTCAAAGCCTGCAGTTGAGACACCCGCATAAACCCGTGAAACAATATGAATGAGTTCCTGGTAAAAGACAAACAAGAGGGGAGGATCAGAGCACATTTCATAAGTTTAGATTGTTGCAGTACAGCGAGTTCAGCCTGCAGCTGGTCAGCCTGAGAGAAGACAATAGAGTCAGAGTGTATTTACTCTGAGCAACTATTACTGTGACAATGACCGTCTTCAGGGTGGCAGCTCTGATCTTCTTAAGTAAGAACATTTAAAGTAAATTCAATGAAAACTGTTTTTTTTTTTTTTCTTTTAAAGTTCTGGTTTGTTCACTTTTTTTCTTGTTTCCCAGATTTCTCCTCGTGTGTAAAGATTCAGCAGCCTCCAGGTGTCTTCAGCCGTGACGGAGACCCGGTTGTGGCCCTGCAGTGTGAACAAGATGACGACCAGCATTACTACATGTACTGGTACAGACAAAGCAGCGGCGGGGACATGCAGCTGGTGACTTATTCTCTTGGTAAAGGCACGGCGAGCACCGAAGCCCCTTTCAACCAATCCAAGTACACCATGTCCCGGCCTGCGGTGCTCAGCTCCTCTCTGCAGGTCCACTCTGTGGAGGCCGGAGACTCGGCTGTGTTTCACTGTGCCTCCAGTGGAGCACAGTGGTTCAGAAAGCCTCAGCAGCTACACAACAACCTCGAGGGGAAAGCAGGAAGAGGCGGAGGAGGGTTTAACGTCTACAACAGCATGACAGGTGACTTACATTAACGAGACGAGGAAATAACGACGGGGAACATCTGCTAGAAATGAGAAAAACTCCCCCTCGTTGTATTAAAAGTACAGGAACTGCCTCTCCACAGATCAGAGACGTTCCTGCAACAACACAGAGATCAGCTCAGATAAATAAGCAGGTGTTCACATCGTAAGGCTGATACATCCCGTACTGTGTTTATCTCCCTGTGCGGAGTCTCACGTGTCGCTCTGTGCTCAAGTCTACACACTTATATTAATTAAATCTGTGTGCAGCCTGAGGAGACTTAAGTTGAAGAGGCACTGACCTCTACTCGTTACAGGAGAGATCAGCACAGGAGGTTATTAAAGTGAGCCGCTCATGATGTCTTTTGATAATAATAGTTTGTAGGAATAAAGAGACATAAACTATTATTGCCATTCATGTAGTTTAATGATATTAACAATTAAAGGTCAGATAGCCGTATGTTATGTTTTTCTTTCTTATATTTAAGGAGTGATACGACACAGTGAACAGACCCATGCTATATGTCATGCCTGCAAAGATTGTCCTTAGATCAGGTCATACTTAATAAATACTCAAATAAACTTGTAATAAAAATATTTATATATATATAAACTGATGCTGAAGAATCTAATACTGAAATGTTTAATGAAACTTTGGTTTTAAAGAAGAAGTGTGTAGATTTAGGGGGTGGATCTATTGACAGAAATGGAATAGGATATTTATAACTATGTTTTCAGTCATGGACAATCACCTGAAACTAAGAATAATTTGAGTGTGTTGCAATCTGCAACCTCACCAGTAGATGCCACTAAATCCTGCACACTGTCTCCTTAAAGTGAGAAGAAGATATTTTGTTGTTCAAAGATGTCATAATGTCTTTATCTTTAGATAACGCACTAATTAACATCTATAAAATATAATAAATGAAATAAAAAATGAATCAAAGATGTATTATAATCTGATGATGCAATAAGATCATGGAATAACGTAGCTTTACATGAGCAATTTACTTTATAATTGTTGTTAGAGTTTTATCTATTGATGCATGATGTCAATATCTATAATAATAGAATCTTCTCATTAGTTATGCAATCATTAGTTTATATAATTACTTGAACTTAAAACAAGTTGTGCCGATTATGATTTCATTACACAGATTGAATGTTATTTGTTTAAACCTCATTGAGAGATTTATTGACCACTTTGGGGCGGCAGAGAAACTATTAACACATTAGTAGTGACAGAGCAACATGAGCATTTATTTGCATTCACTTTCTTTGAGCACCGTTTGGGTCTCCACCAGGCGAAATATCTGGTTCTTTAGCTCCACTAGCTTCATCAGCTCGTTGCTAAAATTGCGTGTTTATGAATTATTTTTTTTCTTTTTTAACTGAAAGTATCTTCCCACTGCTGGTGGAAAAAAAAAGACTTGATGATCTGAAGGACACTAAAATGCTTCATAGAACTGAGGGGCATCACAGAGTCAGGTAATAATTCTCTGTGGGTTCATCCTGACAAAACGACACTTTTCCCATTGCACAATGTTAAGCGGTGAATGTTACTCAGTAAATGTGCGTCTCCTCAGTTGACTGGTTGCTGGGGGATAAAGAGGTGTGTCATCTTCAAACAAACAAAGACCAGTTTCTCTTTTCCTTCCCACCGCTCTCGCTTCTTTTCTTAGCCGTACCAGAAATAGCAGCAGTCAGGTTGGAGGCCGCTCAGCCGTCAGTCAGCCCGACCTGAACAGCTGCTCTCTCTCACACAGAGAGATGGAGGCTGAGATATGGAGAGGCTGGGTGGGGGAAGGAGAGAGGAGAGAACCGAAGAGACTTCAGGTTTTTGTGTGATGCTTTTTCATCGTGGGGACAGGGGGCCACGGTGATACAATCCTATAGAGCCGCTGTACAAAAACCTCCTGCCATTGACACCCATTGTGTAGACAGCTACATGCTACCTGGGACAGCTGGAAGAGCAGAACCATCAATAATCTGAAGGTGTTTAAGCCGTCAGGCCAAACTGGAACTGGAAAGTTAACATTAGGGTAAAAATTTGTTTAAAAAAAAAAGAAGTTTTAAATCATATGTGGAGCACTGGGATGCTTCTTTTATTCATCCTGACAAAAGCAACATATTTGGACATTACGAAGCTCATCCTGCATGTTGGAACCTTCTTCATCCTCTGGATTATTACTCTGTGCTTCAACATGACGGTTATGAGACGTTTTGAGACTTTTTGGTCGTGGAGACATTCAGTGTGACTCTGGAACTGAAGCTTACTTTGGAAAGGGAACAAAACTCACTGTTTTGGGTAAGTAGCATCTCTCACTGCTGCAGTTCACTGGTACAAACTTACAATCGTTGAAATGTTGGTGTGAAAGTAAAGGGAGAAAACTGTTGATGTTAAAAGCTGAAATATTGAGCTGAAGTGAAAACACTGTGACCTATAATGAACCTGTTTACTTTGGCCAAGGAACCAAACTCACTGTTTTAGGTAAATATTTCAGTCTATTATTGAGTTTTGTTAAATGTATCATTGCTTTAGAGTTTTATATCAACAGAAGTATTGGTAAAAAACCTTCCAAACATAATTGTGGTAGAGAAAGACTCAGGAGTTTCATGCTCAGTATCTCTGCACTGTGACAATGTAAACGAGGCTTACTTTGGAAAAGGAACCAAACTGACTGTTTTGGGTAAGTGAAGGACGGTTCAGATGGAACTAATGTAATAAGATGTGTCATTAAGGTGGTGCATTAAGAAACTTAATGCATCTTATAGTTCAAGTTCAGCTCAGGGCTTTTTGGTGTTAAGCTTAAGCTCTGTGCCAATAACGAAGCCTATTTCGGCCCGGGAACTAAACTGACTGTTCTCGGTGAGTAAGACTTCAAACCTTCTTCTGACTGATTCACTGGTACATCAAAAGTAAAACAAGTAAAAGCGGGTGTTTGTGTTGCATTAAATAAAATGTTAATAGAATAAAGAAACTTTGACAGCAGCTAAAGAAGCTGAAGTAAAAGCAGCATCTTGTGCTGTTTTGAGCACTGATCAGCTTCACTGTGACTCTGGTGGTGGTGAAGCTTTCTTCGGTGGAGGAACAAAGTTAACAGTTTTAGGTAAGAAATATATTTCGTATATACAGTCGTTGATAAATCTACGGAAAGACATGGAAACAAATGCAACAAGCGTTGTAATCGGAGTCGTAATGAAAGAAACTTTATGTACCCGACATTCTGCTCAGAGCTTTTTGTTCTCAAGCTTAAACGCTGTGTCAGTACGAAGCCTATTTCGGCTCGGGAACTAAACTAACTGTTCTTGGTAAGTAAGACGTCGACGTGTTTTCCACATGAATCCACCTCAGAGAAGCAAAGCTTATAAAAGGCCAACAGTGAGAGAGACAATATGTATTAAATGCAGCATGTAAAGAACACAGCGTCGCTCAGCAGCTGTTGGTTTTTAATGTAAAGAAAAGTTACATTTATTACAGAGCTACAAAAGAGAGATGCAAAGTGAATGCTGTTCAGGCTGTTTAGAGCAGCGACCAGCTTCACTGTGACTCTGGTGGTGGTGCACAGGCTTACTTTGGTGGAGGAACAAAACTAACGGTTTTAGGTAAGAAAACATTTAAAGTTTGTTAAATATTGCTCAGCTATGATGTTGTTAAGATGTCTCAGACACTGTGGATTCACTCCAAAGCTCGATTGACTCCTAACAACCAATGATTAACCCAATATATTAAGCTGTTACTGGTATAAATAACCCTGAAATAGTCACACACGCATGTGGATGTTTCAGAGGTGAAGGTTCGTAGAGGAAGATTTGACTCTTTGGTCAACTAAAGTAGATTAAGTTCTTGAAGTCGTCAAAGAGGGACAAAGTTGGAATAGTGGCACAAATAAAGAGGCAGCAGGAGGTTTTGTCTCAGTGGAAAGTCTCTGTGCTCCTTCAGCGAGGCTTTCTTTGGAGCTGGAACTAAACTCACTGTTTTAGGTAAGAAAACCTGCACAGAAACCTCTCAGAGAAGAAGATTCTCAGCTTGTTTGTTTGTTAACGTTACATGCAGTACGAATCATTTATTTAATAGACATTTTTATTTGATGGTTGGGACCAAAAGTGTACGAAATTGAAAGTGTGAAAGAAGTTAATGCAGACGTTAGTTTGTGCCGGTAAAGAAAAGCGTTGTCTGTGTTCTCCAGTAAAAGTACAGCAGCAATAAAACATTTGGCTCTACGCCCAGATTATTCCTCTAGAGACAGTTGTTATCAGCTCGGTGAAACACTGTGAGTTCACAGGCGGAGGCTTACTTTGGAGCTGGAACTAAACTCACCGTTCTCGGTAAGACAGTTAAAATGATTCTATATGTACCGACATTAAATATAAAAAGAAATTATATCGAATTAAGACTGTTATGTTTGGTTATGTTTAATCTTATGCTCTTAAATGGACCTTAAATTAGCAGTTTAATAATGTTGAGATTACATTTTCTTGTAAAACGTTTTGTGTGCAAAGTTAAAAGTTTTTAGTTCCAGTGAAAAAAAAGAGCACAAAGACAGTCTCCAGCTTTCAGTGCTGAAAGCTGGAGCAGTTCTTCTTGTATGGCCTCGTGTCAGTGTGAATAACTACGACCCTGCTTACTTTGGCAGTGGCACCAGACTGACAGTGTTGGGTAAGAAAACTATTAAAAAAAATCTTATGCATAAATGTATGTTCTTGAGCTTCACTGATCCTAAATCTGCTTAATTACTGAAACAATAATATGTTACACGTTGTATTCAGTGGTGGTTGTGGAGGTTTGTTGTCAAAAGTGCGAAAGAAAATGTAAAAAATCTACGTAACACGATAAATCTCTCGGTTATGTCCAGACACACTTTGTTATGTTAATTAATTAGTGACTCAAGGTTTTGCAGTAAAAGTTTTCACAACAGCCAACACCGTCTCATTCATAGAGCAGAAGCAAACAGAGAAAAAGTAACAAAACTTCTTCTTTTTTTTTATATCTGTGACATAAAAGGTGATTGTTGTACTGTGTGTGTACTGGTTGGTAAAAGAAAAACCCACAAATAAAGTAAAAGTAACAGAAGCTAGGTTTAATCAGCCATCGTAGTCAGTTTTTTACTTGCGAGTCGAAGGTGTGCTCCGGCAGTTATCCTGCTTACTTTGGAGAGGGAACCAAACTCACAGTTCTTGGTAAGATAATAAAGAATTGTTTATTGTTTTGGATACGAGTACAAAGACAGCCTTTTTGTTGTTGTTGTTGTTGTTGTTTGATGTAAAAATAATTTCAGGTTTCTCTTTGGATCTGCAGCTTTAATTTAGTGATTTATGTCCGTTTGTCCTTTTAGAAACGGGACACGTCGTCACCAAACCAACAGTCAAAGTGCTTCCACCTTCATCAAAGGAGTGTCAGACCGCGGAAGACAAGAAGAAGAAGAAGAAGACCATCGTTTGTGTGGCCAGTGGATTCTACCCAGACCATGTGGCTGTATCCTGGAAGGTCAACGGGGCGAAGGTCACCGCCGGTGTGGCAACCGACAACGCTGCCCTCCGGGAAGAGAAGTATTACAAAATCACCAGCAGGCTGAGGGTCTGGGCCAGAGACTGGCTCACAGACAACGAAGAGTTCACCTGCACCGTCAGCTTCTTCAACGGGACACACACTGAACTTTATTCAAACTCAACCCACGGGGAAAACAGTAGGTTTCATTTAAAACACATAAATGACCTTAAAATGTTCTCTTTGCAACTGGAAACACACCAACAACAATCTGTCTAATGCATTTATTCTTCTTCTATCCAGGTGTCCAGCCAAGAGGTAAATATTACTTTGTGTTTCTGAACACCTCAATGCATCATCACTATTCCTCTTTGGATCTTCTCACTAAATGTTTGAACTTTCTGCAGTGGAATATCTGAGGATCACACAGACCGCCAAGTTCTACTACGCTGTTTTCATCGTGAAGAGCAGCGTCTACGGAGCCTTCGTGGCCTTTCTGGTGTGGAAGCTTCAGGTTTGTTCCACACGATCTCCATGTCGTCTTCCGTATACTCTTTCTTTTGCATTTTTACATAACTTAGGCTTCCTAGATTTGAATATGTGAATGAAGGAGTAGTTAAAAAAAAGAGCTTGTGTCCTTTCTGTCTGTTGCAGAGTTCATCCGGGAAGCAGAACGCCTGAGAGCTGAGCTGAAGCCTGAACAGATCTTCATCTTTCTGTAAATAGAATTCAAAGTCATATTTCCACAGCTTTGTGTGTCACGGCACATTTGCGTTCATATATAAATGAGCCAATCAAATTCTGCTAACATCAGAGGAACACGTTCCTCTTGCGATATTATGTGTATATCATAAGTATATTAGGTGTGAATTCTTTCACAAACACGTCTCCTGTACGTTTCTGCTCGTGAATTATTTGATGCTCGTTTTCTTCTCAATAAAAGTATGTCAGATGAGCTAAAAGATTGAATGACTTATTGATTTTTATATATATATATTCGTCCTAAAAATGTATGATCAAGTTTACGTACAGTATGAATATAAAGAGAAGTTTATGTATTAACCTTCATGTCAGACTAAAGTCTTAAACAAGCTCGGATGAAGCAGATCTAAAGCAATATCAGTCAGTCGCTTCAAACTGTGCTGATATGAAGTTATGATGCTCTCACATCTCGTCACACACTGAACATCACTTTTTCCACAGGTGGTGTTTTTAGCTGTTATTTCTCATCTACATAATGTTACAACATCTCAGCTCAGGGAAACTTCATAAGCAGGTTCATTTGAGTCATAACATTTTCCAACAAGCAAACAGAGAGGTGACTTCAGTCTCTGATTACATTTAGTAGGAATCCTCTGACTCCATCAAAGTGGGGTTATTTAAGTCTAGTGAGAGAAGCTCATGACGGTTTACGTTCTCTTCATGAGTACAGAAGTCGTTCCTTTAGTTCAAACACCTTCAGGATTCAGTGAATGTGAGATTGTGAGTCGACCACACGACAACAGGAAGTCAACGTCCTCGTCTGAGAACAGAAGAAGGTCAAAGCTGTTGTTGGTGAGGGAGACGAAGCGGAGCCTGAAGCCCTGCAGAGGAGCGGAGAGACAGCAGAGGAGAGGATGTGGTCACAGAGCAGCCTGCACATCGCTCTCTGTGCTGAGAGGCCACGAAGGTGCAAACCTCCACTTCACCACAACCTCCGGCTCTCAGAGCGCAGCTGCACCCCCCCCCCTCTCTACCCCCCCCCCCCTGCAGAACAAGGAAAACCTCCATTTCTGTGTCAACTGAAGCTACAATGAACATAAATGTGTGTTACATCTCACACAACAGCTGTTTGCTGTCATCTGGTGCAGAAATGTGCATTTTAACCTTCTTTATTTTGCAGTAGATTATAGATGTAAGATCTATTTTGTTCCAGTCGCAGACTAAATTACCAGAAACAACAAACAAAGAAATAAAAAAATGAGGCTGTTTCATAGTCAACTACTCTACAAATCGTCTTCATACGAATCACAACAATAAGACACTATAGAAGACTATATTTGAAGCATAACACGGCATCATTTCTGTCTAATCCTTTTTCCATGAACATTTTATATATACATACATACATACATACATATATGTATAAATATATATATATATATGCATATATAGACATGTTATATATATATATATATATATATATATATATATACATACATATAGACATATATATATATATAGACATTTTATATATATATATATATATATATTTATATATATATATATATATATATATATAGTCCCCAGTGTGACTCAAACTTGTTTCCTTGAAAAACATGTTTGTGCTTAATCCAGTAACACAAACAGGAAACAGTGTGTGTGAGGATGCAACAGAAACATGGTGTGTGTGTGTGTGTCTGTGTGTGTGTGTGTCTGTGTGTGTGTGTGTGTGTGTGTGTGTGTGTGTGTGTGTGTGTGTGTGACATCCGTGAGCTAGATAATTATATCTCCTCCTTCAAAGCCTGATCTTTAGAAGTCGTTTCTTTCCATCCGTTTGTTAGAAAATAGAATTTCTCTCTCTGCGTTGTTTGTAAAATCTCAGAAAAAACTAAATAACACCAGAAAATGTAAAGACTATCACCTCAAAGGTTTATAATAAAAGTCACAATAAATGCTATAAACCATATTTTAATCTTCTGGTTTTATTTAAAAAAACATAATTATCACTATTGTGTTTATAGACAATATTAAAGAAACTTAAGTAGATCAAAACAAAAAGGTTTGAGGATATTTTACTTCACATGGAAGTCTTTTTTTATATAAATATATAAAACCATGTTATCATAGTGGTCTGAAGTTTCCAAAGAAAAGAGAAGGTGTGTACATATTTGCATGAGGGTTAAGTGCTGAAATATAGTATATCAACAAAATGATCTTGATATGTATAATGATTTCATGAAATAATAACAATTATGAAGTTGAACAAATAAATATATATATATATATGGTGCAAACCAAACATCAAGTCACGTGGAGGACTCATGCAGTTATCCAAGCAAAAACTGGTTTTATAGAAATGTTATGAAATAATGATATAAAAGCTAAATAATACAGAGTTAAAATTTTAAAAAATCTCCTTTTATGTGACAGAATCAGCAGCAACAACAACAACAACAACAACAACAACAACAACAACCTTGTATCAGTGAAACGTCAGAATATTGAGGTTCAAACCGTACAGCAGATTATGGAGGAATGTCACATGGTTTACATCATGTTTAGTAACCTGAAAGATGAATCTTTGTGATTCTCTATAACTCAACAGGTCCACTGGATTCAGTGAATAACTTCATTTGAAAAGATGGCCGATGTTGGTTTTATTAAATTTAACTTGAAATATATATATATAAAAATATATATATAAAAATATTAGTATTAGTAATAGTATTCTTTATCTCATAACTAGGAACTGAAGCTCTCACACTGAGTTTCATATGCAGATGTGCAGAAATACAGGAAAATATTTAGTGATGCAGATATACAGATAATGCATTATCTCTTTATGCAACATGTGAAGCAACACACACACACACACACACACAGAGCACACAGGTGTTATGAAGGAAATCATTTAAAACTGAGCATTGAGAGGGCATCAGGGAGTCTACGACCTCTACTGACCTTTACTGAACTTTACTGGTGAGAAGAACTCGTTCCCAGTGGGAGAACATAATAATGAACACACACTACACTTATTATGGGCGTGTTGAGGTACAATGCAACACACACACACCTGCATTGTTTCCACTAGTGGGGCTCAGACTCAGTTTGCCCGTCTCAGCTCGTCTCTGTGACGTTGCTCACTTTCCATCAGTCTGAACTTCAGCAGTCTCTATACTTCGCTGGAGAGCGTTAGCATGTTGACGTGTGTTTACACATTAACGTCACACGCGTGTAAAGATAGAGTTTATCAGGAGGCCGAAGAAGTGACCAACACTCACCTTGGACGGCGAGCTGCTGCTGAGTGGAGGCCGTACATGTGTCGACACCAGAGTCTGCAGACTGCAGGGAGCCATCTGCTGGATGAACCGCTGCTGGAATATGTATCATATTGTTCTCTTAGATGTAACTGGTATTCCTGAACCCTGAACATAGAGACAGCTCGTCCTGACTTAAACAACTGGGTAAAATAAAAACTTCACAAAATAAAAACTTCACAAAGCTAATTAACTGAAAGCACCAACAGTATTTCTCCCAGCAGCAGGGGGAGACAAACTGACACTGGAACAGCTAACAGCAAACAGCTAACAGCTAACAGCTGACACTGGAACAGCTAACAGCTAACAGCTAAAAGATAAAAGCTAACAGCTAACAACTGACACTGGAACAGCTAACAGCCAACAGCTAACAACTGACACTGGAACAGCTAACAGCTAACAACTGACACTGGAACAGCTAACAGCTAAAAGCTAAAAGCTAACAGCTAACAGCTAACAACTGACACTGGAACAGCAAACAGCCAACAGCTAACAACTGACAATGGAACAGCCAACAGCTAACAACTGACACTGGAACAGCTAACAGCCAACAGCTAACAACTGACAATGGAACAGCTAACAGCTATCAACTGACACTGGAACAGCTAACAGCTAACAACTGACACTGGAACAGCAAACAGCCAATAGCTAACAACTGACACTGGAACAGCTAACAGCTAACAACTGACACTGAACAGCTAACAACTGACACTGGAACAGCAAACAGCCAACAGCTAACAACTGACACTGGAACAGCTAACAGCTAACAACTGACACTGGAACAGCTAACAGCTAACAACTGACACTAGAACAGCTAACAACTGACACTGGAACAGCAAACAGCCAACAGCTAACAACTGACACTGGAACAGCTAAGAGCTAACAACTGACACTGGAACAGCTAACAGCTAACAACTGACACTAGAACAGCTAACAACTGACACTGGAACAGCAAACAGCCAACAGCTAACAACTGACACTGGAACAGCTAACAGCTAACAACTGACACTGGAACAGCTAACAGCTAACAACTGACACTAGAACAGCTAACAACTGACACTGGAACAGCAAACAGCCAACAGCTAACAACTGACACTGGAACAGCTAAGAGCTAACAACTGACACTGGAACAGCTAACAGCTAACAACTGACACTAGAACAGCTAACAACTGACACTGGAACAGCAAACAGCCAACAGCTAACAACTGACACTGGAACAGCTAAGAGCTAACAACTGACACTGGAACAGCTAACAGCTAACAACTGACACTAGAACAGCTAACAACTGACACTGGAACAGCAAACAGCCAACAGCTAACAACTGACACTGGAACAGCTAACAGCTAACAACTGACACTGGAACAGCTAACAGCTAACAACTGACACTGGAACAGCTAACAGCCAACAGCTAACAACTGACACTAGAACAGCCAACAGCTAACAGCTAACAACTGACACTGGAACAGCTAACAGCTAACAACTGACACTGGAATGGACGACATCCACATCAGTGTTGCTCCCTTGTGATAAAGTCAGCTGTGATGTAAATCACTGACCCCGTTCACTGTGATGTAACGGCGCTGTGCTCTCGTCTACAGGCAACGCGCTCACAGGACCTGAGCAGAAAGATGATGTCACATCATCTTCTTATTTTACATAACAATTCCTGATCACATTCTTTGGTACAACCAAGATGAACACAGGCCTCCAGAGCTTTTTATCTGAATGTAAATCTCGAGGACGTGAAAGGAAAATTCAATTTGTCGTCTCCAACTTGTCACATAACTGAAAAGTACACGTCACATGATCACCTCTGGCCTCTACAGCTTCTCAGTGTTGAGTTCTCACTGATCAGAATTAAAATTAATACACCGTGATGTACTGCAGGGGGACCCTGATTACCACTTGTACTACCATCTGTGTACGAAACTGAAGGCTTTGATGCAGCTGACAGGATGACATCACACGATGCCCCGACCCTCCTATCTTCATATCCACTATATGAGCTAGTTTCTGTCACACAGAACATGGATATAATCATCAAAACACGAGGCCTCCTCAGATGGTTCATCTTTTTGCTGTGGACTACAGGTTAATTACCATAAAATCGACTGCGTCAGACGAACACAGTGATGCAGATTCACCCACTAGCTGAACAAAAACCCAGAGCGCTGTAAACACAACTGTCACAATGATCTCGTGCGCTGTAGGGGGACCTCGAGGACCACGAATACTCCCCGTGACACTTTGATTCACCACGTGGATTCTTAATAAAGCAGCTATCAGGATCAGAGAGACTGTAGAGACACTCCCACCTGCAACTCTTCACGTCTCTGTCACCACACCGACAGACACATGAGCCTCTGACTTCCACAACATGGACGTTATAATACGTGAACTCATCACATTCTTTATATCTCTAATCTGGATGAAAGGTGAATTATGAACTCCTTTACAATGTTTATCTCTTATTTATAATAAAGGATTATTATGAAGGATTGCATCAGATGGTGGAAATAATTTTAAAGTGGTTAACCGTTATATACACACACAGGTCTCACTGATGGGAGTGATGTCACCCAGACCGACATACTGTGGAAAAACAAAGGCGACAATGCAACGATAACCTGCAGACACACCAAGGATGCCAACTACGGACAGATGTACTGGTACAGACAGCTGCCAGGGGAGGGAATGAAACTAGTCGTGTTCACAAGAACCGGCATCGAAGATCATGATTTTGGAAATTTCAGCAAAGAGAGATTTTCCGCCACCAAGCCTGACTTTCAGAACGGTACGTTCACAGTGAAGAGCCTGCAGCCAGGAGATAAAGGCTCGTACTTCTGTGCCGTGAGCAAACACAGTGATGCAGATTCACCCACTAGCTGAACAAAAACCCAGAGCGCTGTAAACACAACTGTCACAATGATCTCGTGCGCTGTAGGGGGACCTCGAGGACCACGAATACTCCCCGTGACACAACGTGGAGGACTGAACGTCCCTCGTGTGACACTCCCACCACCTGCAGCTACTTAGATCTCTAATCACAGCGACAGTTACATTAGACCTGTTGCAGTGTCTGAATGAACATGGACGTCATCAAACATGGCCTCCTGAGCGTTTTAATACTGCTGCTCTGGAGAAAAGGTACCTACACTATGACCTTTAACCTTTGAAGGTTAAATGCTCCACAGTTTAAAATGTTGACTTGTGGTGACTTAATGTGTTTCACACTCAGGTCTAATTGCTGATGATGATCACCCAGACCTCTCTGCTGTGGAGGGCCGAGGGTCAGTCTGCCACAATGAACTGCAGTCACAATAAGGACATTTCCTACCGACAGATGTAGTGGTACAGACAGCTGCCAGGGGAGGGAATGAGGCAGATAGTTTACACGACTCCAAGTCCTCCACACGCGTATGAAAGTGGCTTCAGCGAGGACAAGTTTCCTGCAACGAAGAGCGACGCTCAGACTGGATCTCTGACGGTGGAGGAGCTGCTGCCTCAGGACAGAGGAGTGTTGTGAGTCAACACAGTGACACAGGCCACTTAGACAGCTGCACAAATACCCAACTGTTGGTATCACAATAAATACATGTTGTAATTATGGGTAAGGGGAGCTCTAGACCTGTAGACTGCGTTTAGATTTTTTGGTGGCTTTTACAATGGAGTGGAGCTATTTAGGTGAATTGTTGTTTTTCAAATGTTACATGCCAGGCAATGAATACAGAAATTGTCACACAAAATGTATTCAATACTATTCAACATGTTGAATTTTGTAGAATATATATATTTATTTAATTTATATTATTCCTTTTGAACATGTTAAAACATTCCTTCTTAAATGTTGTACACTGAATCTAAAATAAAATCATTTTATCCATAAACCACCATCACCTCTGTGTTTACTGCCAAAGATAGTGACTTACTTCAGCATCAGGACCCAAACACAACCAGCGATGTTTCATCACACTCTGTTTGACATTATCACAAGTGTCTTGTCTAAGTGCAATGACACCTTTTCCCAGAGAACCCCGTCATGTGACAGGATGGATGATGTGATGTCACATCTGTCTGTTCAGAAGATGTAAATGATCTCATCGTCTCGTTTCTCTGCTCTGTCCTGCAGGATTATGCTTTTTGCATCAACATCTTTCATTAGTTTTAGTGAGAAAAGTATTATTGGTTCATGGTTTGTTTACTGGATCTACTGGGAGCACTGGAGTCCCCCGGACCTCAGAGTCACTGGTACAGAGGGCTCAGCCTGCAGACTGCAGTCAGGATCTTGGTGGCAAATACTTTCAGGGTCAGAGCCTTGTTCAGACAAATATTATACATTGTTATTACTAACAGAACATGGAAATAATGAAATTAGACAAAACTCGATTTGAAAGGTTGAATATCCTTTTTTTAATTTAAGAGCATTTCAAACCCTTTGATAAGAAAATAAAGAATACATTCTATTACACTCACGTTTGGTTGTGTTGTTTTCAACTGACTACCATTTTCATTATTGACTCACAATCGAGCATTTATTAATTTTGTTGATGTTAAAGATAAGTGAACATTTGCATTCATCACTCTCCTGAGCCCAAAACAACATATTTAATTTGCATGTGTTGCAAAGAAAATCTATTCAGACCTAAAATATTGAAGTTACACTGATAAAAAGTGAAGAAAGTCCTCACATTTCAGAAGGAACCAGCGAATATGTGAATCTTTTTGTCTGGCTAAAAAAAAAAAAGATCTTTTAATGAACTTATTTATAAAATAAGAAGTGAATTTTCACGAGGAAGTTGTCATAAAATATTCAAAATCTCCTCCAAGTCCCCTCCCCTCTCAGTCGATCCCATCACGTCCGTTCAGTCAGTCAGTCGGTGCGGAGACGGAGGACGACGGAGACGTCATGATGAGAAACACCGACAGGGTCACTCTGCTGCTCCTCTGCCTCTCCTGTAGGGTTCACTTCAAACCGGTTGATTAAAGTCAGATCTTTAAGTTCCCGTTTCTGTGTTCTCACAGCTTCTCTCTCTAAATGCAGGTCGCTCTCTGAGCACTGAGGTCCATCAGGCTCCATCGTCAATATTAGGGAGTCCTCGTGACCCAGCAACAATCAGCTGCAGACATTCAGTCAGCTCATATGACGTCATACTGTGGTACCAGCAGCCGATGGGGGACTCTGGCCTGAAACTCATTGGGTATCTTTTCGATAGGAGCCGAACCATCGAGGATCAATTCAAACCGCATTTCAATGTGACTGGAGATGGCTCAAAGGAATCTCAACTTCACGTGATAAAACTCAGACAGCCTGAAGACAGCGGGCTGTATTTCTGTGCAGCTCGGAGACACAGTGACTCAATGTCGCCCTTGATTCTACAAAAACACGCTCTGATAGTCAGCCACAAGAAATTCACCCCGAAGACGAGCGCACCTGCATCTAACTGCAGCCTGTGGCAGGAGATCACCACCGACATCATCAGGATACCTGTGTGAAGCCTCCTCCTACGGTTTCTTGGTCAGACCTCCGAACCATCTGTGGTGAAAGAGCTCTGTCCATTCAACTGAATTATTCCAAGTATCTGTTCAATAAATGCTTAATGACATTTAAGTGTTTCACATCGCATTTGTTTTCTCTAAAGGAGATTCAAAAGGTTAATTTCCATAACAGACCCTAAACACAGCAGACAATCACAGCTGGAGTACAATCGAGGTACAAACCAGGGAACTTGACTTCCTGAAGTATTACTTTACTGAATCATATTCAGACATAGGAGCAGAATTGGAATTTGATGTAATTTACTCAGGCTTACTTTATAATCGCATCAAGTTTGCAGTTGTAAATATGAATAGAATAATCTGCAGGTCATTCCCAGAGTGGGAGAGATACAATTGTCTATTATTTTAGAATAGAATACAATAGAATTCCTTTATGGTTATTGCACAAAGTACAACAAAATTAAGAAGCAATCCAGACGGTGCGAACACACACATCAAACTGTAATCGAAATAAAGAAGAACAAAAATGTATATAAAATACACATTTGCCGTGTTCTGATGAATTGAAGAAAAGATAGATGTATTTTAAATTTCATGTGACACAAGTTTCTATCAGCAATTGTTTCTGTACATTTCTGTGAAATGTAAAAAAAAAAAAAAAACGTTTCATGGTTAAACTTCACAAAGCTAATTAACTGAAAGCACCAACAGTATTTCTCCCAGCAGCAGGGGGAGACAAACTTCAACGAACAGAACAAGGCTGACAACTGACACTGGAACAGCTAACAACTAACAGTTAACAGCTAACAGCTAACAGCTGACACTGGAACAGCTAACAGCTAACAGCAAACAGCTAACAACTGACACTGGAACAGCTAACAGCTAACAGCTAACAGCTAACAGCTAACAACTGACACTGGAACAGCTAACAGCTAACAATTAACAGCCAACAGCTAACAACTGACACTGGAACAGCTAACAGCTAACAGCTAACAACTGACACTGGAACAGCTAACAGCTAACAACTGACACTGGAACAGCTAACAGCTAACAGCCAACAGCTAACAACTGACACTGGAACAGCTAACAGCTGTGGTTTCATACATTAGGGGGCATTGTTTTAATTTTTGGGGAAACAATACCACAAAAAGAACTTTTCTGTCTACATTTAAGTTTTAACTAAAGATAGTGGAATTGATAAATAAGGACACGCAGCATTTGTATTCATTAAGGTAATTTATAGTTTTATATTTAGTGTAAAATATGTGATAAATTCACAACCGAATTTTCCACAGAAAGAATTACTATAAAATGTAAAGTTGTACATTTAATACCCGGTATGTTAATAATAATAATAATAATCATAATAATAAGGGATACATGTATATGTTAAAATTAAACGAAACTGAAATCCCTAATCACGATATCTCAAAATATGATATTATTATCCCGCTACGATTCCATTGAAAGACAATAAATTATCATATTATGTTATTATTGCCCAGCCTTACTACGTAGAGTTAAAGAATCAACGACCATAGATAGATAGATACTTTATGGATCCCGCAAGGGGACATTTTATTGCTACAGCAACATGCATCCAAACATACATTACATATAGTTTCTAAGAATCCATCACTTATTAATTTTAGGTCTTTATTATTTAGTTGTTGTAAATAATCAATATTTATTGCTTTCTTTCAAAACCAAAACATTTGGTGAGGGTTTTATAAACCAAACTTTTACTTTTTTTAAATTTTTCCAGTAGGTGGAGCTGGAGCTCCAGAAATACTCTTCAATTCGACACACGCAGCACTATGAAATATAAACGATGTAGCTGGTGTAGATTTGATATGAGGGTGTTGATAAAGAGTCTACAGTAAGCAGAGCCACTAAGTATTGATTCAGACAGACGGTTAACATCTCCACATTATTCTTTTTTATCTTGGCTCATTGGTAATCACTTTTACCATTTAGTAATACCACTTTATCTTTAGTTTGAATCGATCATTTTTTTCTAGCTCGTCATCAAAGTATTGTAGTTTCCTTCTAATTTAAATAAAAACTATGCTCATCAGCGTTCATGGTTATAAATTACAGCTTGTACAAACCCCTCCCACCCAGCTGCATTTTCTTTGGAGCGTTCGTCTTTGCCAGTTATTGTACAGTGATGCCGTTTCCTCATCACTTCCTTTCCCTCTTCAATCCTTACAGTCAGCTCAGTGTGAGAACCCAGCGACTTACATCTGAAAAACTCTCAGAAGCAGTCGGACACGTCAGGAAAAGGGTTTTGAGTCTCTTTATTTTAGTCAAAATGATCTGCCTTCTCCTCTTCGGGTGTCTGGCAGGTAAACGCCTTTTCAAATAGAATTGGCAAACATGTGGGTGGAAATATTGTTTTCCCTCGTAATCATTACGTAACCAAGTTTGTTCTCCATCCATGTCTCTGCCCAGGTGTTTGTCTGGGTCTTGATGTCCGTCAGTCTCCCTCTGATCTCGTCACAAAACCTGGTGACAAAGTGCAGATTCTCTGCAGCCATGACCGAACTGACTACAGGCTGATGCTCTGGTACCAGCAGCCACCTGGAGACACCGCTATGGAACTCATTGGATATTTGTCCTACAATGATGTCACAAAGGAAAAGCCATATACAGAACATTTCAATATGTCTGGAGATTTGAGAGGAGATACAGCAAAGAATGGCTCTCTTATAGTCAGAGTTAAACCAGAGCACAGTGCAGTGTACTACTGTGCAGCTAGTGAAGCACGCTGACAGAAATCCCCTCTGAACTTAACAAAAACTCTCATTTCTCATCCGTGGTTTATAATAAGACCTGGAATAAACCGCTCCCAGACACCTGCTTTTGTGGTTGTACTTTGGTTTGATGCAATCATATCATTTATGGCTAATACAACAGTGTTTCTCTTTTACTGGTTTAATCTATTTTAACAAGGCATCTTATTACAGTAAGAATTTAAACATCTAAAGAAATGTTAAAAGCAAAACATATTTTGTTGGGGAATCAGTTTGATTTGCAACTACATGAAGCCCCTCCTCCTTTCTACATCATGTCTACTTCCTGATTAAAGGTGACTCCGTTTGGAGAGAAAGCACAAACATAACTTCCCAAACAAAAACTAAGACGCCGTCCTTCATCAGCTGTGGTTTGCAGTAGTTTCCAAAAGACCTTCGCCAGCCACCTGCAGTCGAGTCTGGTGTCACGTGATTCCTACCTCACTTCCTCATGTCTCTGCTGTTTTTTTTCACATTCAGTCTAGTCATACAGCCATAACCTTCATCATCATCATCCTTTTTTTTACAGAGAATTAAATCTGCTTGGGACAAAGAGCTAAAATGATTCGTTTACTACTTTCTTGTCATCTCATAGGTAACGTGAACGGATCTCTGCATCAGCAAGTTTGTAGTTTGTGTTCATTTTCAAGCAGATGGACCCAAAGTGGTTTTTCTTTCTCTTTTTGCAGGTCTTTCTCTGGGGGTTCAGGTCCATCAGTCTCCCTCTGCTCTCATCAGAGAGGCTGGTGGTGATGTGCAGCTCGTCTGCACCCACGGAGGAGCCGACTACAGAGTGATGCTGTGGTACCAGAGGCCACCCGGAGACAACGCTATGAAACTCATCGGATACGGATATGCACAGTTCAAAAACGACAGCGTGGAAGAGCCGTTTAGAAAGCATTTCAGATTAGCTGGAGATTTGAGTGGAGACAAAACCAAAAATGGTTCGCTTTCCATAATCAATCTAAAAGCACTTGAACACACCGCAACGTACTTTTGTGCAGCCAGTCAGGCACAGTGCATCAAACATCCATCTGCTGGTGACGAAAACCTCTTCTCCCCTCACTGTAGGTTAAAGAGTACGTTATCTCCCCCATGGGATTATTTGAGTTTTTACTTTGATTTTCCAACTTTTCACCCTCTTTTTCTTTACATTTATAATTTGTTTACGATTAAGATCCCTTTCCTGCCCAAGACAAATGAACAGCTAGTCATTAATTCTTCATCCTCATCAACAGAGCGTCCATCAAACTTCCATCAAACCTTTCTGGATCAAAACTACAAAAAGTATTCTACTCCTCACAGCTAAAGCCTTAAATATTCTCAGCCAGTGGTTCCCAAGTCATCAGTACGGGCCACGAAATATTTGGTACTCGGCTGAAAGGAAACCATGTTTCAACAACAGCAACAACCCTTCAGAATAATTATGAACTTTCGAGGCCATCATAGCCTATTTTTGTGGTAATTAACGTGAACCTGGTGCAGTCCGTGCTGCATCTTTCTCACTGCCCGCCCCCAACAACTACAGACTTAAGACTTTAAACTGAAGTAGGTCATCAGTTCACAAGGTAACCAGTCAGTCATCACCAGAATTTCAGCTATCAGCGTCACGTGACATTTCCTGCATGTGAGGCTATTACCTGTGTTGCTGGGAGGTCTGTCGATATATAATTTTTAATGTATGTCACAATCAAAATAAAGCACAGACCAAATGAAAATAGTTTTTTGTGGAATGGTGGACTTTTCTATTGCAAATCTGCTCAGTTATTAACCTTGAGTGTAGTTGTTGTAATTTAACAAAAAGAAAGGCAGAGTTTCTCTGTCTTTCAGGAAAAGGCAGACTGAGTTAAAGAGAGTTTCTCGGTATCAACGTTTCACTACATCACTTCCTGTCCCTCCTTCTGATCCACAAAGCTGAGAGACTCAAGCTGGTTCTTCACATTCAACATGATGCCATCTCGTTTCATCGTTTCCATCATCACTGTGTTCTGGATTAAAGGTATTGCACATTCATGATCAGATTAACCCTAATATTATTATCCACCAATCATTGATTGACTATTTCTTACTGCGGGTTTTCCAGTAGTTTAATCCACTAGCGGCAAGACATTGCTGCACTTCTCAACATTGTTTCTTCATCTCTTTACAGGAGTTTACCTCAGTAAAGAAAAACAAGTGTTCCAGACTCCAACTGAACTGTTTTACAAACCAAATAACGAGCTCACCCTGAGCCTCACACATGAAATCCCGAACTACAACATTATTCTCTGGTATCAGCGCTCAGCAGGAGACACGTCCCTGAAGCTGATTGCCTACATGTATTATACAAATCCTACGGTCGAGACGCCATTTAAAAGCCGCTTCAACGTGAGTGGAGATGGACAGAAAGCAGCGTATCTTCACATCCTGAGCCTGAGACACCCTGAAGACAGCGGGCAATATTTTGGAGCAGCAAGTATTACACAGTCATGAAGACGGTGACGCTCTCATACAAAAACCTCCACGTTGATCCAGCAGATATCGTCACACCAACAGGAAACCAGTGAGACACGGCCTCAAGCTGCAGAGAAATGTCTTCATTTTAACTGGTTGATTAAAAGATAGTCTTTTGTTCCTTTTATTAACTATTTATTTACTGCACTGAAGTGAGGTAGAATTTAAGTAGCAAGAGATCATAATAATAAGAATAATAATACAGATCATGATAATAAACATAGTCACAAAATGTAATAATAATATAATATATACCATCAGCTTCCACAGTCACACATAAAGGTTGTCTTTAACTCCACCTGCAGATAAAATAAAAAATGATCTATTTAGTCATACTGTTCTGTGTTCACATTCGGGCTGCAACTCACGATGGCTTTCATTATTGACTAATTATTTTCTCAGTCAATCCTTTGGTCTAATAAAATGTCTGAATATTGTCCAAAACTTAAATATATTGAATTTACTATCACATATCTGTCAATATCACATAAACGATTGAAAAAAGATTAATTATAATTATTTTCTTTCTTTCGACTACTCAATTGAGCAGCAATGCGTGACTCAAACGAACAAAGAGGTGTAAACAGGAAGTACACCTGGACGCACAAAGTCTGCTGAATCTCAAATTAGCATAATTAAGAACGCTAAGTAAAGTACAGTACAGCAGGGTCCTGACAAACAGATCCAACCAACAGGTGGAGGCACAGCACATGATATGAAGCTTTCATCATGAGGATGTGGTGATGAATTACCCCCCCCCCACACACACACACACACACACACACACACACACCATCCTCTTTCACACTGAGCCTAATTTTACTGTCAGTGAAATGCTTTTGTCCCATCAGTGCCTGATGATGTCTTCATGTATGCTGATCTTTTTCTTCATCTGTTCTTACTGTAAGATCTCATCCTGAATTACATAAAAGTAGTCCCTAATTATATTATTATTCATATAACACGCTAAAAACACTCTTGCAAAAAAATACTTTCTTGTTTTTGTTTAGCGTCATTAACATTTTTTAAATCTGCTTTCTCCACAGGTCAGGTGAACGCCGTCACATTTCAACAATCTCCTCCCCAGATCGTGGAGAAGACCACTGAGGTCCATATTAATTGCAGCCATGATGATACTAACCTTGTAGTAATGCTCTGGTATCAGCAAAGAATTGGAAATATGTCCCTGACCTTAATTGGGTACGGATACTTGACCGGCGCCCCAAACTACGAGGGCAAGTTTGAAGAACAATTCAACCTGACAAAAGAAACCTCAGTGAAAGGAGCTCTGATTGTAAGCAGAGCAGACCTGTCACACTCGGCTGTTTATTTCTGCGCTGCCAGTACACAGTGATGTGGTTTGATGCCACTCCCTCACTAAAAACCCTCATCTTGTTCCTGTGTAGACGAGATGAGTGAATTTGCACGAGAGGTGGCGTCTCACTTAAAACACCATTGGAAGAAGCTGTGTTCCTCCTGCTGCAGCATAAACCTGAAGGATGGCACCGGTTGTGATAGCATTTCTTCTCATCTTGCTTCAATGTAAATCACTTAGCTGCAGCACAACAATATATGAATGTTTTTTCATGGTGGCTTCTGTATCAATTACTTTTTAAAACCTTTTTTTTTTACAGATCAAGCGAAGAGTGTGACGTTTGAGCCATCTCATCCCAGAATAGTCAACGACACAGCCAGGGTAGAAATTAATTGCGGTCATAATGATAACAACCTGGATGTAATGCTCTGGTACCAGCAAACACAGAGAGGATTGATTAATTTAATTGGATACAGCTACACTGGCATTGACCCCAACTATGAGAAGCAGTTTAAAGATCGGTTCACGATAACAAGAGAAGGCATCTTAACAGGAGCTCTGATTATTCACAGTGTGAATCTATCAGACTCGGCTGTGTATTTCTGCGCTGCCAGTACACAGTGATGTGGTTTAATGTCAGCAATGTCAGCAACAAAAAACCCTGCTCACTTTTCCCTCTGTTGTTTTCATGCTCAGGATCCTGAGAAGCAGGCTCAGTTACAGCTAAATTACCTCTGACATAAACAACAGATTGATTTTAAAACAACTTTAAAATAATACGCTTCTTCGCAGTCAGACTTTCTCCAAAAATCCTAAAAGTGATATGGGATTTATTAATTTACATATGCACACACATTATGTAACAGACATCATCAGACAAAATCAATTTCAGATTTCCACAATTTATACAAATCAAGTGCTGCCATTTACAAAAAAATGTCCTGCCCGAAGACCTTGCAATATATATACGCCAATATTACCAGTAGTAAGATGTATAATTGAGGTTCATTTGAGATATCGCTTCTCTCATTTCTGTATTTGAGATTCATACTCTTGGATGGGAGCGATAGCTCCAGTCATTTATATATTCTGTGCCGTCTGCTTTCTTTGAGAAATTTGTCGTCAGAGTTAACATTGAGTCCAATGGAGCAGATGGTTGGAGTTCATGTCGCTTTCAGGCTCCCTGAACCAAAAGTGTAACTCTGTTGGATTCCATTGACACATGTCTGCGACCAGCACAAACGTTCCTACGTTTTTACCCAAAATGGCATATGAAGAGGGAAAATTGTGGGAATGAGAGCAAGTTGTTTGGAGAAATTGCAGAATATTTTTCAAGCTCCTCTCCACTCTAGTGGTGATGTCACCACTCTAGGTCTGAACATTCCGTGCAATACACACCCATTATAAAATCTGAAATGGCCCCAAAATGTTCCTGAAACTTGAACAATGATTACATGAAAACTAGCTAGCTATCAAAATGTCCATTTGGCCCAATAAAGTCCAGAGTTTTGTTCATGTTTGAAACTTTAAATCATTTTTGTAAGTTAAAGTATGGCGAGTCACTATGGGCCCAAAGTTTAGTGTTTTCGTAGCTCTCTCCACACCAAAACCCCATGTGTGTGCCATAAATATCAAAGTTCTGCTATTAATAATAGATCGTTGATATGAATAGCAGACAGTTTATATGAACAACAATCGTTTCTATGAATAGCAGATTATGTCTAGGAATTACAGAACATTTCTATTCATAGCAGAACGTTGTTATGAATAACAGTTCGTTGCTATGAATAACAGATCGTTGCTATGAATAACAGAACGTTGCTATGAATAACAAACCGTTGCTATGAATAACAGATCATTTCTATTAATAACGAACCATTTCTATTGATAACAGACCGTTGCTATGAATAACAGGCCATTGCTATGAATAACAGACCGTTGCTATGAATAACAGACCGTTGCTATGAATAACAGGCCGTTGCTATGAATAACAGGCCATTGCTATTTATAGCAGGCCGTTGCTATTAATAACAGACCGTTGCTATGGATAACAGGCCGTTGCTATTAATAACAGGCCGTTGCTATTAATAACAGGCCGTTGCTATTAATAACAGACCGTTGCTATGAATAACAGGCCGTTGCTATGAATAACAGACCGTTGATATGAATAACAGGCCGTTGCTATGAATAACAGGCCATTGCTATTTATAACAGGCCGTTGCTATTAATAACAGACCGTTGCTATTAATAACAGGCCGTTGCTATTACTAACAGACCGTTGATATGAATAACAGGCCGTTGCTATGAATAACAGACCGTTGATATGAATAACAGGCTGTTGCTATGAATAACAGGCCATTGCTATTTATAACAGGCCGTTGCTATTAATAACAGGCCGTTGCTATGAATAACAGGCCGTTGCTATGAATAACAGGCTGTTGCTATTAATAACAAAAGGTTTCTAGAAATAACAGGTCGTTTCTATGTCAAACAACCTGTTTTCTATCAATAACAATCCGTTGCTATGAATAATAAAATATTGTGATGAATAATAGACACACTGTTTGCGTATGTGTTACTGGTTGCCCTGGTGATTGGGGCACCAGGGTGGAGAGGAAGGTTAGAGTAGACAGTAATTTTCAGAAAAGTCATCGCGCACGATTCATTCTTGTGCACAGCACACTGAATTAAATGTACATTCAGTCAGACACAGTGAACAGACCAGATGTTGAGAATAAAGAGTAAGCTTTTGTGACAACTCCTCATAAGCAAACAGCATTCTTGGCACAGACAGATAAGTCATGTCAAGAAAGGACGAGGCAAAGCAGCAACAACCTTGAACTTTGTCTTAATTGCAAACGGGCATTGCGTTGTTGCGGTCTGCTTAAACTTTTTAAATAACATTATTTACAAAACTGACTGGAGATAAAAGTATGCTGGATGCATTAAACACAATCAATTTAAAATGAATCAAGCTTTAGTTTCTAACATTCTTTAAATGTTTCCAGAATCACAACAGTTTACAGTCAGACATTTCTATTCTGAGACGACTTTAAGCCTTAAAACCACTACACCAAGACAATCCATTCAAAAAATAAGGTTTGTATTCATTTGTGATCGGAGAGGAAAGTGCACCAAAGAAGCAGAAGCAGGTAGAATACTTCTTTTGACAAGATCAGTTGCAAGCAGAGGAAGAAGGTGGCGAAGAGGAGGTGTGACGTGTGGAGAAGGAAAGTCATCCCTCATTTCATCTGTAATAAGTTTGTGAGACCGGAGCGACATGTGAACGCTCTGATAGCAGATCTCAGGCCTGTTTGCTGTAATTGCAAATTTAAGATGAAAACAATTATTAATTCATTTGTCACTATTGCACAGATCTTGATTTAAGGATGCCTCCAGCTTCATACACATTTGGATTTTTACTGCTTTTGCTAACAAGTAAGTCTGATTCAATGTGTTGTGGCCTTTCTCTGAATATAAAGTACTGTTGTCTCAGTAACATCTGCACCACAGCGTGTTTACGCTGTTTCTGGAGTTCAGATTTTACCCCACTAACGAGATGAATTCTCTTTACTCCCAGGAAAGGTGGCGAGCGTTTCCTTTGAGCAGTCCTCTTCTCAACTTGTGAAGGCCGGGACGGAGGAGCTCAGGATCCACTGCAGCCATGATGGCAGCGACCTCCAGGTCATGTTGTGGTACCAACACAGACAGAGCGGTCGGTCCATGAGCCTCATCGGGTACACGGTCCTCGGGGGTGAACCGAGCTACGAGAACCAGTTCAAAGACTCCAGGTTCCAGATAAAGAGCGAAGACACAGCGAGAGGATCTCTGATCATTCGCACGGTGAACTCGTCAGACTCAGCTGTGTATTTCTGCGCTGCCAAAAATCCAAATATTTTTAGAATATCAGTCAGCGGAGCATAAAAGTCGTGAGGATACATCGTCCTAAATTCTTCTAAGAACCACTGTCGCAGTGCTCTTGAGCAAAGGACTTCCTCCTGCAGTTGCAGCTCCGTGTCCACTAGGAGACTGTGGCTGTACGGAGAGACTCCCTCACACTTCTGTGTGTCAGATGTTCTGACTGTGGCAGAACAGTGAGGTCCACCTGGAGACAGATGTTTGTTTTCCACTCTGAACCGTCTGACCGACGTCTAAATGAAGCTGCTCCTGGTTGCCGTGCTCATCTTCACCAGTAAGAACATTTAAATTCGGTTTCTTCTTCTTCTTCCTCGTTGAAGTCGTTAACTCATTTGTTGTTTGTTGTTGTTTTCTTTTTCTCCAGATTCCTCCGTTGCTGTAAAGATTCAGCAGCCTCCATCTTCATTCAGCCGTGATGGAGACCCGACTGTAACTTTGCAGTGTGAACAAGATGAGAGTGAACATTACTAAATGTACTGGTACAGACAAAGCAGCAGCGGGGAACTCTGCAGGATTCTGAGTAACAGACGGACATCAGTGTGACGGGAAAATATGAAAGAAAACTTCTGTTAAGTCATTTTAAAAAAAAGGTACAAGAGTGTTTCTTCGTGAGTCACCATGTTCCTGCAGCACCACAACGCTGATCAGTTCAGATAAGTGAGCAGGTGTTAACGTGGGGAACATTACTCGTCACATTCAGTGTCATCGTCCTACAGAGTTTCTCTAATCTGTGTCATTCAGCGCTTTAGTCGCGGTTATTTTATTTTACTATAATTCTGAGTGCAGCAGGGCAACGCTCGAGTACATCAAGTTTCAGAGGTTATGGTACGCTGACCTCTACAGGGGTCACGTGGGATTACACTTAATTAACAGAAGTAGAAATCAGCTTGAGCTTTTCAGAGGTCGAGACATGTCAGAAAGAAGCCAGAGCTGCACTTTACATTTAACATGTGAGTGACCCCTGATGTAAAATCATGGAAATGCTTCATCTCACAATTAAGTAGATATACGAAGACCATAAAAGGTTTCAGTTTGAAAATGAAAACGCTGTTTGTACCACCAATCATATTTAATACTTTTAAATTAGAAACAATGTTCAGTGGCACCTCAACAGAAAGTAATATCACAACTTTAAAAAGTGAATTAAATATGTTTATGTTAGAGGAACAGATATATAAACATAGAATATTCATTAAATGTCACATATCATAGCATTTAGCTAATTTGCAGTAGTGGAATGTAATTATGTTTATTTACTCATGTACTTAAGTACATTGGGAATAGTTCCCCTTCATTGAGTATTTCCATTCTACTTTCTACTTATACTCTAGTACACAAAAGAGGAAATATTGTGTCGTACCTTTTATTCCAGTGTATTTACATGGTGGCTTTAATTACGTTGCAGATTCACATAATAAATACAAAATGAAATCACTAAAAATGATACTTATTATATTATAGATTGAGTTTAGAGTAGTTACCAGCTGCAACACTAAAGTGATGCTTACATATTGATGCATCAATGATTAGGATCCAATCATACAATCATCAATATGAATCTGAAATGGGCCATGCATGAAGAGTACGTTCACTTTTCACACTATGTATATTTTAATGCTAATTCTTTTGTACTTTTCAAAGTAACATTTGAATGCAGGACTTTTAAAAACATTGTAAAGTTGATGTTATAATTTGTTGTTGAGGAATACATTTCTGCCATGCCAATTTTTCAAACAGTTTGGTAATAGATATTTTACACAGTGACTTTTTAAAGACTTATGTTGAAGAAAAGAAGAAGACTTTAAGGATCACAGTCACATCGTCAGTAAATGTGCGTCTCCTCAGTTGACTGGTTGCTGGGGGATAAAGAGGTGTGTCATCTTCAAACAAACAAAGACCAGTTTCTCTTTTCCTTCCCACCGCTCTCGCTTCTTTTCTTAGCCGTACCAGAAATAGCAGCAGTCAGGTTGGAGGCCGCTCAGCCGTCAGTCAGCCCGACCTGAACAGCTGCTCTCTCTCACACAGAGAGATGGAGGCTGAGATATGGAGAGGCTGGGTGGGGGAAGGAGAGAGGAGAGAACCGAAGAGACTTCAGGTTTTTGTGTGATGCTTTTTCATCGTGGGGACAGGGAGCCACGGTGATACAATCCTATAGAGCCGCTGTACAAAAACCTCCTGCCATTGACACCCATTGTGTAGACAGCTACATGCTACCTGGGACAGCTGGAAGAGCAGAACCATCAATAATCTGAAGGTGTTTAAGCCGTCAGGCCAAACTGGAACTGGAAAGTTAACATTAGGGTAAAAATTTGTTTAAAAAAAAAAGAAGTTTTAAATCATATGTGGAGCACTGGGATGCTTCTTTTATTCATCCTGACAAAAGCAACATATTTGGACATTACGAAGCTCATCCTGCATGTTGGAACCTTCTTCATCCTCTGGATTATTACTCTGTGCTTCAACATGACGGTTATGAGACGTTTTGAGACTTTTTGGTCGTGGAGACATTCAGTGTGACACTGGAACTGAAGCTTACTTTGGAAAGGGAACAAAACTCACTGTTTTGGGTAAGTAGCATCTCTCACTGCTGCAGTTCACTGGTACAAACTTACAATAGTTGAAATGTTGGTGTGAAAGTAAAGGGAGAAAACTGTTGATGTTAAAAGCTGAAATATTGAGCTGAAGTGAAAACACTGTGACCTATAATGAACCTGTTTACTTTGGCCAAGGAACCAAACTCACTGTTTTAGGTAAATATTTCAGTCTATTATTGAGTTTTGTTAAATGTATCATTGCTTTAGAGTTTTATATCAACAGTAGTATTGGTAAAAAACCTTCCAAACATAATTGTGGTAGAGAAAGACTCAGGAGTTTCATGCTCAGTATCTCTGCACTGTGACAATGCAAACGAGGCTTACTTTGGAAAAGGAACCAAACTGACTGTTTTGGGTAAGTGAAGGACGGTTCAGATGGAACTAATGTAATAAGATGTGTCATTAAGGTGGTGCATTAAGAAACTTAATGTATCTTATAGTTCAAGTTCAGCTCAGGGCTTTTTGGTGTTAAGCTTAAGCTCTGTGCCAATTACGAAGCCTATTTCGGCCCGGGAACTAAACTGACTGTTCTCGGTGAGTAAGACTTCAAACCTTCTTCTGACTGATTCACCTGTAAGAGAAGTGAAACCTGTACGAGCAGGTTGGTTTTTCCAAGTTTAATGTAAAAAAACAACAAAAAAAAACTCCTCAACAAGCAGAATGCAGTGAAAGAAATATAGTTTTTTTTGGATTCGAAGAAAAGTGACATTAATATATCAAAGACTTGATAAGTAACTAAATGTAAAGAAGCAAAGTAAAAGCAGCATCTTGTGCTGTTTTGAGCACTGATCAGCTTCACTGTGACTCTGATGGTCGTGAAGCTTTCTTCGGTGGAGGAACAAAGTTAACAGTTTTAGGTAAGAAATCAATACATTTAGAAAAAAAGAAATATTTAAGAAGTGTGCAGCACTAAAGTCCAGATTAAGTTCTGCTCAGAGATTTATATTCTTAAGCTTAAACATCAGTTCAAAGTCTATTTCAGTCAGGGAACTAAACAGACTGTAAATATAAAGTCTAACAAGGAGGTTATTGAGGAGTTTCTAAAAAATTGTAAAGAAAAGAAAACAGAAAAGAAAAGTTTCATTTATTATAAAACTGAAAAGTAAGAAATCAAAGTAAAAGCAGCATGTTGAGCTGCTTTGAGCACCGGTCAGCTTCACTGTGACTCTGGTGCTTATGAAGCTTTCTTCGGTGGAGGAACAAAGTTAACGGTTTTAGGTAAGAAATCAAAACGTTTTTGTTTTATTGTGGATTTATGAAACGTATTTCACTCAAGTGTAGTGTAAACTCAGCTTGAAACGTTTAAGCTGAGGAACAAACCTGACTGTTCTTGGTTAGTTTGCATAAAGTCTAACAGTGAAGCTATCAAAGATTCTTGGAGACAAAACAGGTTGTAGGTGTTGGTTTAAAAAAAAGAAGTTGCATTAATTATAAAACAAAAAAAGTGATGTAACAAAGTTAAAGCAGCGTATGTTTTGAGCACTGATGAAGTTCACTGTGACCCAGACTGCAGAGGCTTACTTTGGTGGAGGAACAAAGTTAACGGTTTTAGGTAAGACATCAAAACAAATGGGGGAAAAGTCGTTGTAATGATCGAAAGTCGAGTTTAAGTTCAGCTCAGAGCTTTTTGTTCTCCAGCTTAAACAGCGTGTTTCAGCCAGGGAACTAAACTTGGTAAGTAAATATTACTCGAGATGTCTGTATTTCATACAACTTGTTGAAAACAGACTGAAGTTGATGGTTTTAAAAAGGAAAAGTTAACATTTATTACAAAGCTAAAGTCAGAGCAGCATGTTGGGTTGTTTAGAGCAGCGACCGGCTTCACTGTGACTCTGGTGGATCAGCAGAGCTTTACTTTGGTGGAGGAACAAAGTTAACGGTTTTAGGTAAGAAAACATTTCAAATTCAGGTGCTTTTTTTTTTATTTACTGCTCAGGTGTGATTTAGTTTAGATTTTTTTGTTTCGTCCCGTAAAGATACTCTGAGAATCAAATGACTCCTAAATAACAATGTTTTACCCAATACAAATGGAGACTGTGAGTCTTGTAGGATTTGATTTGAGGTTTGTAAAATTTGAGTTCAAGTCTTCACATGTCAGAGAGTGACTACGGTGAAACACAGATAAAGAGGCAGCAGGAGGTTTTGTCTCAGTGGAAAGTCTCTGTGCTCCTACAACGAGGCTTTCTTTGGAGCTGGAACTAAACTCACTGTTTTAGGTAAGAAAACCTGCACAGAAACCTCTCAGAGAAGAAGATTCTCAGCTTGTTTGTTTGTTAACGTTACATGCAGTACGAATCATTTATTTAATAGACATTTTTATTTGATGGTTGGGACCAAAAGTGCACGAAATTGAAAGTGTGAAAGAAGTTAATGCAGACGTTAGTTTGTGCCGGTAAAGAAAAGCGTTGTCTGTGTTCTCCAGTAAAAGTACAGCAGCAATAAAACATTTGGCTCTACGCCCAGATTATTCCTCTAGAGACAGTTGTTATCAGCTCGGTGAAACACTGTGAGTTCACAGTCGGAGGCTTACTTTGGAGCTGGAACTAAACTCACCGTTCTCGGTAAGAATCACTCAACTGAACATCAACTATCGTAATGGTGCACAGGATTGCAACGGTAAACCAGTTGGTAACTTTCAGGTTTACAGGTGAGGGTTGTTTTTTAACATCGTGCTCTTAAATCAGAAGTTAAATGCTGATTGGGAGCAGTGTGCATTGCCTTTACGTTCACGTGTGCATAAAGGTTTTATTTCCTGAAAAAGAGCACAAAGACAGTCTCCAGCTTTCAGTGCTGAAAGCTGGAGCAGTTCTTCTTGTATGGCCTCGTGTCAGTGTGAATGACTACGAGCCTGCTTACTTTGGCAGTGGCACCAGACTGACAGTGTTGGGTAAGAAAATGATAAAATATTATAGGTATAAATGTTTTACTTGTGACCCTGTCTTTAGTTAAACCTGAGCATTATTCAGCTCAGGGTTGTTTTAATGTCTTGTTTAGTTTTTTTGCTGGCTCAGCGTCGTGTTGCCGTGCGTCAAAACTGCAAAAAGAAAATGTAAAATGAGATAATTAAGATGAATCTCTATGTGTTAAGTTTAGGTACAAGGCTTGATGCTGCTATGTTCAAGCTGTAAATAAAAAAAAAAAAAGCATTCAGAGGTCACGATAAAAAGATTTAGTTTTTCCTTCCCTGCATCAAAAATCTATTCAATCTGCATTCATGTGATAAAGTGATTGTAGTTTATAGCTTATTTGTGAGAAACCCACAAACGTTGTAGAAAAAATAAGCTGGATGTCATTTCAGTCCAAAAGTTCTTGGTAAGATCACAAACATTTAACTTTACTTCGATCTTATCGTCTCTCAGCGTGAGCTCTGTAACCTGAGATGATCGAGTTTTATTTGGTGCAAATGTTTGTTGTGAAAAAGTATTTTTTGTCTGTTCATGTCTCAGAGGTCACGTGAAGGCTTGAGGAGCGAGTGTTGCACATTGGTCTGCTGGAGATCTAAAGGCAGCTTTAATTCATGGTGTGTTCGTTTGTCCTTTTAGAAACGGAACACGTCATCACCGGACCAACAGTCAAAGTGCTTCCACCTTCATCAAAGGAGTGTCAGACCGCGGAAGACAAGAAGAAGAAGAAGAAGACCATCGTTTGTGTGGCCAGTGGATTCTACCCAGACCATGTGGCTGTATCCTGGAAGGTCAACGGGGCGAAGGTCACCGCCGGTGTGGCAACCGACAACGCTGCCCTCCGGGAAGAGAAGTATTACAAAATCACCAGCAGGCTGAGGGTCTGGGCCAGAGACTGGCTCACAGACAACGAAGAGTTCACCTGCACCGTCAGCTTCTTCAACGGGACACACACTGAACTTTATTCAAACTCAACCCACGGGGAAAACAGTAGGTTTCATTTAAAACACATAAATGACCTTAAAATGTTCTCTTTGCAACTGGAAACACACCAACAACAATCTGTCTAATGCATTTATTCTTCTTCTATCCAGGTGTCCAGCCAAGAGGTAAATATTACTTTGTGTTTCTGAACACCTCAATGCATCATCACTATTCCTCTTTGGATCTTCTCACTAAATGTTTGAACTTTCTGCAGTGGAATATCTGAGGATCACACAGACCGCCAAGTTCTACTACGCTGTTTTCATCGTGAAGAGCAGCGTCTACGGAGCCTTCGTGGCCTTTCTGGTGTGGAAGCTTCAGGTTTGTTCCACACGATCTCCATGTCGTCTTCCGTATATACTCTTTCTTTTGCATTTTTACATAACTTAGGCTTCCTAGATTTGAATATGTGAATGAAGGAGTAGTAAAAAAAAGAGCTTGTGTCCTTTCTGTCTGTTGCAGAGTTCATCCGGGAAGCAGAACGCCTGAGAGCTGAGGCCCAAAAATAAATAAAT